>JAUMJK010000447.1:1200000-1658821 GCA_033558105.1 Coccyzus lansbergi
ATTTGGTGTTTAATTAAATGCCTGTGCAACAGACCATTTATTTGTTATCTAATATTAGCTTTAGTTCTTATCAATTAAATGCTAGCTGAGGGCTTGATTCACTTACGTTTTATGTCCCCTTACACTCTATTTTTTTATAAACAAAAAACAAGGACTCTGCGCGGAGGGAAGATTTACATCCCCAAATTTCACAATGTGTATAATGCAGTATGCCGAAGTGCTTAGGCAGAAGGTGCTGAAGCAAATGGAGATTTTTTTCAAAGTAGAAGTAACTTAGGCATTTTGTTTTCAAACAACAAATGATAAACTAAATGAGTTATAAAAAAAATGCTTTGTAGAGTGTTGTTTCCAATGATCACCTAACCTAGTTCATGCTCACAACTTATTTTCTTCATGATTTTTTTATTCTTGAAAGACTTACTCAAAACAATGTGACTTTCCCATGGGGCTTCTTTCAGGTTATCCATTCGCCTTGGTCTCTCTCCAAAGAAGGGGAGTCTCTGCTATTTGTTCAAAAGCTAGGCTCCATCTCAAACTCTATTTCTGCCTTTCGTGTATAGTTATTTATCTGCAGGACCTAAAAAACATCCTGATGTTGAAAAGTCAGTCAGGTTGCAGTGTTTTGTGTTGCTTATTGTTCATAACAGTTACACAAACACTGTGTCAGATTGAAGTACTGACCAGTTTATCAGAAATGTTTGGATATTATTAAAAAGATTACATTTTCAGAAGGCTCTGAGCCCTCTGAACTCAGTGGGTACTCCCACTGTAAACAGCTAGCAAAGCAAGTTTTAATGACTAGTTCAGATGTGTGCTTTTGGCTGGAGTGGTCTCTAGAAGTATGCTTCACTATACAATCAAAACAGAATTACTATAAATTAGAGCAATTGAATTACTCATATGTGTACGTCTTTCTAGACAGTAGAGTATGTGAAGTTCCACTAAACTGTCTTTTCATACTATAGTGAAAGCTCCAAGCAACCGCAGTCATTTTGGTCTGGAGACTTGTCTCATTCTTAGCCTGGATTTTAAGGTCAAGCAACACTGGGTGGCATAACTGCTATGAGAGTAAATATACAGGGTAATATTGATGTTAAAAATCAGGCTGGTTGGAAAAAGCATTGCACTTATTTCTTACTCAATCCACTACATTATGCTACATAACCTGTTAAGTCCTGAGTATTTGACAATAATGGCCTGTTAATTGCATGAGGAAGACAGTTTAGAAAAGTAATTATTAAATTTTATTATCGGAGTGTACCTTCTTGTAGCAGGAATCTTTTTTTACACCCAGTTTGGAAGGTATGCTTTGATCTGTAATGCAATCTAAATGAATAGTCAGATCTGTCTAGCTATCTTAGAGTCTCAAGAGTGGTGGCCTCTATTTTGGCTGTCTTTCTTCTGTGATAAATGTTGAACACAATTTTAGAATTGAACCTTTTCTGCTTCTCTTTCCTACAAGTAACTATTTGATTCTTTTCAAATATGTGTTGAATTATACATCTAAAACAAATTTCCCATGGATTTTATGAAATCCATTCATTTTATGAATCTGAAAGTGATTTTCCTAACAAGCAGGGTAAAACATAGTAAAATAAGATTGTTTCTCATCGTGTTACAAAATGCTGTGTTCAGTTATCAATCATTATAAAATTTCTTATTGCAGTTTTTGAAGCAGTCATTTTAATTTGCATAGTTAAAAACATAACTGAAATTCAGGCTGCATTCTAAACATGATTGTGTACTCTACATAATCTTTCAATGACAAAGCTAAGTTCAAAATCATGCATTGCAGTTCAAGTGTTGGAGAAATATGGATAAGGCAAAGCCTTTTGTTTTGTAGATGGTAGATTTATCTTCAGAATTGTCATCATATTAATATTTTGGTTTCATACGACTAAATTCTTGAACAGTTTTAAAGAAACCAGTTGATAAACATAGCCTTTTACATAAGCACAATGTTTGCAGGCACATATGATTGCACAGAAGTCAAAGAGCAAGATCATAATTCAGCTCAAAATTTGACCCAAATAAAGCACTTAGTTTCTATTTACACCAGTGAAACTGAGAATCAGAATCACCCTTAGGAAGTAGACATTAGTTGATCTCTGCACTACTGGAGGGCATTAAACACTATGGTATTTTGGGAATTGCAGTACTCTACATACGGGTTGAATTGGATCAAATCGAATTGAATCAAATCACGTAGAATAGCAGTCTTGCAGAAAACAGCAGATGTTTACATGATTTGCTCAGCTGAGATCCAAAATTTGAGCCACAATAGTGGCTGGGAAACACCAAACAAGGTCAAATCTTCTAGTTCTTAATAACATTTTTATGAATACAGGCAATACAATTATCAAGCCGACAGGGACCATTTTGTCTACTGAAAGATGCCTTTGTGTGGCACTTAACGAGGGAGAAAAGAAAGTAAATGAACAAAGGGTACAGGGAAAAGAAAGAGTATTCACTGAAAAGGATTCACAAAGCAACAATCATAAGGCAAGTGGGACTAAAGTGGAGAGGTTTGGGAAAAAAAGTGGAACTTTGGGTTTGAAAAATGCGGAGAATAGAAACGAAGGTTCAGGAGTAGATATGGAGTACAGTCAAAAAGAGGAAAGATGAAACTCTTCTGCAATATATGACGCTGATAGAAAATAAGTTCATAAAAGTAGAAAGCCAGAAAGAAATGCAAAAGGAAGCCTGAGCCCTCGCTCTCCCCTCCAATGCAAAGTTAATATAGAGGACAGACCGTACAAAGACAACATTTCAATAGTAGAATGAGTGGGAGACCTCAAAAACAGGGGGGAAAAAATGAAGGCTCTTTGTAGAAAAAGCTGAATGCTCTGTATAAAAGGAGGCTGAGAGAGTGAAAAAGCCCTTTACTTCATCTGATGAAAGTCCCTAGTGAAACAGATGCAGTGAGGAAGGGAATATATGCTCCAATTAAGGTCTGACATGAAAGGACCGACATGTCTCCCTTGTGAGCACATCCAAAAGGCAAGGTGAAAACATTCTGGGGATGGAAGTTCAAGGGGGTCTACTGTGTCAAATCTCATTAGGTCCAGATGGATATCAAAATGGTGGATGTTTTCAGAATTATCTGTGTCAAAATGTTGACAATTCTATGAACTACCGACCCTTTTGCTTCCATGCACTGCGTATAATGTCATCTTCCTATCCCATTTGCTGTTTTTGCTTTGGTCTTCCCTATACATTCTTATTATGGGGTAGATAATATGCCTCATAACTCTGACTGTAAAATCCCAGTGGATTTCAGGTACTAGATTTTTGCTGTGAGATAAAGTAATGGAATTTCATACTTGCATACCTACTTCCCAACAAAACTCCTGCTTGTTCTTCACACAGATGAGCTGAGTTAATTAGATTGCTACAGTGAAATAAATAAATGAACAAATGCCTCTCTTCTGTGAAAGAAGACAATGGAGAGAGCAAACTGAAACCTTAAGTATAACTAGAGATCTGGAGCTTATCAGGCAGAATCATGGAATCATAGAATGGTTTGGGTTGGAAGGGACCTTAAAGGTCACCCAGTTGCAGTCGTCTGCCATAGGCAGGGACATCTCCAACTAGATCAGGTTGTCCAAGGCCCCCATCCAGCCTGTCAGCACCTCATCCACCTGTCTCTTAAATACCTCCAGGTATGGTGACTCAATCACTTCCCTGGGCAGCCTGTTCCAATGCCCAATGACCCTTTGTGAGAAATTTTTTTTCTGATGTCCAGTCTGAACCTCTCCTGGTAGAACTTGAGGCCATTCCCTCTTGTCCTGTCCCCTGTCACTTGGGAGAAGAGGCCAGGTCCCTCCTCTCCACAACCTCCTTTCAGGTAGTTGTAGAGAACAATAAAGTCTCCCCTCAGCCTCCTCTTCTCCAGGCTAAACAAGACTAGTTCCCTCAGTAACTCCTTGTAAGACTTAGAATCATAGAATCAACAGGTTGGAAGAGACCCATCAGATCATCAAGTCCAACCATTCCTATCAAACACAAAACCATGTCCCTCAGGACCTCATTTACCTGTGCCTTAAACACCTCCAGGGAAGGTGAATCAACTACCTCTCTGGGCAGCCTAGTCCAATGCCCAATGACCCTTTCCGTGAAAAACTTCCACCTAATCTCTAGCCTAAATCTCCCCTGGTGGACCTTGGGACCATTCCCTCTCATCCTGGCCCCTGTCACTTGGGAGAAGAGGCCAGCTCCCTCCTCTCTACAACCTCCTTTCAGGTAGTTGTAGAGAGCAATGAGGTCTCTTCTCAGCCTCCTCTTCTCCAGGCTAAACGCCCCCAGCTCTCTCAGCCGCTCCTCACAGGGCCTGTTCTCCAGACCCCTCACCAGCCTAGTTGCTCTTCTCTGGACTCGCTCCAGAGCCTCAACATCCTTCTTGTGCTGAGGGGCCCACAGCTGAACACAGGATTCAAGGAGCGGCCTCACCAGTGCTGAATACAGAGTGAGAGTCACCTCCCTGGACCTGCTGGTCACACCATTTCTGAAACAAGCCAAGATACCATTGGCTTCTTGGCCACCTGGGCACACTGCTGTCTCATGTTCAGTTGCCTGTCAACCAACACCCCCAGGTCCCTCTCCTCCTGGCAACTTTCTAGACAGACTTCTCCCAGTCTGTAGCTGCACAGGGTTGTTGTGCCTCAAGTGCAGGATCCAGCATTTGGCTATGTTAAACCTCATGCCATTGGACTCAGCCCAGCAGTCCAGCCTGTTTAGGTCCCTTTGCAGAGCCTCCCTACCCTCCAGCAGATAGACACTTCCACCCAGCTTAGTGTCATCCTCAAACTTGCTAAGGGACCTGTTCTTCAGCCCCTTCACAAGCTTTGTAGTATCACTCTCATAGTGAAGAAATTCTTCCTTATATCTAGCCTAAATCTTCTACTCTCCAATTTATAGCCATTGCCCTTAGTCCTATCATTGCATGCCTTTGTAAAAAGACCCTTGACAGCTTTCTTGTAGGCATCCTTCAGGTACTGGATTTTAACTTTCACTAACTTCCAACAACGTTAACTTTTTAAGACTGCTATAAGTTTTGCTATTAGTGTCAACTATTAGACAAAGAAATAAATAGGCTTAATTCCTAAAATCAGTTTAAAGACTAACTTATAAAATACTATCAATGTAAATGTTGTCGTTTGAAATTCTTGTCAACAGAAGGAAGGAAACCTGAGTGAATTTTACACCACATATTATGTGCAAAGTAGTGTCATCTGTAATTATGAGAGATCTGCTGGTCTTAACAGATCAGTCTTCAGTAAAATAACACACAGCATTTGTACTCTCTTTAAAGCGTATAATAAGTGGAAACTCTTAGCCCCACTGCATGGTACTGGATTCCTAAAAACCCTCATCTGAGTAACCTGACAGCTCCAGTATGAAGACACTGAAAGGCAGACTTACTACACTGACCATTTTTCTTTATCTTTACTATTTTTCCTTTCTGGGTTGGGAGGGTGGGATAGGATGTGTGGAACTGGTAGCAAGAAAGGAGATTTGTAGATGACTACATGAAAGAAGGAGACATTCAAGTCTTAATATTCATAACAGACATGATAATATGCATAAAAGAAAAAAGAAACATAGCAACATTTCCCTGGAAATGCCTCTCAAAACTTCTCAACTATCTTTGCATCTAAATGGTTTTAAAGAAAGAAAGGATGTCACTCCAAATTAAGTCAACTTTAAAATAAATTACTAAATATATAAATAAATAATTTACTTGACTATTTCACAAGGACCCCTTCAACTGATGAAGAAATCACTCTTCCTTGCCAGAAGCACTAATAGCACTTTTCTTTCTCATTCTCAGACTCTCTGGTTTGTGCAGCTCTGTTGTCCATCTCTCCTTCCCAACTGACTTACCACCAGCTCTCTATCAGCCCTGTTATTCTGAGAGCAGTGGCCCATAAAATGAAGATAACAAGTCCCAACTCCCAGCAAGCTTTTCCTTGTCAATGAGAGATTAAAAATAACAGTCAGGGGCTATGCACTGGTGTTTGCAGCCAACTTTGCAAATTTTCATCCAAAGCATCTGAGAATTTTTACCACTTTCCAATCTTCTGCAAAACCTGAATTTCCCCTCATTAGGTTTCACTGTGGAAAGGACAAAAAGGTGGTGTATGACTATTCTTCTCTGAAAATGCATCATTAAAATAGGCAGTTATGTTGTCATATTGGTGTAGTTCCCTGCACAGACAGATCAAAAGGATTTTAGGCAACCTGTAAAGTAACGACTATAAAATATTAGCTCCATCACTTTAGTGGTTCTTACATAATCCACCATACAGACTAAAAAGGAAGAATTCCCATAAGGAAAATGAGACTCCCAACTACTGTTCCGCTGCCATACCTTTACCATAGATTTCTATCAATGTGAACAAAGAAATAAGTGTAACTGGGAAAACAGCATTGCAAAGTCTCTTCAGTTTCGTCCATCTGTGAAGAGAGAACAGGCCACACCCTTTATGACATCTTTGAAGTAATTTATCTACTACAATCAAAACCCTTCTCAGATCAGACATGGGGCTGGCAAGACACTCCTAATTCTCCACATGCTGAAAAGCTCTAAAATGTTCTCATAGCCTAAATTCAAACCAGATCCCTCTGTGTAGGCACTAGATTGACTGCAGCAGTCTCTCAGTAAGGTGATTCATTGATAGATTTGACAGGGGGAAATTCAGATTTATCTCACATTTAGCTTTACACTTCTTAAGTATTTGAATCTCAACACAAACACTGAGGTATATTGATAGAGCTACTTAATGCATTGTCTCTAAGCAAGTTTTCTACATAAATCCTGAGTATCCTGGATTTCCACTGTCAACTAGTCTGTTCAGTTTTTAAAACAACAAATACCATGGTAGGGAGAAGGAAAGAAGAATAAGAAAGGTAACAATTACAGGTTACCCTACAGCTCTAGAGATGATTTGAAAAAGAATCTAGCAATTTAAGTTGATAGTATTTCTTCATTTTAACAGATAGTCCTTTTACTGTTAGAATTCCAAACATTTGACTTAGGCACTGGCAGAAGCTCAAAGGTGACCCCTAACTCTTTCTGACTGCATGAACTGCAAGAATTTAGAGCTAAACTCTCCTGCAGTTCTGACATATACTTGCCAAACATATATGACTGTGTTTTCTTAAAAAGAAAACTTTTACAATATTTCACAAATGGTCTTCTAATTTTGGATTGGTATTCATTGATCACAAGTTGGGATATTTTATGCTGGTCCAAATGGTTGACATGAGGCTCAGAATATCCAGATTATGTAAATCCCAATTATCCAGTAGACTTTTATTACTGAAACTTTCAGAACAGTATATCCCGAAATATACTGGGAGATATTCCACTGAGGTTAGAATTAACAAGGGCTCTCCTAGTTTTTTTCTAGTATATATTCATTACATTTCAATGAACAAATGTCATAGCTATTTACAAGCAGAACAGGAAGAAACACTGTGAGGAGGTTTTCTGAAGCAGTAATTGCATTTAGATGTAGAGGATGAGTCTCATTTGAGAATGCTGATTACAAATAAAAAAATAAAAAAAACCCACAAAACCCAGAAATGTGGATGTTCAGCCTGAAATAATCTAATAATCAAAGTAGTTGTTTGACTGTAAAAGTCTTAGCCTTAGATCCCTGCACATCTTTAGCTCTCTGTGGCATAAAGAACTTGAACTTTCTGTCATGTTTTCAGTAAGCGTCTTCATATTACCTATGATTTTTCATGAGCAGACTTCTTGGACAATCAGTCAGATTTGCAACATGGACCTTAAAAATCCTCTAATTTTCTCTTTCTCTCCATCTCTCTTTTTTTCCTTTTATTGGAGGAACATTTCGTACTGGCAATTGCTTTTGTCCTGCTCAATATGAAATACATGTGCTGGGGAACAGACTTTCTTAGATTACCTGTTAAAATCAAGCTAAAATACATCCAAGTGACTAGAAACCTTGAAATATGTGATTAAATGGTCAAATACTCATCACTGTTGTGAAAAGGTTTGTTCATTTGTGGTTGCTAAAAGCTGATGTAAAAGAAGAACCTTAATCAAGTACTTCAGCCTTTACCTTTTAGGTTGAACACAGCTGACTGCTGGTTTTGGAGTGAGACCAGAACATATAAATTAAATACATTTCTATCCAATACCCATCTGCTTTTAGAATGACAGAAGTCTGGGGTTTTACTATTTTGAACACTGGCAGATGAAAGCACTCAAAGGAGGGAGCCAGGCTTCCCAGATTCTGTTACTACTTCTTCTGTGAACTAACATAAGAATTCAGGTCTTCTCTTCCAAAATTTATGGTTTGATATTTGGCAAGATAAATAGCTTCCTAATAAAATTAGTTAATGCTCCAGGGATGTATTTACTTCCAGATTAAACTTCCATATATTGATGACCAAGTCATGATCTTGCGTCCTCAGATGGCTTGAAGGTATGTCTTTTACCCAACTGTCAACCCCTTGTGACATATTAAGCTCACCACTTCCTCTTTCCCAGGACCTCTTGCTGCCTTTACAGAAAAGCATCAATCTATTGTAGATCTTCTATTATTGATGAAAGTCACATGTGTATCTCCCAGAGATTAAAAGTTGTTGGAAGTTGCTTTAGGTGACATCTTTCTAGTGTTTAAATATTTTGACCTGCATTCAATTATACTGAGCAAAACTGTTATCAGAAAACTCCTGTAAGGTTTAGAAAAGGTTATTTTCACAATATTTGACAGATGTAAAGACAAAATAACTGAGATTACAACTTTTCTTAAAGAATTGCACACTTGTAAGGCTGCAAAACTAGAAATCTGTGGTGAAGCTAAGATTTTTCAGGCAGATCTATGATGTCCAACCATGTTCTACATGAAGTGACATCTGGTCACATAGCTCTGAAATCAGTGAAGATTTACACCAGGTTAAATAGCTGGTTCTTTGTTTCTGTGGTAATTTTGGCATTCAAGTGAAGGGTTGTTGTTGTAGTGTTATTTAAGGCCAACACTATTTCCCTAAAAAATAATAAGAAAAAAGTGGAACAAAATGTTATCCCTTTATTGGTAAGACTAACTGAAAATGAAAAGTATTGATTATTTTATCATTTTTGCTGGCAGACAAGAATCTGGCCAGACAGTAGTTCAAAGTGTTGCCCTTTTGTGAAGAAATTTATTACATTTCTTACATTGACATACTTGGAAGTCTACAAGAAATTGTTGGGGTTTTATTGAAAAAAAAAAAAACCCTTGGGGTGCAAGTGTAGAAACTTTGTCTTTTTGCTGGAAGTCCCAGGATAGAAACAGTCATAGAGCACTGTGCTCAAAAATGCAGAGGGAACACCATAGGCTCAGAAACTATCCTTAAAAGGGAAATCTAGAATGTAGAGGATGGAAGTAAAACAACTTCCAAGGTGCAGAACTCTACATTATGAGCTGGGTTTTAACTTCTGCCATTCACTCCTCTTTGCTTTTGCAAAAGTCATTCAATTTCTACTTATTCGTTTACTTCCTCAAGAGAGGTGGGGTGTTTTTTTGATTTTTTGGGGTTTTTTTTATGGCCACCTTATAAACACAGCTTTTATTTATGGGTGGAACCCATTAAATATTACTTTTCCGTGGCTAGACTAGTGTTCTTCAAAAGCAAAATGCTGAAAGAATTCCTGAATGTGTATACACACACGTGTGTGTGTGTGTGTGTACGCGCATGAGCACTTTTGTAAGAGAGAAATAGATAGAGAAATCTTGAAGAAGAGATCACGTCTTGCTCAGTTACAGGCTTAAACTCGACAATCAGAGATTATTTTCTGATGTACATACAGTACAGCACATGAAATAGGTCCAAGCAGAGATGTGAGAGGACCTATGTCAGACATCATCTGGTTTTCAGCTGAGATAGTGCAATGTTTCTGCAGAACTTCAGAACTTACCTTCTACCATACCAAAGTTACAGAATGCTTACTGATATGAAGCTATTCAGTATCAAAGACCAGCCTAAAATGTTATAAAGCACATATAAATATATAGGACCATGCTTTATGGCATGCAATACGTTGCAGCCAAATATTTCATTGCAGATTTCAGCTACGCAACATAATCCAAACACCTGAGCATCTGTCTAATCATTACTTATCAATTTGGTATCCTATTTTCTTTCAAACTCCTCTCCCTTTCCAGTTTTTAATATTTAGAATAGTCTTTGTGTTTGGCAGCAGCAGATGGATCCTATATACCTGGAAACTCATTAGTTTAATAACGTCATTGGTAAGTACAGTCATTCTCAGTGAAGGGCAACTGTTACAATTATCTCTGTAATTTCACTGTGTAAATGCATTGTGTCAGGACAACATCTGAAAATCATTTAATATGTTTTCTATATCATACTCATTATCAATAATATGGTTGTACTTACTCCTTGGTCCACATGTAAAAGGGGAGAACAAATAACAAAGGGAAAGAAAAAATAACCAGTGGGAAAAAAAACCCAAATAAACAAACCCCCTCCCCTCCTCCAAACCTCTTCACTTTTAGAAATTAATTATAAAATTAGCTGATGAAGAAAATTAATCCAAACTGACTTGAATTTGAATGCTGTCAGATGGAGGGAAAAGTGCCCTAGGTATATAAACAAGCTTCAGTAATAAATAACAATGTAGCAAGCCAAGGGGAAAGTTTTTATAAAAGGGATTTGTGTTTGGTGCATTCTCATTTGGCAGTTTCATTAATGATTTAGAAGAAGGTGTAAATACTACCTTCTTCATTTTACGGAATGTTAGTGTGCTAGAAATGCCAATAAGAAGATACAGAAAAAAAAAGTAAACAAGAGAAGCAATTTTGTGAAATTCTAGTTTTCTGTATATTGAGCTAAACAGAAACACTTTCTCTTCTCCCAAGTCCTTAGACCTTCTTCTAGTTTATTTCCTCAGTATCTATACAGTTCCCCAGAGCCACGTCCATATTTCTTAAGCTGTCCTTCTGTATTAATCTAAGTTCCTCTGTTTTTCTCCCTTATGGAAAATCAGAGTAAAATTAGATTAAAAAAAAAGTGTAAAATAAGAATGTGGGTATGTGTGTGAACTTACTCACCACTCTGTGCGCAGGATGGTCAGCAAGACTCTACTTTTTATTGGACAGATGTTTAAACATAAATGATGGCAAACTTCTCTGGCAATGTCATCAGTAAATTATTTCCTATAGTAATCAAAACTTTTGGACAGTAATAAGAAAGAATAGCTTGGAGTGTGGCAATGGAAATGCAGAATCTACAGTGGAATATACATGTTATGGAACCCTGAGATTTGTCCAACTAACATATAAGGCTGTTTAAACCATTTCACCTCTTTTAGTCCTGAAAAACTGGTGATTACGTTCATGGCAAGCCTTGCTGATTTATGTGTAAAAGTTATTGTTTAATTGTTAAATACTGTTCTCTGCAGGGAAAACCACTGATTAAATGTCGACTCTTTCTCTAAGGTCTTCAGCTGTCTGATTGATACAAGTTTGAAAATATTTTATTAAAAAATATAATCCTAATTACATTTCTTCTTTTATATTTCCTTTTTGCCCCTTTCCCTATTCTATGTTAATAATGTGCAGGATTATTTTAATCTTTGACAGTTATCTAGGTATCTCTAGTAGAATTGTTCATTATGTAGCAGAACTGATAAGGACCAATGTTCATGGGACCATGTTGCTTTGCCAGATTTATGCTATCCTCACTGTTAGTGAGATAGTTGAGACTAATAGTTGTAGTTATCCATGTTCAGAAACAAGAATCAAAATGAATCTTTAAAACAAAAGACTTCGGAAAAAGGGATATTGATCAGATTATATATGAGGGTTGAGAGGAAAGACTTGATCCTTGTGTAAAGCCTTTTTGATGACACTTCAGATCCGTACTACTTTGTCATGGCCTGCTCTAAAGCATGCTTAAGTCAATGGTAAGAGTCCTATTATTGTCCAGAATTGCTTTTATATGTGACTGAAGTGTTGAAGAAGGGTAGAAATGGTCCCTGGTCATTTCTGCAATCTAACTGTTCTTTCTAGATTCTGATGGCTCCTTCTTAATCAAATTCTTATCTTAAAACAGCAAAATCCCTTCCTATCCAGCAACTTTCTCTCCTTCAGAATTTCTTTCTACTTTAACTGCATTCCTATACAAGTACTGAACTCATCTCTAAACTGCTGCTTCTCTCTCTTACCTAACTGGCTGAAAATTACTTTTCTGTCTGTGCTGATTTATTTTTCTCTTTTAGCTAAAGCACTTATCTTCCTTTCTGCTTCTGTGCTAGTATTTCTTCTTGCCTGCTCCTCGATATTATTTTCCAGTCTTTCTGCATGAATCCTTATTCCTTTGTTGCAAGATTTTCTCACCACTTTTGACCAGTCCTCTGAACTGTCTCCAACATATTTATGCTACAGCCTGTAATGTTTTCAGTGTTCTGATGTGACTCTAGTGCTGCTGTTTTGCTGATTCTCCAGACATAGAAAAAGATCAAACTCTTGGGCCTCTATACATTTTCCCTCATATATGTATTTTTTTTTCTCCTTGTTTGTATATATAACTCTTTACGCATACATATAAATATATATGGGGGAAGATGTGATTGAGAGCAGCCCTGCAGAAAAGGACTTGAGGGTGCTGATTGATGAAAAGCTCAACATGAGCTGGCAATGTTGAAACCAACCATATCCTGGTCTGCATCCAAAGAAGTGTGTCCAGCAGGTTGAGGGAGGTGATTCTACCCCTCTATTCATCTCTTGTGAGACCTCACCTGGACTACTCTGTCCAGTTCTGGAATCCTCAACATAAGAAATATATCGAGCTGTTGGAATAGGTCCAGAGGAGGCTACAAGGATGATTCGAGGGCTGGAGCATATTCCATATGAGGACAGACTGAGAGAGTTGGGGTTGTTCAACCTGGAGAAGAAAAGGCTCCAAGAAGATCTTACAGTGACCTTCTAATACTTGAAGGGGCTACAAGAAAACTGTGGAGGCACTTTTTATAAATGCATGCAGTGATAGGACCAGTGGGAATCACTAGGGAATAAACTGGAGAGGGGCAGATTAGACTAGGCATGTGGAGAAAATTCTTCACAATGAAGGTATTGAGACTCAGGAACATACTAACCAGAGAAGCTGTGGCTGCCCCATTCCTGGAGGTGTTCAAGGCCCGGTTGGATGGGGTCTTGGGCTGCCTGATCAAGTGGGATGTCTCTGACCATTACAGCAGGGCTGGAATTAGATGATCTTTAAGGTCCCTTCCAACTCAAACCATTCTATGATTCTATGATTCTATGATATGCATAAGCATATACATCCTCATACATACCCCCTCTATCTCCTTATCTTTATTTGGAACTCTTAGTGGATATTTGAAGCATATTATTGAGCATATTACTGTATTTTGGTGGACCATCTTTTTACTGAAATATGTCAATATACTATGGGATTTATTTCTGATTTTCAGAAGATGTGTGGACCTAAGGATGGAATATAAGACTCCTAGAACATTTTAGATTATGAAAGCCTATGGTTATGCTACAAGCTTATGAGGGGCAGCTGAGGGAACCGGGATTGTTCAGCCTGGAGAAGAGGAGGCTGAAGGGAGACCTTACCCCACTCTACAACTCACTTCAAGCAAGTGGCAATGAAGTGGATGTTGGTCTCTTCTCACAAGTAACAAGTGGTAGGAGAAGAGGAAATGTACTCAAGTTGTGACAGGGAAGGATTAGATTGGATATTAGGAAAAAAAATCTTTGCTGAAAAAGTGATAAAGCATCAAGCTACCTAAGTAAATGATGGAATCACCATCCCTGGAGCTGTTCAAACAATGTGTAGGCATGCCACTTTGGGACATGTTTTATAATAGGCAGAGTCATGTTGGACCTGATGATCTTAGAGGGATTTTCCAGTCTTAGTAATTTTATAATTCTATAATTCTAACTAAGTCCATCCAGTTTATATCCACAGAGAACTAATACAAGAGAGACCTTATGAAATATCTTCTTTCTGAACAAGAAATAAGGTTGCTTTGTTTATCACCAGTCAAG
The DNA here is from genome assembly GCA_033558105.1 of Coccyzus lansbergi. Lineage (NCBI taxonomy): Eukaryota > Metazoa > Chordata > Aves > Cuculiformes > Coccyzidae > Coccyzus > Coccyzus lansbergi. Next base: position 1,214,055 of record JAUMJK010000447.1, read on the forward strand.
AATATATTCTTGTCCTGAACTTGTATAAGCTTTAATTTAATATTTGAAGGACTGACTTGGTATTGAGTAAAAATTTTACTGCTTCAAAATTCAAAACTCATTGCACTTGAGATAAGGAACAGTCAAATCCTAGACCTTTTTAGTAAAGGCATTAAAAAGAATACTGAATAATTCTTCAGCTTGTGCAGAAATATGTGTTATCTGATCTTTTTCCTTACATTGCTCTGAAGTTCAGAATTTAGTCATGTGTTTATTTACCTACTGTTTTCTATTTCAGATTCCCTGTGAAAAACCTTAGAGGTTCAAGACAGGACTTGGAAGCTCAGTGGTAATTATTCCCTGCTATTGATTTCTGACGGCTGACTGATGGCAACGGTGATCTTCCTTCAAGCCTAGTGCTTGTGCTAGTAAGTCCTGCTGTTTTTCAAGGATGACACAGCTGAAGGGTCACTGGAGAGCACTCTCAGGAGTAGAAATTACTGGTCTGGTTGGTCTTCATCTTGACCAGCTCTGGGAACATCAGGCTCAGATGTGTCAGGAATTAACTGCATCTTTTAGAGCAAAGTTCTCATCCCACTCAGTTGCCACACTGTGTGAGGCATAGCCAGGCATGGAGGTTTGGCTAAAGTACACCTGAAACCCCTGAGGACTCCAAGCACATTTCTTACACAACAGAGGAGGTATTTCCCATCTCTTTCTCTTAATGATGTAGCTCACTGACAGCAAGAAAACTTGACCAGATCTTGGAGCTCCCCAGGAGGGTCTCTGGAAGTGCAGTTTCCCCAAGTAAGCTAAGAAGAAGTCACTGCCATCTTCTAGGCAAAAAAGCAAGCAATCCTCTTGGAAAGGCAGCTGAAATTTCCTTTTTCAACAAGCAGTGATACCTGCATCATCAATGCTCTTTCCATTACCAGAGTATCTTCACCTTATGTTATGCTAGTTAATGGAAACATGACTGTAATAGTATCTTTATTTTTATTGTCAGAATAAGCACTTAGACTTCTGCAAGCTTTTAGCTGAGGCTCTCTGTAATCATCAGAATCCTCTTCCAGTGAAATAAGGAAATGTAATTACAGACTGGGAAAGTGAATCTCCGTGAGTTTAAGTGACCTACAAAAGAAAACATAGTAAGACACTGACAGAGCCAGTAACAGAACATGAGAGTGGTGGTCACCTTTCCTAATCATTTGAAACAATCCAGGAAAGGTTTGTATCCAGGACTGAATTTTATGGAACAAGTTAAGACTGAGCTTTATATATTCAGGAAGACCGTTTTAGGATATGGCGCCTAGCACAGCAGGAAATTGCATTCGGTGGTTCTGGAAGTCCCCACCAAATTTTCCCTGTGACAGGTCATTCCATTATTGCCCACTAAAGACTTTCTTATGTCTTTCTCTGAAGCATCTGACACTTAATTCAGAGTTAGGATATTGAACTAAATGGATCACTAGTTTGATCTATTATGTCAATTCTTACACTTTTAGAGATGCAAACAGTATGTAGGTCATAGGTATTACTTACTGTACACAAAGTCAAATATAAGTGTATGTACTGACTGTGGTAAGGGAGAACTGGCTCAGGGGTTGGGGAATGTGTCAGTGCTTACATCAGTCTGTGCCTGTTTAAGAACTGAAGCAGAAGTTTACTTCGTAGAAGAAAGGCCCTGGTACACTGTAAATGCCGTTGGTCACCTGACATCATCATATTCTTCCATGGGTAGAAGTCATTTTCTTCCATGTCTATATTTGATTTCAATTAAAAGAAGACAGCTTGCTTAATCTTTCCTAAAAGTTGATATGGTGCATACCTGAGTGAACTGGCCAATTTCCCTTATAAATTATGTATAAAATTCACAACTGCATTCGCACTCCGAAACTCAGATGAAAATTCAATTTCTCTTTTAGTTTATGTTTTTTGTGGTTCTTGGGATATTCATTTCATATTTTCTGCTCATTTTTATAAATGTCTTATTTATTCAAGCTCTTCATAGAGGAAAGTAATGCCATGCATTGCTGATTTTATTACTTTGGACAGTTTACAATATCTCTTCAGGACCTAACTTGTTAATTGATTTTAAAATTTCTATAAATTTCAGCCATGCTTTGGGATCATACATACTGATGCCAGGGAGACTTTTTGAAATGTCTTCTCTCGCCTCAATGGAGTTAATCTAGATGTGCATATCTTTTCTTTTCTTTCTGTCTTCCTAGCAGAGATGTGAGGAACATAAACTGCTGCTGTTCAGGCTCCTGTTTAGGGACAGTAGCATTCGGCCAAATTTAGACAGTTGACCTCAGTCCTTCCTTCTTTCTCTTAAAAGTAGAGACATCCCCCAAGTATTACTACATCTCATATTTCTCACTCAATTTTCTTTCTCTGTTCCAAATGCGTGATTCTACAGCACTTCACACTACAGGTCTTCCGTGGTGTAGTTGCTGCATACTTTATAATAAAATACCTGACTGCAAGCTTTATTGATCATATCTACAGAACATAAATGCCAACGAAACACTGAACCCTAAGTGTCCCTTTCCATGTGCAATATTCTCAAAGTAAAACCTGAGAAATATTTAGTGAAAGGAGGTTCATCCCAGGTTATTGCAAGTCCTCAATGCTAATTACAGAGAAGATTTCCCTGGGACATTACAAGTACATAAAATTCTGTTAGACTGGAAGCACAACTGACTTAATGTGGGGCAAAAGGTCTGCAAATGCATGAAGAAACAATTAAAGAGAATTCTCAGTGATTTTATCAATGAAATATTCCCCATTAAAAATACTCCTTTTTTCCCATCTGAGGAGTCTACATTTGCACACTGTATTTCCAGTAATGTTTATGGTAAGAATAAAACAAAGCAAGGCATTTGTTCCCTATAATCCCCCGCCATAAACATGGGCTGTTATTACAATATCAAGCAGCATGCAGCATGTTATCTATGACCTTGAAGATATACATACATGTATGTATATATTACACATGTATACATAGCATTTATATTATACAGTGATGCTATTTAAGAGGAAAAGGATTGTTCTAGGTATTGTTACAAAAGCACAGAGATGATGTACCAAATTTTTAAGCCCCAACACAGCTAAACCAAGATGTAATATGAGTTAGTCTTCATGGTTTGGTTAAGAATAAATAAAAAAATCCCAAAACTTCCAAGAAATTCAGGCAAGTACAGCATATATAAAAGGTACCTGTTCTGTGTATTTTTGATGTTTTCATTTTTATATAGTTTTATTTATTTTGGGTTGGATAATGAAAACTGGTTTTTTTCAGTAAAATATTGGCTGAAGGAAAAGGTGGATAAAAAGGAAACCAAACCAAATTAAGAGGACATAGGTATTAAGTAGCCAGGTCTCTACAACTGCTAAAAGCCTGGGTGGACATCAAATCAGGAGCCCAGATAAATCTGAATGGAGTTGCCAGATTGAATGCCATAGACTTTTCATTGTGGTTACTGTCTCATTGATCCAGTGGGTCTCTTCCAACCTGGTGATTCTATGATTCATTATTCTGATTTCCTCACATGCAATGAACCAGTTGCATTTGCCTATGGCTCACTGAATATGTCTGCATCTAGGGGCTCCTCTGCCTCTTAATGAAAGGCTTTCTGATCCTATGCTGTGTATGATTTATAGATATAAACACATTTCATACATCTGTAAATCACATACCCATAAAGCTCAACTTTCCCATAGGATATCTAGTAGGACAAAATATCTGTATAGGTCCTATTGAGTGGGCTCCCTGCAGCATACATCTAGCATTATCACATGAGGATGTTCAACTGTTTTATTTGCATTATCTTATTTAGTATTCCTCTTCTCTCCTTTCACTTCCCCAGATGAGAGCAGGAGGTTAAGGAAGATTTGATACGTGCTTTAAATACCAAAATCTGCTTTCCAAGTGGCAAGAAAGGAAGGCAATTTCAACATTTAGCTTCCACACCTTCTGTTAAAAGTATTTTCAATTTAATTAAGACTATTTTACCCATGAGTACCGTGTTGGCTCTACCATTTACCTGCTGATGTTAAGTCACTGGATGGTCTTTCCTTTTCTTATTTCATGGATTTTCTTTCTCCATTTTTTCCTTGTTGACCTGGGAAATTGCTGAATGCAGGGCTTCTTGCTGCCTATAAATATCATTGGTCATACTGTATGATTGTGGACTCTTTATTGGCTTAGTTTCTTGGCTTTGGCTCCCTTTCAGTGTAGAATTTGAAAGATTTCTTTTTTTATTTTTTTTTTTTAAATGTCTTAGTTACCACTTGCAGAACAATGTACATGTGACTACTATTTTTTTTTGGAGGCATCTCAGTTATACTGCATAGCTCGGAACTTAATGCTAGCTATTCAACATTGGTTTGTACAGTACATTACTTAATTTCATGGAGTTTATTCTCATCTTGAAAATGAGGTCAAAAGGTTATGATAAGAAGGGTCTTCTCATCTTCATTTGCTCTGCTATATTCTCAGAAGTAAAGTTAGCAGAAATCTCCCCTTTTGGATGTGTGCCCTCATTCCTCTAAATTTTAGCATATCTTCCAAGTGAAAATAATGGAAAGAACAGAATCCCTTGTTGGCATCCTAAGGTTTAACTGACTTTTCTTTATGTTGCAATACTCAGTTTAATGGGCATTATTTTTTTGAGGCAGGGAGTAGGGAGAAAAGGATGTTGGAACAAACCTAGAATAATAGAATTGTTTGGTTGGAAAAGACCTTCGTGATCGTGGAGTCCAACTCTATCTGCTCACTACAAAACCATCAGCCTGAGAACCTCATCTACACATTTTCCGATGATCTCCAGGAGTGGGGACTTAACCACTTCCCTGGGCAGCCTGTTCTACCACCCAGTACAAGAGTCCTTTTGGTGAAGAGTTTGTTTCTGATGTTTGATCTGAATCTTCCCTGGTGCAACTTGACGCACCAACTTGAGATAGAGGTAAACCAACCAAATAAATAAGAAAATAAATCTCTCCTGCAAATCAGAAAATATTGCATCTTAAATATAACTCTAAGGAGAAACACTTACAAAACATTTTGGTTTCATTTACTTCATTCTCACACTTTGATGTGCTTTTCAGGAGACAGGTTTCTTACAATAAGGAAAATTTCAGCTATGGCTGAAAATTAGGCCTGGATTTAAATGGAGAGATTTAAAAACAGTGGAAAACCAGGGAAAAAGGTGAACTATGCTGGTAGCTATCTAAACTAAGGTATTTTTAAATTATTATTGTTATTATTGTCAAAGGGCTATTCCAGCATGAAAAAGTATAAGGAGTTTTAGGTTTTCCTGTTTTCACAAAACGTTATGATGGTAATGTCAGAATAGCAATACATATTTTTGCATGAATAAAACAATAAAAATGAAGTTCACTAAATACATTTTGAAATATTTTTTCATAATTTCTTTAATTATTGAATAGGAATAAGAATCTGTTTTATTTTGCCTTTATAGATGTGAATACACATGCATGCATGGAAACTAGATAACCTTTTGGACTTTGGGAATGTCACAATATTTTTGGAAGAGCAACTTGTAAACATACTGTGTTGCTACTAATTTGTAGCTTGGGTTACTTGGCAAGGAAAGCTTAAAGTTAGTCTGAAGCAAATGGAAATATGATAATACAGGAATCAGTTTTAAAATGGATAGAAACTCTTGAAAACTACCCTATCGTCTGGTTCTAGCTGTTTATTTATTCACTGCCTATCCTCTAGAGCTGACTGGAAACAATCTTATATAATAAACAATCTTTATAATTTCATAGGTATGAAAATAAATGATATTTTCCCCACTCTCATAGGAGGATTACTTTCACTGAAGAAAAATGTTGTGATTTGCACCCTTCAAGTGCAGTAAAGGGGCTTATTTCCAGGAATGTCACAACAGCACATCTACACATGGCCTTCATCTTTAGAGATATTTACATTTTTGTATGATCCATTAGACTATCTAACCACTCTGCAGGTATTGAGTATGTACTTCTTTGTAGGACACTCATAATGCCGTGGCATTTCAACTTGAGCTGGACTGTCTGAAGAATTATCTTGCAGCAGGAGGGGTTTACAGCTGAATTGGAAATAATGCTGTAGCAATCAGTAATCCTCTAATCTTTGTGTGTGGTGACAGAATAACCAAATTAGATCTCTGCTACTCTGGAGCTGATGTACTAACTATTATCTGATATTGATGCCAATGGCTGATGACTTTTCAACACTTACTCCCAGTCAACTCAGCTGTACTGAATCACATGGATTGGGAAAAGAAGTGTTTCTAATGTCAAGGGTGATGCTGACTAAGAGATGTTTTTTGTTCATTTTCATTGGAAAGAAAAAAACCCCAAAATGTGGCATGGAAATAGAGGATAAAGATACTTCAGCTGCACTAGGTGAGACAGATTGGTTAGGTTTATACTACTAAATTTTAGTGTGCCTGGGTGCTGAAACATAGTGATATTACTAAATGACTAGACTGTTTCCTGGCATGAATGTGGCCTGCTTCATTTTGCAATGTCTCAACTAGTTTGGAAAGGGGTAGAGTTTATTAGCATGAAGGCAGACTGTTCTATGCCAGTTGGCTTCTGAGTCCAGGACATTCAATTTACAAGTACATCCATACCCTCTGGGTTCATGTGCTGTCTGGGACTCAACTCAAGTTAATAAGTTCTTCCACTCAGAACTCTGCTTAAGTCCACCTGCTGCCACACTGTGCTGGGTGAGAACAATCCAGAATTTCACTTTGCTTCAATCCATTTTGTAACATTAACAGAGACATGATACTGATGTTGAAAATACCAGCAAATAAGCTCTCCAAGACTCATTTTGGAGGACTAGAAAGTAAGAATACTTTATCAGGCCAGGGCAACATGAAGGAGTGATGTCCATCAATCGCATGCACAGGTACCACAAAGTTTATTGTGCATGTTTCCACATTAAAACTGATGAACCTCAATGATGGTGAGCAAAGGTTTCTGCAAAAATGTTTCTAGCTTCAACACACTATTTACCATGGAAATAAATCTGAACTCTTCCTCCTGTGCATTAGCTCTGAACGAAGGTTGGGGTAGTGTCTGCCTTCACTCTGGCAGTGCCTTCAGTCTAGGCTGAGTCCACAATACTGTCAAAACTTACCTCCCTTTCTCAGGGCTGAATCTGCCAATGACCAGAAAAACTTGTCTGAAGATTTCTACTCTTATTTCTCCCCTCAAAATAAAGTCTTTGGGCAAATGTTATAATAAAGTGGTGTGTTCTTCTGTCTTTATGGAGAACACTGGGGTGAGGGAATAGAATGAAGTAATGGATTGCAGAATATCTCTTCTTACCTGTTAAAACATAATGGAATAACGCAATATTCAGAGGTCTCAGATGAGACATTATTGGGACTTCTGTAGGCAAAACCACCAGTGAAGTATGTGTACCAACTTGTAAATACCTGCCTTCATGGGTGGACTGGACCTGTTTCATTGGGAATATTTGGACTGGATGTTCACTCTGATGATTGTAAGCAAATGCACACTTCTCTCTCCATCTGCTTTTCTGCTGGGAAAGAAAAGCCTTGTTTATCTACCAAAGCAGCTAAAACTGTCATTGCAGGCACAGCTCTACGTAAGTAGTATTTACCACTGAAAACAGACCCTTGTGCTAACATTCCTCATAGAAGAGAATTTCACAAAACACCAGCCTTTTTACATGATGTTTACACATTTCCAGCTAATCTCTGCCTGATGTGGGTTTTTCTCCCACTCTTTTTGCAGTTAATAGGTATTGTTAAATGACATTGGCCAGAGAGTTAGGCTGAATGTCCTGCTTACTGACTGAGAAAGGAAACACTCCCTCATGATTTATCATCATTTCTACTTATCTCCCTGTATAAGAGATAAGAAGTGGCGTTAGAATTTATATGCGTATCCTAACAGTCCTTACAGGAGAGACTGAGTGATACAACCAGGCATTAGCACAGTGGGAGGAACAAATTAGGTACGAGCTTCACCATAACTGTTAATTTGCACCCTCTAAGACAAAGTGGTTACCTCGTACCTCCTGAACGGTGTCTTGGAACAAGAATGTGCATGCAGCTTCCAGGGACTTTCAGATGCTTTGTAAGTTATTACCCCGCAATGTCTAGTTTATGTGTTGGAGTCCTTTAACTACATGAAGGCAGAATAACTTCCCAAATGGAAGTTACTGAGTGTGTTAGAGGCAAAGGTGCTGATATAAAAGTGTGGGAGATTGCTGTTCAATTTTTCCATTAAAGTACAAGTTTGATGAACCTGGGGTGTGTGTTGCTTTCAGGCATCTTTCAGAGTGGGAAGTGAAAGCCTCATGGAGCACTGGAGCATGTTATTGGCAGTGTTGTAGGCAATATGATGGTGGAAGGATTGCACAATCTGCTTTTACACACTTTTAACATGTTCATCTGAGTGGGCTGGGCTTTGTCTTCACTGAAGGAATAGTAAAAAAGGAAAAGTAAATCTCAGGGAAAGAAAAGTAAAACTGAGGGAACGAGTAGGGAAAAAACAAGTAAGGGAAGGAATAGAAATAGGGCAGGGCAGGGAAGGGAACGGAAGGTGCAGGAAGGTGTGGGAAGGGAAAGTGCGGGAAGGGAAGGGAAGGTGCTGGAAGGGAAGGTGCGGGAAGGGAAGGTGTGGGAAGGGAAGGTGCAGGAAGGTGCGGGAAGGTGCGGGAAGGGAAGGTGCGGGAAGGTACGGGAAGGTGCGGGAAGGGAAGGGAAGGGAAGGGAAGGTGCGGGAAGGGAAGGGAAGGGAAGGTGTGGGAAGGTGCGGGAAGGGAAGGGAAGGTGCGGGAAGGGAAGGTGCGGGAAGGGAAGGTGCGGGAAGGGAAGGTGCGGGAAGGGAAGGGAAGGTGCGGGAAGGGAAGGGAAGGGAAGGTGCGGGAAGGGAAGGTGCGGGAAGGGAAGGGAAGGTGCGGGAAGGGAAGGGAAGGTGCGGGAAGGGAAGGGAAGGTGCGGGAAGGGAAGGTGCGGGAAGGGAAGGTGCGGGAAGGGAAGGTGCGGGAAGGGAAGGTGCGGGAAGGGAAGGGAAGGGAAGGGAAGGGAAGGGAAGGGAAGGGAAGGGAAGGGAAGGGAAGGGAAGGGAAGGGAAGGGAAGGGAAGGGAAGGGAAGGGAAGGGAAGGGAAGGGAAGGGAAGGGAAGGGAAGGGAAGGGAAGGGAAGGGAAGGGAAGGGAAGGGAAGGTGTGGGAAGGTGTGGGAAGGTGCGGGAAGGGAAGGTGCGGGAAGGGAAGGGAAGGTGCGGGAAGGGAAGGGAAGGTGCGGGAAGGGAAGGGAAGGGAAGGGAGGTGGAAAAGTAATACAGAGGTTGTGATGGATATTTTTCTGGGATTTGTTTGTTTGTTTGTTTGCTTGGTTGTTTTTATTTTCTGTATGAAACTGTAAATCTTATTTTAGGGATGAAATGATCCCACTCATGACCTGAGCACAAGAAAGACACTGAATTTCTTACTGACTTTCTTAACCTGAAACAATAACCCTTGCTATCAATATCCCTAGTGCTATCAATACAAAAACCCACTGAAACTCAATGCATCTGCTCTGGGACTTTCTATTTTCTCTTTCTGAACTACTGTATTGCTCATACAGCATGGAGACAAGTAACTGAAGCCAACTTGGCAGCTTTTCATATAGGATGACTGTTGGTCAGAAATAACACAATCACCAAATCAGCTTCAAAAGACTTCAGTGAGGAGGACAAGCTGAATAAAAGGCTATGTTAGCTTATCTTGTTGATGAACCTATCAAAATTTTAATAGATATACATGTGAACTAGTTCCTGTGTGTCCTGAAATTTTGTAGAAAATAAGTGCAAACTCAGGAAGTCCTGTCAATCAGACAATGATCTGACCCATGTTAATTTCTTTTCCCTTTATTAGGAAATGCAATCCACACACTTTAAGATTTTGTGGCTACTTTTCCAATTCACACGGAGATTTTCTTTTTTTTTTTTCAGTCAATAATTTAAACAATGATTGTTTCAATTAAAATGTTACCTAGAGTCAAAACATACACCTCTGTGGATTTAATAGATATTATCATCTCTTGAGTACTGTCAAATATGTCAAAATTTTGGGTAAAAGATGATCAGGAAAATTTAACTTAGAAGCAATGCTGTTAACATTGTGTTGTAATAGACTGTAATATTAATAGAGTTCTGGTTACACACATGTCCAATAGCACTTTAAAAAACAGTTGGGCTCCTTGATATCTTGTCACTCAGATGTGACATAAAACTGAGGTGCTGACCAAATGTGATGAATGTGGTGCTATGGTACTTATGTTGCAGTTGTCTTGGACAGTCAATTAAATTACATTAATAACCCTGCCTCTGAAAATCTCCAAGTATTTACAAAGTGGTAGGACGTTCTTACTTTTTCTCCTAAGTTTTACTAAAATGCATATGACATTTCCCCTGATCTTCAAGCAATTATCTCCTAAATTAAGCAAGCTGAATATGACTGATAGCTATGAGGAGAGATTAAAAGATGGGTATTAAACTGATGGCATAAATATTAAGAGAAATCTTGACTTTGTCATAGACATTGTGTGTGACTTTCAGAAAGTAACAAGTCATTGTTACCTTTTTAAGTAGGCCTCTTGATTTTACAGTGAAAGGATAAGGGACAACAGACAGAAGTTGTAGCAAGGAAAATTGCTATTAGATACAAGGGAAAGCTCTTCACTCCTAGCGTGGTCTAATGCTGAAGTAAAATCCCAGAGGTGTTAGGGAATATCCATTCTCGAAGAAGTTAAAAAATCACCTGGACAAGGCTGTAAGCAACCTGCTGCATGGGAAATGAAGGGATGCTCTTTGAGCCAGAGACTAAATGGGATGCCCTCCAGCTGTCCCAACCAAAATAAATTATTCTACAATTGCTTGATTCAGAACCTACAGACTATCCCTTTCCACAGCCAATTTGGAGCAATCCAGAAGTTCAAACCAGCTAAGCATTTCCATTGTAGGCAGCCAGATTCAAAGTGCAGCAGGTTCATTCTAAAAGGACCAAGCTCTTCCTTGCCACATGATTGCCCACTTTTGACAAAATAGATTTTCTTACAAACCTGTTTCAGATGCTAAACTGGACCTCCAGGGAAAAGAAATTTTAGGCAATTGCTAATGGATAGCAGTTTCTGAATGCCCTTTCTGATTCATGGTATTCTTCACAAGTATTATAAAAGGAAACTATGCATTTAATGTAACCTTTTCATTATGGACATGGCAATCTTGCTTCTAGTCCTTTAAATATTTTGTTGCATCTAGCTCTGAGCCTCATTTCTTTATTATAGCCAAAAAGGGACTATGTCATTTACCTTTCTTATATGCATGTAGCAGAGTTTCTTTTATTTATTTTTCTGCTTCTATAGAACTTTAAATACAAACTGAGATGCTACTATATAGTTATAAAATGATGAAAAATAGAAGTTAATTTTTGAGATTGTAAAAAAGAGATATTGCAGTCAGAAAATGTAGGAAAGCTATATTATCGAAGGGGGTTTTTGTGTATGTGCTTAATATTTTTTCTTTCCTTCTCCCCTCCCTCTATGAACACATCTCCTCCCTCTCTTTCTTGTTCCTGCTGTGTATGAGCACTACCTTGCTGTTTACCTTTGTTAGGTCTCTGTAGAAAAAAAGAAAATTAATATTTCAAGAGGCCTCCTTGTAAAATAAAGGTTAAATCAAGAAAAAAAAATCACAATATAAATAAATTATGAATTCTGGTCTTGTTCTGGAAAAGTTAGTGCAGTGTAAATTTAAAGCCAGCATTTTAGCATTTTCAAGTTGCATTTGAGAAGTCACAAGGTATATACTTGTTTACCTTAATTCACCAATTTTGTCAACAGTTTTTTAATTCTTACAAAAAAAATTGGTGACATTCCTCTATTATTTTTATCTAATTATTACTGTGCTTATTACTTAGAGTAGTAGGTTTGCACCTACTTTGGATGTTCTTGTAATACAAGGGAAAGGGACAGAAACTTAAAATGAATTATAAGATGGTTACAATAGGGAAAGGGATTCAACCCCAAAGATGATAAGGCCAAAGCTGTAAACTAGAGAATTAATTTTGTTCCAGCACCTCAGGAGCACTACAATGAACAGAAATATTAAGTAACATACTAAGAAAAAGACACTTCAAAAATGAATGAATAAGATATAAAAATTTCAGGGAAGACACTGGAAAATAGAAGTAAAATATGAAAACATTTTCTTTCAGACATGGAGAAAATCAAAGTCAAGGAGCTGGAGTTCATGCAAGATATTGGAGACGTTGCATACAATGCGCTCATCCAGTGACCTGAACAGGATTTGCACACTGTGTCTATTCATCTCGTGTATAGCTCAAGAAATGAGTTTAAGGAATACCCAGTATTTTCAAACATGAATTCCCACAAGTAGATATCAAAGTAAGTAGCCCAGTATTTTGTCAAAGACCTGAATGTCTTTGGGTTTTATTTTCAAGTTCTGAAAAGAAACCCAGTTTCATTTTATGTGCCATGTAAAAGTGTGTATACCTGACTGGGCAAGAGAACTTGAAAGTAATGAGTTCTTTGTAAATAAACTGAAGAAAAAAAGGTGTATTTTCAATATTTTTATTTTTTTAAGTCAAATCCTTGATACTAGGAAGCAAAGCAATAACGTTTTCAAAAACATCCATTCACAGTAACCTTATGCTAATAAATTCCATATAAATATTAATATGCAAAAGTTTTTTAAAGTAGCACATGTATTTCACCTCTTGGGAACAGTATTTAATGACTGTCAGGTAAATTCAGTTGGTCAAAAAATAATCTTGCAGTTATCCCGTTTTCAGAGCAAACATGAAGAGGGTGTTCAAATACTATTTAATACACACACACAAAAAATTCTCTTAATTTCTTTTTTTTATTTTAATTTAATTTTAATTAAATCTTGACTGTAATAAGGAAAGGGCAAGGATATTCTAACTGCACAGAAACACTATAAAGTGCACCATCCATCTAATTCATCCTTACACTGATGTCAGCAGGCTTGGTTCCCAGGCTGAATACAAAGTTGATGATTTTATATTAAACATGACTGTGGTGTAATTGGAATTACACATGCATATATTTGGCCCAATGACTTTATTAACTTTCATCCATAGGCAGTTATTGAAAAGAATATTGTCAGGTCTGCTTAATTAAAATGAAGTTTGCTTTCTGTTTTGGATGAGAAGGGAAAAAGAAAAGAATAATTTGGTTTGTACCCCGCTTCTGACTACTGTATCATTCGATTTCAATTAAAAGTAATAGGGGAAAAAAAAAGAGAATTTTGTTTGTTGCTTAGCAAAACATGAAATTACCACTGGGCTTAGTTTCTGCATCCTTTCTTTTAAATCTGCATTTCCTTGTATTTCTAAATATGAATCAAGTCTTGCTGTCACATTGAACCTTGTCATTTGGAATTATATTCTTTTTATCCTGTTTTACTTCTTTTTTTTTAAAATCATCATGGCTATGCCAAGAGTTGTTCTTGGTGTTTGAATGCTGATGAAAGAAAAATAAGCATGAGAAGGCTAAAAGACTTGTATCAACTTGTATAACTTCAGAGTTCTGTGAGATAAGTCTCGATTTTTCAGTAGTCATCCACAACTGTAGTTATGGATGTAGTTTTCTCCTTGTGATGAAAAGTTGGTTCTCTCAAGGCGTGATTCTTCTGAGCCATCAGAAATACTTACCTTAAAATGTCACATACCACTTTTGACAGTTGCTGGTTCCTTCCATTGCCTCTGAAGAGATGTAGGTACTGTCCCTCTGAACATCTACATTTTAGTTAGATGCATCCCAAGGTGTTTTTGTCATTTTTCCCGGTTTTGTGCCTACATACCTAATTGAGGTCATGGCTCCATTTTGTACGTGTAATCCCTAAGAATAATAGGAGAGCATTTATGTCAACAAAACCTGACATCCTAATAGAGAAGATAAACAAAGATAAATTAATCTTAAGTGACCTGCCCAGACTAGAGGCAGAACCTTGGAGAAAGCTAATGTCTTGGTTCAGTAACCATGCTACAAAAATACATTTCCATTTTAGACATATGTCACTGAAGGCAAGGTTTACATCACACTAATACAGTGCTGATACATGACATCTTTGTTATTAATAATCCTTACAATTACTGAAATTTTATTGCTACCAATTGACAACCATAACTAGGATTCTTCCTGCCAGGTACTGTGCGTTCGTTTGTAAGGAGAGACAGTCCCTCTCATTAGCTTGTTGTCCTCATCAGTCATCCTGAGAAACTGTTGGTATAGTTGAGTGGTCAGTATGGAGTCACTTCTCACCAAAAGAATTTGTGGCTACTGGGGGATAGGAAACTATGGAATACACTGATCAACTGGCAGTACAAGCTAACTGATGCTCTGTCAGCAAAAGGGTCTGGAAGAAATGAGGACCTGGAAAAGATGGAGTTCCTCTGAGGTGAATGGAAGACACACCAAATTTAGAAGCTAGGTCCAAGATGATGCTTACGGTCCATTCTAACCCAAATCATTCTATGACACGATTCTATGACATTGTAGTGTGAAAGAAGGAAGACTGATGTATGAAATTGCTGCCTTTGATCAACAGTTTAATAGGTAAACATAACTGTTGATTATATTGGCAGAGTTGATATACTATAAAGCGTTAAGAATAGACAAATTCTGGTGATTTATTAGTCATGATTACTTGCAATAAATATAAGAAAAACTGCATAGAATTTGTGAAGGATATAAAAACAATCAACGAATTTTCATAACAATTTTCCACTATGCTTTCAAGAAAAAAAAAGTTAATTTTGTACTCAGAACAATAATTAGAGAGTTGCATTCAGGAGTGCCTGTAACTATTGATAAATGATGATAGAAAACCCCAGGAGAAAATAAAGAGGAAAATACAAGTCCCATGTCAGTTACTTGATACTTAATAATCTACAAAAAGGGTGGGAGGGAGTGGGAAAAAAAAATCCCAGGCTTGTGTCTTTATTAGATGCTGAAAATGTCACATATAAGCAAGGAATACTACATAAAATATTAAGCAACTCTAATGCTGACTGGGAAAATTTATAGAGTTGGAACTGTCTGTCTTAAATCATGCCCTCTAGTTATCCGTGCTTCATCTCGCCTAACTTGCATTCTCTGAGGGCAGTGCAAGATTTTAATTCTGTGTATTTATAAAAAATTTACAAAGGACTAATTTAAGCACTACATTAAGATAATAGTAATAATAATGATAATAATCTAAGATGCATACAGAGAGGGAGAAAGATGTTGCATGAGTGGAAGTTTACCAAACAGTTGTTTGCAAAGATGCAATACTGGGTTTTTTTCCTTGCTTTTTAATGAAAAATGATGTTTTCACATCTAGAAAAGTAATTATGTGACAGTTTGTTACCCTGTTATGAAGAATTACTGCTCTATATTGTTATGGTCAAAATCAAGATTTCATTACAGCTTCAACAGCATACCTCTACCTGCCACTGCCAGCAAAGTCAAGTTAACTGCAGCATCTTACTGTCTTCCATGAAATTTAAAGGTTTTGGGTTTTCTTCTTCCTTCGGCAATTTTTTTTCTATTTGTTTCTCTCACAAAGTTGATGCAACAAAGGTAGGTGTCCAGGATATGTGACTGCAGCAAGGCAACCCCACTTTGTGTGTGTATTCCTAACAATCATCTCACCCAGCATGAAAAGACCTTGAAGTCTCGATATAAACCCAAGATTTAGTGATATTTGGCACTCTTACCTTTATTAATGAGATCACTAAGTGACTTCCTGCGGGTTTACTGTTATCTAAACCAGCATAAACCCCTAGTTGGGATCCTAATCTTTGTCTCTTCAGTACAATGAGCACCATGGGCAGTGTAGGGCAGAGCAGAGGACATCACACAACTGATTAGACATCTTAGGAGGAAATTGTAAAGGGAACACCGGTTTACATGTGAGAGTGAATTAGATTGAGAGCCAGGGTATGAGCAGGAAGAATAAAGACAACCATCTATGCACTCATCTAGCAATACCTTTCTTAAAAAAAAAAAAAATAAAAATCCCAAACTCTCAAACACTTACATGTTCTTTCCTGCAAGGGGATATGCTAAGGAACAGTAGGATAGGGGTCAGATGAAAGACATCTATGTGTTAACAGTAATGAGAAATTTTAAATTCAGTGAAATCTGTTTGAAGGTCTTGAAACAAGCTACAACTACTTTTAGGTAGTGAACTTCTCAGGTGAAGAAATTCATAAACTGGGAGTCACATCTTCAGGCATCTCAAAATGCTGAAAGAAATTCCAAAAAAATGAGACTCAATTCCAAATTTATTACTATGTTATATATTTGGAGAAGGAAAACTGAGATCAGGAAACATGTAAGGGATGTGTGAAATGACCCTCCCCTGACTGAAACATGGCAGTAAACTACAGCATCTTCTCATCATGGACTGTTTTCATAGAATCATAGAATCATCAGGTTGGAAGGGACCCAATTGATCATCGAGTTAAATCCTTCCTGTCAAACACTAAACCAGGAAGATGCACTGGAAGATGTACTCCTTTTACAATCATCCACATGGCAGCTCTGGAGTGTAAGTTTCATGAAGTGTTCAGGTAGTTCAGTTTCTCATCACAGCCACGGGGTAAACATTTTAAAGTTAATATCCTTTTTCTTTTTTCTGAGAAAGCTTCAACTTGGCAAAGAAATTCTGATCTTTCACAGAAAATCTTTGTTTCTTGTTTTGATATGACAATGAATGTGAAAAATCAGAAGTAAAAATTTTCATTTTTGACCAGGTAATTTTTCTTATTGTTCTTCTATATTTACTCTTATTTAATTGTTTTATAGACAGATGAAGTTCTTTAATGCTTATATTTTCAAATAGAAAAGGAGACTGTTCATGCCCAGTATTTCTTTGACCTCAGTGATTTTAAAAAATAACAAGAGAAAAATTAACATATTTTTACCTAGATTACTAATAAGGATATCAGATAAAACAATTTAATTTAGAGAAAGAAATCCAAAGGTAAAGCTGCAGAAGAAGAAAGTAGTTGTCACAAATTTGTCTCAAAGCTTGCTGTTCAAATAATCCCTTTTTATATTTTTAAATCTAGGTTAGCATTTGCAGCACATGGTCAAGACTGAGAAGATTCCTTCGTTACCATTGGAGCCTGAATGTACTACCTGCTCAACCCTCCGTGAGCTCCAAGAGCCCTGTACTATAAATCTCACAGGGGTGGGAAAAGACTTTTCCTAAGGACTCTATAATGCATATAGCTACTTGCCTTGAGTATTTCCTGGTATCCCTTAAATATAAAATGGTGTTACTGAGTAACAGGGATTCATGGAAGACAGGGAGGAAAAAGAGAAAAAAGAATCAAGACACCACCCCATTTTGTAAACTGGAAGGACTTCAGCTAATGCTCCATAAAAACTGGCTTAATATACAGTTAGTACAAAGCTTCAGTTTTTTGACAGATTAAGTGCTATTAAATCACTTTGCTCTGAAGGCGCTAAAAGGTCACAAGATGAATTAGTTCAGGCCGTCTTAGCCTACTCCTCAGCACGTTGTTCCACTCAGAAAAGAGGGTGGTGAAAAAAAGAAAACTGAACTAGGAATTATGACCCTCTAAATGTCTACAGGATGCGAAGCTGTGAAGAATGACAGTGCCTTGTCAAAAGCAGGCAGATGGGCTTTTATCAGCTTGCAGGGCAATTTTCTTCCTTTTTTCTTTTTCTTTTCTCTTTCTTTTTTTTTTTTTTTTTTTTGTTCTTGTTTTTTTGGTAGGCTCTTGTCCATAATGTTGCATTCTACCCTTTAGGATAAATTTTCCAGCTGAAATGATCAGCGGGCACTACCTAGCCTGCTCTTTAAGACATGTACTCAGGTTGGATGCAATAATTATTTAATAGTACTGTTGGAGAAAATATTTTTCTTGACCAGCTACTTTAATAGGAAAAAACATCCCTTCTGAAGGGGATTTCATGTGTATTTTTGTAAGGATGGCATTTCATGTCTAATGATATTTTATTTTTTCTGTTTTTACATAGTGAAAGCAGACAAAGACAGTTGCCATGTATTGCTTCCAGTACTGTCTTCTCTGTACAGATTGATCACTCTGCTCTCAGTGAAGTTATTCCAGTTTTACAAGGTCGGTTTAAATGGAATCAAAACTGATTCCCTGATGAAGATTCCATTAAATCACTGATGCATTTTCTACTTCATCCACTGCGGGAATGGACCGTACCTGTGGGAATTATATACTGACTCTGTTAGGGATTTAATTTACCCCAGAAAGTTTAAAAAAAAATAATAAATCACTATTCAATAACACATCCTTAATTCACCCAACTGGGACCTAAAAATTGTTGAACATACTTTGTATTTCTCTACCCAGTGTTTGAGAACAGCAGGGGATCTTTACATTCAATAGCCATGAGCTGCATTACTTCACCACAACTGATGAAGAAAGGATGGATCAATGACCTTGGCTCTTTGGATTTCTTTACATTTTTATGGATGAATGTCATAGCTGTCATGTCTTTTCAAGACTGATTTTTCCATTATTATCCTCAGGTTTTTCTTTTCTTTCTGTTTTGTGGATCCAAGCCTTACTTTCTACTCCACACTAACAACTTGCTTTTGGCAGCTCAGGCAACGTTATTCCTTTCTGTGCTATCTTACGTTGTAAGATGATAGAACAATCTTGACCAGACAAAGCTTTTAAATATGTCCCCCATTTAAATATGTGGGTAGTGGAAGTAAAGTCAATGGAGGTCATCATGGCTTAAGTTGTGACATGTAAGTACTTTGCTGTACTTGGTCTTCCTGTGTATTAAAAAGATTTTGGTATGACAGTACCTATCCCTCAAAGCCCTTATTGATTGTCTGAAGTGATCTTTGTCACAGATAGAAGAGTAATTATGTAAACAAGAACCTGCTGAAAACCCAGTCTGAAAAATGAAAACTGTTTAAATGAAGTAGTCCATGCAGCATGAGTTCACTCTTCACGGAGTAGCCCAAGTACTCAAGTAAATGTACATTAGCCTAAGGTGAGCATATTTGTTATAGCAATGTAGGACTACAATGAGGTCAAGGACAATCCAAGACAACTGAAAACACTGGCACATGAGGACTTTGCTTCTAAATCCAGGCTGTCCCAGTAAAGCTGCTTTTTGATCCTAGTTTTCAATAACAGGGATTCACATTGGCAGACATTCTTTCCCTTATGGAAACAAGTCCAACATTAAACTTATATTCACTAAGAGCGGAGGCTTGTCTGTGTAAAAAAAAAATGCTGGAGAGTTATAAGAAATACACTGAATGAGGAATGATTTCCACGAAATCTTCTAATTTCAATTCCTTATTAAAAGAAGGATTCATGAACAGTAACAACTCAGGGAATAGAATATTATTTCCAACTGGATTATAACTTATGGTGACAATAACACTCAACCCTTCCTTATTTTTCTCTCACAAAGGGCTATCAATATAGAGCTCTATTTCTTTGAAATGATCCTTTGAATGTTGAATCCTCCTAACAGACAAGTAAGGATTGATTTCACTGTGAGCCAGAATCAAAGTTTCCTACCCCCAAACAACATGTTAAAAAGTCTGACTTTCTCTGGATGGCATCAATACAAACAAGAACGTGAAATTATAGTTTATTAGTACTTCAAAAGGGATAAATACTTTACCTAATAATGAGATTCAGTTTATACTTTGCTTTCCTAAATACTTCTCTTTCCCCATTGGCTTTGATGACATGCAGCTTTTGGCCAGAGTAGAAAGTACAATTTCCTGTATCTTTTACAAAACTAATAGGATGCAAATAAAAGTACTGTGAAAACCAAACCAAACCCAAACCCAAAACCAAAAAACAAAGATGAAACCCTAAACACATGCTCTAAACTTCCTTTCCTTGCTTAAAAAAAAAAAAAAGCAACATTTTTAATAGAATTAAAGATGTTAGTTTTGGGGGTAGGAGGAGAGGGTGATCCTTTTTTAAAAGAACTATTGATCCTCCTGTAAAACTAAGGATTTTCCACTATGAAGTTTTAAACTTCAATTGAAAACCATGGGATTGATCCCAGCTCTCAGTTAAAAGAAAGAAAAAATATGTTTGGATTTGAAGCTTGATGCCTCTGAATGTATAAACCACAAGGAGGCCATATTTTGAATCACAGTCCTGATTCAAATGAGTTAGAACTTTAGTACAAGGTCAGCCATAGCACCTGACATAGAACAAAACCTACCAACATCCTATCATAAGATTCTGATCTTATTGCCCCTCACCACAAGAAGGATGTTGAGGCTCTGGAGTGAGTCCAGAGAAGAGCAACGAGGCTGGTGAAGGGGCTGGAGAACAGACCCTATGAGGAGCGTCTGAGAGAGTTGGGGTTGTTTAGCCTGGAGAAGAGGAGGCTGAGAGGAGACCTCATTACTCTCTACAAGTAGCTGAAAGGAGGTTGTAGAGAGGAGGGAGCTGGCCTCTTCTCCCAAGTGACAGGGGACAGGACTAGAGGGAATGGCCTCAAGCTCTGCCAGGGTAGATTTAGGCTGGAGATTAGGAGGAGGTTTTTCACGCAGGGGGTCATTGGGCATTGGAATAGGCTGCCCAGGGAGGTGGTTGAGTCACCTTCCCTGGAGGTGTTTAAGGCACGGGTGGATGAGGTCTTGAGGGACTTGGTTTAGTGTTGGATAGGAATGGTTGGACTAGAAGATCCGATGCGTCCCTTCCAACCTGGTTGTTCTGTGATTCTGTGATTCTGTGATGAGTCTATTGTAAAGAAAATCTGGTAATGAACAAGATAAATGACTAAGGATAGGGCATAAATACTCCAGTAGAACTGCAGCAGCCTGCCTGGATGGTTACAATCTGCCACTCAATGTAGTTAATTTGAATAGATTGTATGTTAATATAGACATATTGGTTCTTGTTCCAGTTCTCAACCATCACAGATATCAAGTATGGGTAGGTCTGGGTTACATATATGTTTTCTGAGGTGAAGATGCATTATGGCTACCTTGAAAACCTTATTAACATCAATACTATCTGTTTCTCTACTCATCTCTTCAGCTGATGAAAGGTGAGATGGGGGCAAGATAGAAATTGCTGGAAACTAATGGAACACAAGTAAGAAAATAAAAAGCTATGACAAGACAAAGAAAAGAGTAAAAGGCAAAGATAAGGAAGGAAAGGGAGAAGAAACAAAAGGATATTTAATGTGGCAATAAAAGTGGTGAGGAATTGCCCAGAATCAAAGCAGATTCTGCCCTATTCTAGCCTTCACCTTTGTGTGTCACCATCGGCATGTATTCTTATAGTTTGGAGTCATGTTACAATCTCCAGCTTATACTCCTATTCACACTTTCATAAAAAACAGTTTGACTCCTCTGTACAGAAAATTTGATAGCTATGGCTTGGGAAAATTAAGGAAAGCTGGAGTAGCCAGTAATTGTCATCTATGATAACATCAGTTTAATTGCACCAAGGTCGGTGAAACAAAAGAGTAGAAATTCAGAGTCCCCAAATTAAAACCAAAACCATCTAAAATATTTTTATGGTATTTTTCCATAATTCTTTTATCACTGAACATTACATTAAGGCTTAAAACCCACATAAAAGCTCAAATTCCTCTTTGTTTTATAAGAAAACATTTCAAGCAGAGGGTGTACCTTTCAAAAGGAGCTGACAGGATTTAACCTCGTAAGGTTCCTGTCTTTGTATTGCTGTATAGTAGAGTCAATAACTAACATGAAAACTTAAGTAAAGATGCAACTTTTACCTTGCTATCATCCATTTTAAGTCTACATGATTTCTATTTAATTTTATATTTCTTCTCATAATCACTGGTACAGAAATTTTGAATTTTGACAGATATATTCAGTTGCTGTTTTAATCTGTCTCAAGGGAAAGAAAAAAGATTTTAGCAAGTAAAATTAAGCTTAGTTAAATATTTTTGGTTTTTAAAAGAATTCTGCTTCTTAAGAATGGGTAAAAGTTCACTGAACAGAAGAGGGATTTTCTCATTAACACTGTGAATATTTGACAGTAGTTTTGAGTACAGACCTTTTGGTTAGGTAAAAGTTTTTCAATAAAGAAACTACATATACAAACAGTGACTAAAATTCTACAAAGTAACACACATAAAACAGTCACATTCATTACAAACATGGAATTAAGAACTTGGAAAGTGGGGGAAAACAGAAGGATTTTTTTAGAGCTTGAAATAGCTAATTTCTTCATGTGAGAGCTGAAGAGAAAACTGGTGACAAAACAACTAGAGCTGGCAGTATCACTTAATATACACTAAACAATGAATCACAGTGGTATTTTCTTAAATAAGAGGCACTGGAATAATCCACCCAGAAAGGACATTGTAGTGTATCATGGTCTTATGGGTGTGTACACATAGACTAATCTTACCTTGTAGCCAATGGAGAACAAAGAGAATATTCCAGGTTCTTTTTCAGATCACCTACACTTGCTTCAGCTCTGAATTGCCTCTGGTGAGAAGCCTTTGTTCCATTGATAGAGATGTGACCTCGGAAATTAATGTGCATTGGATTTAATCTTTGCCAAAGCCAATTTGATCTGACATCAACACAAAAGGCCAAATGAAGAGCTTTGGCAGCTGAGACTGGAACAGTGTAAGGCCAATGTGTTTTCACTTACATGCCCATGGCAATAAAATAAGTGAAAAAAATTTAAAATTTCAATTGAGAGAAAATTTTGGGGATTTCCTATTAGTATTAGAATTAGTATTAGTACTAGTATTAGTATTATTGTTGTTGTTGTTGTTATTATTATTATTTTCTTCCTCTCTCTCACTCTCATATTTCTGTTTTCAGAATTTCCTCCCTTTTGTTTTTAAACATGTTTTCATTTCCTCGTCACATAACAGGAAGAAGGAAAAAGTAACCAAAGAGATTATTTTTTAATGCTGAGGTCATTTGCTATGCAAATGTAATTCCTAGTTAGATGATAAGTTCTCAGAGGACTCATGCATTTGAAGTGTATATGATTTGACTCTAGCCCTGATTTAGCCCTGCAGGCCTAACTGTAAACAGCAATTCCTAGGTGCTTATCCTATCATAGGTCTATAGGCTACAAACTGATATTTCTGCTATGAACAAGGAATGATATACATGCAAAAAGAGGAAGTTTGACAAAATATCTTTATAATCTGCCTCTTAAGCTGCTTCTTAAGATACATATAATACCAGGGAAATAGATTGCTGAGCACTGTTATCAAAATAGTATGCACTCATGAGGCAGTAAATATATTTTCACTTCAGTGGAGTGTCGAAATAAAATTTTCTTCATTTTTTTTTTAATGAGAAAGATAAGCATGGGAAAATCTTTGCTTTCTGCATGGTTCTAGGCACTACTGAAATCAATGGGAGTTGAGAGAACTCGGCACCCGATATCTATTAGAGTTTAGCTTATTATTTTTATTGGCCCTCCTGGCCTGGTCTCTTGACTCTTTCTATATTTTGCAGCTGTCAGTAAGATACTAATGTGTTATGACAGTCTCATCATATCACAATGGAAGAAATGATTAGTCTTCAAGATCAGACCTGTGATATAATTATGCATTGACTATAGTAAATGAAAGTGAATTATACCTTAGAATATGCACGCATGTTATGCATTGACTACACATGAGCACATGTGGGCACGTGTTTATGTTGGAAACAATAAAATAATATTAAATTAGAATTGCTAGGAAGTGATAGTTGGCATATTTCAAAAATAAACTATCTGAAATAATAGCTCATATTTTGTCAAGGCAGCTCAGAGGTCCTACATCTCCCGCCTTCCTTGCCTGTGTCTAAAATTTCTGTGTTTACCATAGCTTGCACATGCATACACAGACATTTCTCCTGAGGAAAGACTTCAACTTAGTGGCAAAACTGAAGAAAGCATGTCAGGAGGCTGTCGGAAAAAAAGCAGCTTCTTTCCTACAATTGTTTCTGGACTCTGTCCAAAATTCATCCTTACTGCCTTTTACTCTTGACACATTTTCCCTATGGACTGAATTTTTTTTTTTTTTAAACAACTGGCAGATTTCAGGTTACGAGCCTCCATTGCTAATCTGGGAGTCCAAGATTCAAAGAGCAGTGACTCTATATTCATGTCGATATTAAATAAGCATGGCATTTAAAGACAACTGTGGGCAACTTTTTCTTTTGATGCTATCTTGGGATTTTTTTTAAAGGGTTTTATATAAGACATCAAATAGTTATGAGCAATGTGGCTGTGCTTTTTATAACACAAGAAAGGTTAAGAGCAGAAATCTTTATAGACATTGTAAGAAGTTCCAGGGGAACAGAAAGCTCTGTGGACTCAGAAGACGGATTTCACCTTCAAGACTAGGATTCAAGTTCACCAGAGGAATCTCAAAGTAACAAGTGTTTTGATCTCAGCTCAGTTCTTCAGGGCTTTGTGTGCATGTGTGTGTTGGTTTCTCAGAAAGAACTATATTTTGCATCTAATCTAAAGAGGTTAATTCCCTTTAGAATAAAATTCAAATGGCAAGGAAAATACTTGAAGCTTCTCTGTAGTTTGAGTCCATTCAAAGTTTCTAGGAGAACTTACCTGCTTCCAGGTATCTCAGCTTCATGAGCCATCTTTAATTTGCCTTGGTGGTACTTCTCTGTCCTGCTCAGGCTGCTTCTGCTTCTCCTGCGTTGCATGAATAAATATCTATTGAGAATGCAAACGTTCATTGATATGGGTTTGAGTTTTGGTGTAAAGAAGAAAAGAATGAAAAGGAAGCCTTGCACAGACAAGGAAAGACAGGTCACAGTCTTGGCCTAGAGAGGGGACCTTTGGAGAAGGAAATTATAGCACAATGAGCTGGATCCTTAAAAGAGGTAGGTAGTGCAGGGCTAGTTAATGCAAGCAGAGCAGAGCCTCAAAAGTAGGCTGTGAACTTAGCTACAGGTAAGAAAGTAAGGACAGGCATTACATGTAATGTCTATATGCAGACTGAAAGAAAGAGTCAGTCTGGAGAATGTAAAGAGTACTTGAGTCAACCTGTGAAGCAAGCATGGAGCAAGCATAGTTTGAAGGAAAAAAAAAAGAGACTAAAACATCTTAATAAGTAAATTGCCACAGAACAAGACTGAAGCCAGTGGAAGGGAAAGTTAAAGATGGTACAAGACTGAGATTGTCAATTATATACAAAATCACAGCAAAAGTGCAAAAAACGATCCTGCATCTTGGTCCTTTCAGTCTCCCAGAGGATTCCCATATTTATACTTGATTTCTTGGTTTATATATATATTTGTTAAACATTTCCTTTCATGTGAAAAAACATAGGAAAGGATGTAGAACGTATTAATAGTTCTGAGCCTTCTGCTTGGTCTTCCTGTGATGTTCTTCTCAAACTGAAATAGTTAGCCTGACTTAGATGAGCATCTAAAAATCAACGCACTAGAAAGCAGCTATATATAGGATGCGACCATCTTCAAATATGAAAAAGTTATTTAGAATATAGCATGATAATCAAACAAGTACACTATGTGGAGACAAAGACCTCAATTTAGTTGTCCACATTTAAGTATTTGATGCCAATTCACCTGTCTCAGGTTATATTGTTGAGTGTCCAATAGCTACGCTATCAGTTATCACTATCACTACTGAAAGAAGACCTGAGTTTCATCACTTGAACTGATAAACATCCAAGTTTAGATTACATTTTAATGTAATTATGGAGCTCTAATGAAGCATTTTGATGACAACATGTACATGTCTGCCATGGGATAGGTTGGATTACTCTCAAGACCCTGATGACTGCATTGACTAGATCTTCAACTGTAAGAATAACTTGGAGAAGCAAAGCCCATGTCAGTAGACAGACTGACAACACCTAAATTTACCTGCACTAAGTGTAACTGAAATCCACAATTTTAGAGTCTAACCTGTGAGAAGCAGGTTAAGGTAATTTTTCTAAGCTTGTAGTCCCAATTCAGAAGACCTGGGGAAGGTAAAACACAGTCCTAAGTATATATGACAACCAAGACAAAAGACTGTTAGAAACCCATGACTTTCTGAGGTGGTGATTGATAATCAGGTGAGATTTCTACAGGTAGCTCATGTGGTCCTAGTCATCTGTGTAGAGAACTGAATCAAGTTTCAAACGACTGAGCCATAGTTAACCAATTGTTAATTACAAGTATACAAGTAGAATTGGGTAACCTCCAAGAAACAAAGAAAATTGTCTAAGAATAATAACTGATTATGGGTTTGGACACATTAGCTCTTATTAATATAATAGTAATTAGTCCTTGCTTATAAACACATGCTGCTCTTAATAATGAAAACTTACCTTATCAACATGTATGGGCGGGGGTGTGTGTGTGTTACCTTTCCTACCCTGGTACTTAGGACACACAGGTTTAACTGCCAAACCTGCCTCAGAATCCTCATACTACTCTTTTATTATCTGTATTATTGTAGGCTCTAGTAGACCTAGTTATGTTGTGTTTTAAAGTCTTTGTCCTTTAGTTTTAAAACTCCAGAAGTTAGGATAATACTTGGTTGTTCCATGTTTCTAATGCATATTTTGCTTGCAAAACCCTTTCCAAGGGCTCTGACTGAAGCCCTAGATACACAGTGGTGTTACATTTTAATGGCACCAGTCACCTTGCTTTATACACAGTAGGGCAGTACTGTAATATTTACACTGGAACAGTTTTTTCATACCTGACAGCAGTGGTTTTCTGATTTAGCAACTTGCTTTCAATGCAGGCTGCACGTTCTTCAGTTTAGATCTTCTGGTACCAAATTACTGGATTCATCTGAAGTTCTCTCTGGTTTGCAACTGGCATTGTGTTTTCCACACATGCACAGAATAATCTCACTGTGTGATTCTTACGGTCCAAAAAATCCCCAGGCCTTCTCAAATACAGTAACTTTACTTTAACATACAGAATTGTGTATACTCTTGCTATTATGTTCTTAACTTTTTCAAGGGAAGAACCCACTTTACCACAAGATATAATAACAAGCATTCTCAGGACAATATGTGTGGCATTGTGTCAGTAGCAGTTTCCTGGGTGAGTGCAGTGCTGGGGGATGTAGAATCACAGAATCATAGAATCACCATGTTGGAAAAGACCCACCGGATCATTGAGTCCAATTGTTTCTATCAAATACTAAATCGTACCCCTCAGCTACTCATCCACCCATCCCTTAAACACCTCCAGGGAAGGTGAATCAACCACCTCCCTGGGCAGCCTGTTCCAGTGTACAATGACCCTTTCTGTGATTTTTTTCTCCCTAATGTTCAGCCTAGATCTCCCCTGGTGGAGCTTGAGGCCATTCCCTCTCATACTGTCCCTTGTCACTTGAGAGAAGAGGCCAACACCCTCCTCTCCTTTTAGGTAGTTGTAGAGAGTAGTTGGAGAGAGTTGTAGATGTGTAGTAGGTCTTAAATCCAGTCGAAGATCTTGCTGGTTTTGGCATGGAGAGATGCATTACTGTACAGCCGCGGAAGGAGGTGGTGTGTTTCAAAGATGTGGATTTTAATTTACCTAGAAATAACTAAAACCAAGATTTTTTCTTTTAATTTGTTAGGTTTTTTTGTTTGTTTATTTATTACTATCTGGAACACCTACAAATGTGTCTGCAAAAGAAAGCTGATGGGATATCACCAAGTTGTTAGAAATAGCTACACTGTAGATTATCTTGACACAAGAACAGTTAAATAGATAGGTTTTGGGGATAAAAAGAAAACAGCAACTCTGAAATATTGTAATTGTTGACACAATATAATGTAGATGTTGGCAAAATACTGTGTTCCCAGAGACAAGTGAGTCAGTCCACACACCATCTGACCATTGGTTACAATTTGGAAACCTTTGGAGTGCATTCAGTACAGCAAGCACAGCACTGTTCTAGCTGATTAAGTTGCACCCTGTATTTCAGGCTCTCAAGGCCACAAGACAGAGATGCCAATTTTAACAAAAAGAATTTTTCTGCAGGATGGAAGCAAGGTTTTATTACATATTGCAGTTCTTGACAAGGCAACTGGAAAAAGTGCCTGCATTCTCTCTGACGCAGTGCCAGCTTGTTGGCTCTGTATGAAATAAAGGGGTCTGGAGGACTTTCTGTCTTTGGAGTATCTAGGGGTAATGGGTCACGTTCTTCTGTGTAATGAAAGTCCTTTGTAACATACTTCAGAATAACCTTTGGATGGTACCATGAAGTGAATTGAAAATAAAGGAAATGAAAGGATATCACTCTAGTTACTTGATGAGACAACTTTGACTAAGTGGTGGCTTGAACAAGGTCTGTTCCTTTTCTGAACTGATAGAACATCTTAATCTATGTAAAAGGTGCAGACAGAGGACCAAAATATATATTTCATGTCTTTGAGTTCTGCAGAAAAAATTATTTTTATTAATTTATGCTGAATGAGACTGTTAATTATGGCACTATTGCAGGAGATAGGACAGATCCTCAAGTGAAAGATTATTTACTTGGGTGGAAGGATGACTGAGGTTTTCCAACTACCTTTCAGAAAGCCTTTGTAATCTAAGGGACAAGGAAGTCTCCCTAAAGAATATAAAATCTTACTTAGGTTCTTTCTGCAGAGGTTGAGGACATCAGCTGCTATTCTGTTGTCAGAAGTAGGACAATAATTCATGCTTTCCTTCCCATTTAGTGAAAATCTTGCCTTCTGAATCTTAAAAGTGAACTTCAGGAATATTGTCAAATAATTATTTTGAATACTGAGGGTTAAGAAAATGACTTGAAAAGTGAAATAGAGATTTTTGCTAACTCATACAATTCCAAAAGTTAAAATCTTCCTCCTCCTGTCCCAAATCTGCCCAGTAGCTTGAGCCACAATAAATAGTGAGCTCCCTGTGCATATTTGCTTCCAAATCTTTTTCATGGGCACAAGTAAACATTTTCTTAAAATTATCAGAAGATAAAGAAGGGATTTCTAATTATAATTTTAAGCCGGATGTTTTCTTTTCAGTTTTCATTTGAAATTTTAATTCTGAAAATTAAATGTTTCAGCTATATGGGATGCATTTTCTGTGTGATTGTGATGATGTATTAGGAATCATGTACTGCAAAGTTTTCTATTAAAATGTTTATAAAATTGTCTATTTTAATACAGATTTGTATGAAGCCCACACTGCAGTAACAATACAATAAATAAAAAACCTCCCAACAAATAAATAATAATACACATCACTCATGGTGCTCTCTGAACCTCTAAAGCACTCTGGCCTATAACAATCCTTTTAACGCTGGCAACTGTTGCTCTCGTGATGCATTTTAACACACTGAAAAACTAACTTTCTCTTTTGACTTGTTTTTTGTAATATCCAGCATTGCTACTGCTTTAGTTGTGTATTATTGTAATATTTTATGAAAACAATGCCTGCCAGGAACTTGTGTCCCAAGAGAAATTCTATACAGTTCTTTTAAAGGAGAAGAAAGAAAGCTTAGTTTACAGGATTTCTCTGCAATCCTTATGTAATCACTGATGCTACAGAGTCAGTGTGGCTAGCAGACTTTCACTAGGTTTTATATCACTTCATTGTAAAAAGGCAGCCCAATTTTACAGAAGAGTTGTGGAGGAAAAGAGGATAATCCTTAAAGTCTGGGAAACTTTCTTGAATCTCAGATTCCCAAGTTTTTTTTTAAGAAGACGGAAATGATAATAACCACAGCATTAAAATTCCCATTTATATAGGGAACACGAAGTTCATGATACGGAATATCTCTGTTGGCCAGTTTGGGTCACCTATCATGGCTCCACACCTCTTAATTTCCTATTCTTTCTCACTTGTGAAACACAAGAAACGGAGAAAGTTCTTGATTTATTTTTCAACATTCATCTCTTACTGAAATCTAGAGAAACAGTTGCTACAAAGAAAATTAATTCTATCATAGTTGAATTTAAGTATTATCTGTAAACAATTATAAATGATGAGTGTTAACAATTCTTACACTGAAGGTAAAGCACTTCAGCTATTGTTAAGTACAACCATTCAGAAGAAAATAAACTCTATCCCCAGTTAAAGTGAGGACAGCAAGAAAAGACATGGGTTGAGATAAAAATACTTTAATAGGTAAAGCAAATCTGTGTGGTCAAGCAAAGAAAAATGAGGAATTAATTCACTACTTCTTATTGTCAAACAGGTGTTCAGCCATATCTAGGAAAGCTGAGCTTCATCACATGTAACTGTTACTTGGGAAGACAAACGTCATTATTCCAAATATCCTCTTCTCCTCTTCTTCCTCTTCCCTGGGTTTTATCCCTTTGATCAGTTGAAGTCGTCTGCCCCAGCTGTTCCCTTTCGCAACTTCTTATGCTTTCCTAACCTACCTGCTGGTGGAATGGTGTGAAAAACCATAAAAGGCTTAACACTGTGGAAGTGATGCTCAGTGATAATTAAACATCCTTGAATTATGAACATTGGTTCCAGTTTAAGTTCAAAACATAGTCCCATACAAGTATGAGAGAAAAGAATTAGCTCTATCCCAGTCAAAACCAGCACAATCATCATCAAACTTTTACAGTTTTGTAGGGTTCTGTCATACAACCTGTAAGACATCTCTTTTTTTTCCAAAGTGAAAACTGCTAACTCAATGTATCATAACACAAGTGGAAAATTCACTATACCTTGCACCACCTGTTACTGTTCTGTAAATCTTTTAACCAGTTCTCATCCTTATTCTGATGAGGGCAGCAAACATACACTGTAGTCAAAATATGGTTAAACCATCTCTGTTTCCAAATGTCTAAACAAATTTTCTGTTTCATTTGTTAAATAATTTCCTAATGATTTCTAATATTAGATTTGCTTTTTTTTGACTGCTATTGAGCACTGAGCTGACATTTTCATAAAACTTTCTACTGAAACCCTTAAGTCTCATACCTGAATAGTAAGCATCATCTCAGAAGAGTGGTATTTAAGAATCTACATTTAACCTACATTCAAATGACAAAATATCTAACCCATATGAAAATCCAAGTCAAGAAGGTTTTCAGTGATGAAAAATCTAAACAAAGCACCTGACATTGTTCCATTTCACATGCCAGCATTTTGACTATCCCAGCCACCTCAGGGACATAAATTCATTTAAGTTCTAGGTGTTGGGTAAATATGCCAGTGTCTTAGCTGAGGGACTTAATCATGCATTGTCTAACAGGAAGAATCACAGAATCACAGAACAACCAGGTTGGAAGGGACCCATCGGATCTTCTAAGGGAAGGGAAGGCTTTACAAGTAGAGTGTCCATTGATGATTTTACTAAAATAAGTAAAAAATATATAAACATTCAGTAAACATTATTATAATTATTATTATATTATTCAGTAAAAATATATGAACATTCAGTAAAGCCTTTGACACAGTTTCTCACAGCATTCTGCTACGGAAACTGTCAGCCTCTGGTCTGGACAGACGCACACTCTCCTGGGTAGAAAACTGGCCGGATGGTAGGGCCCAGAGAGTGGTGGTAAATGGTGTTAAGTCCAGCTGGAGGCCAGTGACAAGTGGGGTACTCCAGGGCTCAGTGCTAGGTCCAGTCCTGTTCAATGTCTTCATCAATGACCTAGATGAGGGCATTGAGGGTACCCTTAGCAAGTTTGCAGATGACACAAAGCTGTGTGGAAGTGTCGATCTGCTGGAGGGTGGGGAGGCTCTGCAAAGGGACCTAAACAGGCTGGACTGCTGGGCAGTGTCCAACAACATGAGGTTTAACATGGCCAAATGCCGGGTCCTGCACTTGGGGCACAACAACCCTATGCAGAACTACAGACTGGGAGAAGCCTGGCTGGAAAATTGCCAGGAGGAGAGGGACCTGGGGGTGTTGGTTGACAGTTGACTGAACATGAGCCAGCAGTGTGCCCAGGTGGCCAAGAAGGCCAATGGTATCCTGGCTTGTATCAGAAATGGTGTGACCAGCAGGTCCAGGGAGGTGATTCTCCCTCTGTATTCAGCAGGTGAGACTGCTCCTTGAATATTGTGTCCAGTTCTGGGCCCCTCACCACAAGAAGGATGTTGAGGCTCTGGAGCAAGTCCAGAGAAGAGCGACGAGGCTGGTGAAGGGGCTGGAGAACAGACCCTATGAGGAGCGTCTGAGAGAGCTGGGGTTGTTTAGCCTGGAGAAGAGGAGGCTGAGAGGAGACCTCATTACTCTCTACAAGTACCTGAAAGGTGGTTGTGGAGAGGAGGGATCTGGCCTCTTCTCCCAAGTGACAGGGGACAGGACAAGAGGGAATGGCCTCAAGCTCCGCCAGGGTAGATTTAGGCTGGAGATTAGGAGGAGGTTTTTCACGCAGAGGGTCATTGTGCATTGGAATAGGCTGCCCAGGGAGGTGGTTGAGTCACCTTCCCTGGAGGTGTTTAGGGCACGGGTGGATGAGGTCTTGAGGGACTTGGTTTAGTGTTAGATAGGAATGGTTAGACTAGAAGATCCGATGGGTCCCTTCCAACCTGGTTGTTCTATGAGTCTATGATTCTATGATTCTAGGAAGTGCCAGCTTTTCTAAAATAAGTGTGAACAGTTGTTAGGCAGGAGTAGGATAGCATGACATGAAGATCTGCCCACCTTCAGCTGTACAACTCCACATTTTCTTCAGGAAAATATCCTAACCATTAAGAAAAGGTTGAGCTACTGTGACAGATTGCATATTCATTTATCTTACCATTTATTACTGAATATAATATATTTTGCACAAGTGAAAAAAAAAGTTAATTAAAATACACACATATGCATGTCTATGCCTTTCCACGCATATATACATACTTATCCACACACACACATGTATATATATATATTTATATATATATTCATTTAACAATAAATAGATCCTTCAGACAAATGGAGATCTCTTTAACTTGAAATAGAAAGCAACTCTCTTTACTCCCTGAAACTGTCATCCAGTGATGTGCATAACTGGGTCTAATCATTTGAATTTAATCTCAGCAGGTGACTTTTCATGGTTACTCTGCATGTATCCTGGAGTTTTAAAATTTCTGCAGCTCCTAGTAGCAAGTGGTACCAGGACTGATGATTAAAATGTCTTAAAACTCATGAATACTGATTTTAGGACAACATCATAAAAGCAAACCAAATTTTACAAAAGGACTCCAAAATCAATAGTAAATAACTCATTGGCAGGACTTTGGGAGTGTGTGGAATGCAGCATCTATAAGTCTTTGCTTTTTTTTTTTTTTTGAATGTCTATCTAAAATATATTTTAGTTACAAACAATTTTGTTGGGTTCAATACAACCGTAATGGGTTAAAATGTTATGGTCTATAACATACAGAAGGTCAGATCTCTGTTATAATGCCTCTCTGGCATTATGAATATATGGATCTATGAAAAAAAAAATCAATGTAAGGGGGAAATGCTACATAACTACTATCATTGGTCAGCCAATTTCTGTTGTAAATGTCTTCTCAGTTTTCCATTTTCCTTCTGGAGCAATTTCTCATAATGCATTGTAACTGAAGTCACTCTACTTTTTTCCTTCTAGTTCCAGCAAGTACATTTACACTTGCCTCCTAGTACATTTCTGAGGGTTTCACGCTTTTTACCATTCAGTTCAATGGGCACAACACAGTCTGTTGATGAAGCCTTTTAAAAATCACGGAAAAGTGTGCATGTACTTGTGGTGATGACTGAGATTCTCTGAGATGCCAGTTACCTAACTTTCCTAGATTTCCTTTTTTTTTCAGGGTCACTTACTTTGCTTCTGTTTGTAAGATACAGCAATCTCCTGCAGCATGATGAAGTAGTAATGTGTACTTTTCCACAGCAATGCTATTTTTCCTCCTTTATAAATGACATCCTTCCAATATATTTGACCTCCTCAGTATAAAATCCTCTATCTATTGAAGAATACTGAACTTCAAAATGATGTTAACACATGGTCATTTACATCTGGAAGCTGAATTAACTGAGATAGTTAAAAGTGCTCTGGACTACAGAATCACAGAATCACAGAACAACCAGGTTGGAAGGGACCCATCGGATCTTCCAGTCCAACCATTCCTATCAAACACTAAACCAAGTCCCTCAAGACCTCATCCACCTGTGCCTTAAACACCTCCAGGGAAGGTGAATCAACCACCTCCCTGGGCAGCCTATTCCAATGCCCAATGACCCTCTGCGTGAAAAACCTCCTCCTAATCTCCAGCCTAAATCTCCCCTGGCGGAGCTTGAGACCGTTCCCTCTCATCCTGTCCCCTGTCACTTGGGAGAAGACTACCTTTCACTCCTGGTGCAATATTAGCTCCAAAACATAAGCCAGTTGCTTCAGAAAGACTTGTGCGAAGGACACATCGCATCAAGTGTTCAACCTGGTTTTCTACTCAGTGCCACTGACAAAAAGACAGAAAACACTTCAGAAACACAATCAGATGTTGGGATTATTCCTTCAAATGAGTAATGTACTTGATAATGTACTTGAACCCAAACTTATATGGTTTCCTTGATCACAATGGGAATTCAGGTAAAGAAAACACGGAGTCATAAAGGTCAGACTGAGTCAGTTGTCCAGTTCATGGTTAAAAGAGGCAAATGAAACTTGGTGAAAAAGCCTTGCATTAGACCACATTGCAAAAGCAGTCAAAGCAAACTGAGAGAGACAAAACAAAGGGCACATCAACATAATGTACATATTGTGAGGATTCTTGAAGGTCAAAGCATGCTCTTTTGCTTCTTAGTGACATATAATGCCAATATTTGTCAGACCTTGATGAAGACAAAAGCTCAGTCAGAAAAAAAATGCCCTGCATGACATTTGTTCTCAGATCTCTTCCTTTGAGCAGTCTTTATAGTAGGTACCTGGCTATGAACATAGTTTATAGTTACAAAGAAAAACGAAGTCTCGGTTTCACACTAGGAGGGTGGGAGATGACTTCCGCTATTACATCTTTAACTGACACTGAATTGAAGTTCAGTGTCATTGAATTGTGCCAATTGAATTGGTAAATGAAACATCATGCAAAGAAGGTCTTTATGTACATTACCATCAAAATAAATGTCAAGCTTCATCTCAATATCTTTTAACCTGAAAATCACTTGCAGATTTAATTTAAAAATTATATGACTTTACTTGAATTTCATGATCATAGAACATAATGAAAAAATGGAAGAACTTCACTTTAGCATGTTATCTAAACGTAAGTCTTCACAAGACTTTATCCATAAATCTTCAGGGTGTTGATCTCCACATAGACATGGGGAGGTGGTTGAGTCATCTTCTCTGGAGGTGTTTAAGGCATGGGTGGATGAGGTGCTAAGGGGCATGGGTTAGTGTTTGATAGGAATCGTTGGACTCGATGATCCGATGGGTCTCTTCCAGCCTGGTTATTCTATGATTCTATGATTCTATGATAACCTGTGCTGGACAGGGCTTTGAGTAACCTACCGTAATGAAGTGTCCCTACATATTGTAGGGGGTTTATAAATGGATGATCTTTAAGGTTGCTTCCAACTCAAGCTATTTTATGATTCTGTGAGCCTATGATTTTATTCTAAGATACATTCTTTCACCTTACATGAAGAACTGTGGCATTCTTTCTTTGTGGTTTTTTTTTTTTTCTTAAATTGAAATAAGAACAGCCTAAATCACTTTTATGTTCTAAATGAATCTCTGACTCTATCTAGAACCAAATATTTCTGTAAGCTGTGAGTGTTAGAGCATACTGGCATTTTGTGAATCTCTAATTTACAAATGACTACAAATAAATTGATTTATTCATTGTTATTTCATGGGTTTTTTGGCATAATTTATGTCTATAGAAGCTGGTTGCAAAATGATACCTTTCTAATTTGATGGCCTCCTTAATGTAGTGGGAGTACCATCACGATATTATTGTACAAGCAAAGCAATAAAAAAGTTAAAGTTGAGAACTTTAGTAATTATTTACTGGAATGACTGTGATGAAATAGATACTCTAAATTTATACATTTTTCCCTTTTTTAAATTCCCTATTAATTTTGACTGGTCTACTGAGGGAAGAAAATAATATAAGAAGACATTAAATGGGATAAGATGGAAAGGGAAGGGAATTCTTCCTCTATCCAGGAGTGGTTTAATTCTACTGGAGAAAAAAACTTACAAGCTTTCTAAAAGATTATAGAAAATTCTGATTGGAACAACATTCTCAAACTTTTTGTGGTTTCAACATAATGACAAATCTCCAAGTTTAACCATAATCAAAGCAAGTATTCTCTCATCCACAATGAACAGAATGCATTATTGTCTGAATGACCATAAAAAATTCAAGGCAAATGGATAAAGATATTATTTGCTTTTACTGAAAATGAATGTTAACAGGAAGGCTAGTTAGGGCTACCTCAAAGATACTATTTAAGAACTTAATGCCTACCTGCTTTTCAGATCCATCAAAAAGTTTTGTGAATAGTTCAGTTCTGAGACTGATCCTTAAATCCACTTCTTAGCTCCTCCACAATAAAACATCAACAGTGAATGCCTTTTTTTTGTATATAAAACAATTATTAAAGGTAGTATTTTCTTGGCAAGAAGAGGTAAAATGGCTTTATTTCTGGTTTTAGCCCACCCATGAATATAAGTTGCCCAATTTGTCACGGTACTTCTACTTGTGTATAGATGTGTGTCTGTAGCTGTACTAGTTTTGGACATCACTCGCAATTTTTATTCAAATCATAGAATGATAAACTTACCAGGTTGGAAGAGATCCAGTGGATCATCGAGTCCAACCATTCCCACCAATCTCTAAACCATGCCCCTCAGTACCTCATCCATCCGCACTTTAAACACCTCCAGGGCAGACGAGTCAACGACCTCCCTGGGCAGTCTATTCCAGTGCCCAAAGACCCTTTCAGTGAAGAATTTTTTCCTTATATCAAGCCTGAACCTCCCCTGGCGGAGCTTGAGGCCATTACCTCTTGTCCTGTCCACCGTCACCTGGGAGAAGAGGCCAGCTCCCTCCTCTCCACAACCTCCTTTCAGGTAGTTGTAGAGAGCGATGAGGTCACCTCTCAGCCTCCTCTTCTCCAGGCTAAACAACCCCAGCTCTCTCAGCCGTTCCTCATAAGGCCTGTTCTCCAGAGCCTTCACCAGCTTTGTTGTTCATCTCTGCACTCACTCCAGAGCCTCAACATCCTTCTTGTGGTGAGAGGCCCAGAACTGCACACAGCATTCAAGGCGTGGTCTCACCAGTGCTGAGTACAGAGGGAGAATAACCTCCCTGGACTTGCTGGTCACACCACTTCTGATACAAGCCAAGATGCCATTGGCCTTCTTGGCCACCTGGGCACACTGCTGGCTCGTGTTCAGCTGCTGTCAACCAACACCCCCAGTTTCCTCTCTTCTAGGCAGCTTTCTAGACAGACTTCTCCCAGTCTGTAGCTCTGCATAGGGTTGTTGTGCCCCAAGTGCAGGACCCGGCATTTGGCCTTGTTAAACCTCATCCCACTGGACTCTGCCCAGTGGTCCAGCCTGGTCAGATCTCTTTGTAGAACCTCCCTACCCTCCAGCAGATCCACACTTCCGCCCAGCTTAGCGTCATCTGCGAACTTGCTAAGGGTATACTCAATGCCTTCATCCAGGTGGTTGATGAAGACATTGAACAGGGCTGGACTCAGCACTGAGCCCTGGAAGACCCCACTTGTCACTGGCCTCCAGCTGGACTTAACACCATTTCCCACCAGTCTCTGGGCCCAGCCATCCAACCGGTTATCCACCCATGAGAGTGTGCACCTGTCTAGGCCAGAGGTGACAGTTCCCATAGTAGCAGAATGCTGTGAGAAACTGTGTCAAAGGCTTTGCTGCAGTCCAGGAAGATACATCCACAGCCTTTCCCTCATCCAGCAGCTGAATCACTTTGTCATAGAAGGCGATCAGGTTAGTTTGGCAAGACCTGCATTTTGTGAACCCATGTTGACTGGGCCTGATGACTCTGTTCTCTTGCTTGTGCTACGTGATAGCACTCAGGATTACCTGTTCCATGATTTTCCCTGGCATTGAGGTCAGACTGACTGGCCTGTAGTTCCCTGGATCCTCCCTGCGGCCCTTCTTGTAGATGGGCACAACTTCTGCCAGCCTCCAGTCCAGTCATACCTCCCCAGTCATCCAGGACTGCTGGAAGATGATGGAAAATCTGATAGTGGACAGGAGTTTGAATATTTTAATGAAAATACTCAAACTAAAAAAAAAAACAAGAAAGTATAATTTTCCTCAGCAAAGGAAAGAACATAGTGTTTCTTCATCCTTTCAGAGATCACAGAGACATAGTTAATAACAATGCCTTAAACATATGTGGTTACAGCAAGAATATGCATTAATCTTTAAAACCAAGAAGAAATGAACCAATTCAGTGTATGTCAGAGACACCCTTTCATTAAGAGGGATTTGAAGATGAAGTCTTGATGGTTTGATGCCGTAAGTTCCATGGCATTTACAAGTGCTCAGCATTTCATGGTATTTGGGTGCTTTGTTAGGATTTTGCTGTGAAAATGAAGAATAAGAAAATTTAAAATGTAATATAATATCTATTGTTCTTGTGTGTAACAGATACCTTTTTATTGTTACTGGCTAATTAAGAAGCAAGTCTACATCTTACTTCCAGATTCAGTTTTGGTTAGTTCCTTGAAATGGCTGTGACAGTCTAGCAAGGATGTATGATGTTGATGGTAAATTTTCCAGGTTAATCTCCTTTCATCATGAACCATGATCAGCATTTTATCATTTTACTTCAAAAATGACTTGCAAGTATAGTAACATGTAACTGACTGATGTCACTCACAGATTTATTGTTTGCCCCTTGCTGTCTCCGCCTAGCATTAAAATTTTCCTTTCAACCTTTGAAGCCAAGCAGAGTCGTTCATTACCTTTTGGATGCCACACCAGTTTAATCACATTGATAGAGGGCTATGCAATCAAAGTGACAGTTCAGTGATGATTTGCATCATGCCTGACTCATTACTTTGTGAAGGATTTGGCATGCCAATCAATGGAAAATGATGTGCAGTCCCTTGAAAAATGACAGTAATCCATTTTCCACCAATTGGCAAAAGAAGTCCTTGACAGACTTATAAGTTAGGGCCAAAGCCAAATATTATTTGGCATGTTTCTCACTTTGCTGCCATTTTGTAGATCCTAAGAGTATTTATCAAAGCAGTAACTTTTTTCTTTAATGTTAAATTCCTTATACTTTTCAGGATTTTCTTTTTATGTTCCAGGAAAGACTTTGAATGTACAGATATTCTTTATCTTCATGTTCAATTCTATTTTGACATCTGACACTTCTAAATGAGTATTTTTTGGTGAAAACATTCTATTAATGCTAATTGAATCCTGTGGCATTACTGATAATGTCCTTCAACAGCATCCTTCTTTGGTTCTCAGAATTATTATATTTACGATTCTGCAGAAAGTTTTGCACAACTCCTTAGCACCTCCTTAGGAAGAATTTGGATGGAGGTTTCATGGTGTATCTGCATTCAGAACTCACCTGCATTGGCCCAACACAATTATTTGTGCCATTCAGCACTGGTCCTCATTACATATTTAAGTCTGAGTTAAGGAGGAGTATTCTTTTGTAACTGAAGGGAAAATACAGGATTACTATAACTTAGAGCACATGGAAAGTCATGGACATCTCACTGACTATCTCAACAGGTGTGAAGACAGGGCTGGGCACTCCAGAGCTCATACACACAGATTCTGATTCACCTCTGAACACAGGCATGAGTACAAATTTAGACTTTTCTTAATGTTGCTCTGGACCTGAGGGATTTTGAAAGCACAGCAAGCTGTTTACACAGTATATCAGCTTCAAACTAAGAGAGTATTTAAACTGTAAAATAAAGGGAAATACATTGTCTGTTAATAATTTGAAGAGGGGTTAAATGACTTCTTATATGTCAGTGTTTCTCCATTGACTTTAGAGACATTGAAGGTGGTTAGTTTAACCTATGATTCCATTTTTATTCCTTTAAGCTGGCACTACAAGTAAAAATGCTTCCTCTACAGTGCTCTGAAGTACTTAATTCTTTTTCTGTAATGGCAGTTTAGTCCTGCTCATGCAAATATTTCTAAAGCTGTGCTTATCAGGGAAATAATCTAAAAAAAAAATTCTGAAAGTAAAAATTGTAAAATGTGAGCATTATTTTATACAACATTAAAACTTGTTTTTTTCAGATGGATCACTGTTCTGCTTGAGGTGGTGTACAACTTCACATAGAGTCAGTGTATTGTAATTAGTACAACAATTCATTGTGGTATTGGATCAGGAAAAACAGAGAATAGTATGACAGATCTAAAAGCAGTATTCATTTTGAGGTGAGATCTATGCTTACACGAGATACCTAAATGTATGTGAGACTAGTTTTGTTGAGAATGTCTTCCTTTCAAGTTTTTGAATGAATATTCTTTTAGTATGAATACACATATTGTTTATTTATGCTTATATTAAGTCTAAACCAGAAAGCTGTATTATCTTATTTATATGGGAAAATGATCTGGTAAAATCTGTCTATTACTAGAGAAATTCCTTGTGCATATGCATATACAATCAGCAAAAGGAGTTATATGTACTGTAAATATGATATTTACTAACATCTCTGGTTGATTGTTAGAGCAGAGAGGTGTTATTCTCTACCTACATTTACTGTCTGTCATTGGTTCAGAAGTCTGGCTTTGAGATGTAATATTTTTAGGATGTTGCTTTGCAGTGAAGATTTTAAAATAAATACTATCAGACAGATTCACAAACAAGTGAGTAAGGGGGAAACATACTTTTGTCATTTGTAGACAGTTATTGCCACATTACTTTCCAACATAAAAAATAAAAAGCAGTCTGAGGTTTGCATTTGAGGCTTGGTATATACAACAGCAAATATTATGAGGGAGAACACCTGCAACATATGTCTTAAAGGAAACTGGAAAATTGCACAAAATTAATTTTAAAATCCAGACATTTAAAACACAACAAAAGGGGAAAAAACAACAGGACAATAATGTCTTTATCCAAAACCAGCCATACTTAATGCAAAAATCTAAAACTGAATCTTCTTATAGGAAGGAATATAGATTTAAAAATAAAGCTTTCCACAGTGGATTTCTCTCTTTTTTTATTTTTTTTTTCCAGTTAGACCAAGAGTCGTCAAAGGTAACACAAAACCAACCATGTGTAACAGAGTTATAAAAATGCACATACAAGTCTAATGTTGACAGTTCTGGTTCAAGTACTCATTTTGCCTGGTTCAAGTCCAGACTCTGTATTTCCATTTCCCACATTCCAGCTGACTGCAAGGTTAGTGGGAATAAAAGTTATTTAAGCTTCTTGCATGCTGTGGTTTGTGTCTTTCTTCACAAAAAATCTTGAAGACGACTTGCATTTTCCTGTTAAAAATGCTGAAAATGTATTTAGAGAAAAAAAGCTGTTTCTTGCCTAGCTCTTCATATTGATTTATTCAAATATATAGGTCTATTCTGCAAGGGATCAACTTACAAATCATTGGAGATAAATAGTACTGCAAAGAGCTTATGGTATAAACAAGCCAGATGAATGGAAAAAGAAAATATTATCCCTACATAATAAATAGGAGATTGAAAACAAGCAGCTTGCCTAAGGTAGTCTGGCTGAATGCTGAACTTGAGTCTTTTTATCAAAAATTCTGATTCAATGTCTCCAACACAAAACTGTCATCCCTTGTGCAAAGCCTGTAACCCTAGTTTGATATACACTTCAAGCTGATTTTTTTTAAGGAAGAAAGTATCTATCTATGTATCTATGTATCTATGTATCTATGTATCTATGTATCTATCTATCTATCTATCTATCTATCTATCTATCTATCTATCTATCTATCTATCATCTATCAATCTATTCTATTCAGTCTATCACTATAAAACTGAACTCTGATTTGCATATTGCACATTGTCACTGATCCAAATTAAGCACTTCTGTTATCTGTCCTCTTAACTTATCTGTTATCTGTCCTCTTAACTGTCCTCTTAACTTTATACAGAAATCATAGGCAATATTTATTGAATGAGTGATAGCAGTCATTAAATCTGACCAACTTCCCCAAATTTTGGAAGGTTCTATAATTCACATCCCTGACAGGAAACCATAGTGCTAGCTTAGTGTGGTGATGTGTATTTATTGCTCAAGCATTACAGAGGACCTTTGCATACATCCAAAGGGAATCAGGAAAAGAAAAAAAATAAGTTCTTTGCATAGTCCAATATCTATTCAGAGATTTATCACTTGTCTTCATATTTTTGGATATGTTTACCAGTACTTTTTCTTTTCCAAGGTCTCAAATGCAAAGGCATAGACAGCAACAGAATACTCAAGGACAGAACGTGAACCACCCCATTTCTCTATTAGAAAGTAAGAAGTATTTTTATAAACTGTTTCATATGCTTAGACAGAATTTTTATTTCCTTGAATAAGCTTCCTTTGTTTCTCCTCTGTAAAAGGGCATCAAGAAGCTAGAGCACTCTTAATCCAGCACTTAAGAATTCCAGTTTTGGTGCAGTTATGGCTCATTTTATAAAAGGAAAATAAATAGCAACAAATGAATTACAAGTTTGTAAATTGAGAACTGTTGATATCCATCTCAGGGACACTGCAGAACAAAAATATTAACATAAAGTGGAAAAAATACAGAATATTTGCTACTGATAATTCATATTTTTCCATCATCAGTCTGAGATATGTTTACAATGTAGTGCTGTGTCAGCAAACCATTTGATGTTTGCATTTAGAGTCATTATCACAAGGGTGGTGCTATTCATATAGAGGCTGAATGAACTTTGAATGCTCCTGGAGTCTTTAAACAATGAAAAACCCAAGCAGGTTTACTTTTACTTTTCTTCTAGAAACAGGAGAATCTTTTAACCTCCAGGGGAAGGTGGGATTTTATTATTTCTAGGTTGCGAATGAATTCCAAACTTGCTTAATGCCATATCTGTGTATGTGACAAGCTATTCTCCTCTGACTATGCATCAGTACAACACCTTCAGTGCCAGGGGTTTCTCAACTCACAGAAGGATATCCAGAATTTAGGCTATTCAAAAGATATATTACAACCATCAACACTGAATGAACACCACTGCAAATTCTCTCTTCAGCTGTAGCTGACTTCAGTTACAACCTATAGACAGTGAAACATGCCTAAAATGTCTTTGTATTTTTCATCTGAACCTGAGTTTCATTGGATTAGTTTGCCATTACAAAAATGGCTTGGAAAAAAGGATCCCATTACTAACACACAAGTGCAGAAAGAACACTAAAATCCCCACAAACTGAAAAATAAAGAACAGAATGACTTCAGCAATTGATAGGAAACACAAGTAGAAAAATGTATCCCTTGTCCTTCCTGAATAAACAGAGAAGAAATCAGCCCCTCCTGGTGAGAGACATTGATCTGGAACATAGAAGTCACGCAGGGTCTCAGTTTCTCTATGTGCCTTTGAACCAGTGATTGCAGTGCTATCCTTGAGGTGTCCCAGTCCCTGGGCTATGTTCAGGCCTATCGCCTACCTCGTTAATGTTTCAGCTTCATGGACAAGGTTAGGGACTTCAGCAGGAGAAACTGACATTTGGCCCAATCTGAAGCCTACTTTACCAAGGAAACAATTTTCTTGACATCTCACTGTGGTTATTGTGACCACTGGGACG
Organism: Coccyzus lansbergi; assembly: GCA_033558105.1. Taxonomy (NCBI): domain Eukaryota; kingdom Metazoa; phylum Chordata; class Aves; order Cuculiformes; family Coccyzidae; genus Coccyzus; species Coccyzus lansbergi. The sequence goes on from JAUMJK010000447.1 coordinate 1,257,746, forward strand.
CTGCCTTAAGGAGAGGAACCAGTTTCATTGTCCGCATCTCTATTTTCTGCAAAAGGCTCTGCAGGCTGGACAGGCAGAAGCAGAAACACAGGTGGTAATGTAGGTATTAGATAGCCCAGCATATTCAAGCACATGCAGAAACATTCACCACACAAACACAGAGTAGTAGAAGTTAAGATTCGGGGAGATAACAACTGCATTTACGGTTTAATCAAATATCTTGGTTGCACACTAACAGAGCACAATTTTATTATCCTGTGGTCTTGTGATTTGTTTTATTAAATTCCAAAGTCCTTATCTACAAATGTATCATCTTCAGTAAAGCCTTTGACACAGTTTCTCACATCATTCTGCTACAGAAACTGTCAGCCTCTGGCCTGGACAGGCGCACACTCTCCTGGGTAGAAAACTGATTGGCTGGCCAGGCCCAGAGAGTGGTGGGAAATAGTGTTAAGTCCAGCTGGAGGCCAGTGACAAGTGGGGATCCCCAGGGCTCAGTGCTAGGTCCAGTCCTGTTCTATGTCTTTGTCATTGACCTGCATGAGGGCATTGAGGGTACCCTTAGCAAGTTTGCAGATGACACAAAGCTGTGTGCAAGTGTCGATCTGTTGGAGGGTAGGGAGGCTTTGCAGGGGGACCTGGACAGGCTGGACTGCTGGGCAGTGTCCAACAACATGAGGTTTAACACGGCCAAATGCCGGGTCCTGCACTTGGGGCACAACAACCTTATGCAGAACTACAGACTGAGAGAAGTCTGTCTGGAAAGCTGCCAGGAGGAGAGAGACCTGGGGGTGTGGGTCGACAGCTGACTGAAGATGAGCCAGCAGTGTGCCCAGGTGGCCAAGAAGGCCAATGGCATCTTGGCTTGTATCAGAAACGGTGTGACCAGCAGGTCCAGGGAGGTTATTCTCCCTCTGTACTCAGCACTGGTGAGGCTGCTCCCTGAATCCTGTGTTCAGTTCTTGGTATCTCACTACAAGAATGATGTTGAAGATCTGGAGCAAGTCCAGAGAAGAGCAACTAGGCTGGTGAGGGGTCTGGAGAACAGGTCTTATGAGGAATGGCTGAGAGAGCTGGGGTTGTTTAGCCTAGAGAAGAGGAGGCTGAGAGGAGACCTCATTGCTCTCTACAACTATGTGAAAAGAGGTTGTAGAGAGGAGGGAGTTGGCCTCTTCTCCCAAGTGACAGGGGACAGGCCAAGAGGGAATGGCCTCACGCTCCGCCAGGGTAGATTTAGGCTAGAGATTAGGAGGAAGTTTTTCACAGAAAGGGTCACTGGGCATTGGAATAGGCTGCCCAGGGAGGTGGTTGAGTCACCTTCCCTGGAGGTGTTTAAGGCAAGGGTAGATGAGGTCCTGAAGGACATGGTTTAGTGTTTGATAGGAATGGTTGGACTTGGTGATCCGATGGGTCTCTTCCAACCTGGTTGTTCTATGATTCTATGATCTTGACATAAAGGGCGTACTTACCAAAACTGTTATGTGTCTGTTAGAAATTATCATCATATTCTATGGCCTGCATATTACGGCTTCAGGTTCTGCCAGGAGGGACTCAGGCTGAACATTAGGAAAAAAAATATTCATGGAAAGGGTCATTGGGCGCTGGAACAGGCTGCCCAAGGAGGTGGTTGATTCACCTTCCCTGGAGGTGTTTAAGGTACAGGTGGTTGAGGTGCTGAGGGACATGGTTTAGTGTTTGATAGGAATGGTTGGACTCAATGATCCTATGGGTCTCTTCCAGCCTGGTAATTCTATGATTCTATCAGTGTTTCCTACAGTGTTAGGATAAATTCTTCTAGTCTGAACTTCACTTTACATGTTGTTGTTGTTTTTATTGATAGTTATTATTAATTATTATTAATAATATTTTTTTGTCAGGAAATGTAAAAATAATGCTCTGCTCAACATTGAGGTCTACCTGAGATAAGAGTTTTAGAGCTACTGATTTCAGAGAGTAGAGTCAGTCAATGCTATACTATTTCTAAATACACAAAAACATACTCAGGTTTGGGATACGAGAACAGGCTGTTGACTTTGGAGAGACTTGTGTGCTGCATTAAAATTGAGGCTATAAAACAGAATATATTGTTAACATGATTTTAGTTTGGATTCAGAGTATACTCCTTTTTGTTCTTTCATTGTTATAAATTTTGTCCAGTAAAATCAGTCATGCAGCTGTCAGTGGATGAAGAAGAAAATAGTATTTAAAATTAGTGGATTAAATTAGAAAACAAAGTGTTACACAAAGGCAAAGTAATAATAAAATAATAAGAAAACCCTTGAAATAAATGACAGCCAACCAGAAACAGAATTTTAAAACATAATTGGAATTAAAAGAAAGAAACAATTTTTACCCTTATCTAATCTATCACTTAAACAGTAATGTGGTCTTTGAATTAAAACATGTAGTTGAATGAGAACAAATCCATCCTTACTGTGACTTCATTAACACCAAGTGTTACACTACGTGGGCTTTGACAGGAATATACATAACTACCAGAGGCAGGAATATAAATTCAGTAATGGGCCAAATCCTGTCAATGACTCTTTTTCATTAGCTGGAACTGGGTCTAGATGTCAGCAATTGTAGACCTGATAGAAACATGGAATAAATTGTTGGCATTATTCCTGTGAAAATCTGAGGAAATTTTGAATGATTAAGTAATATATTACCCAGAAAATCAGTGTCAAAGTTCTGAACTGATCCTAGCCTGGCTGCCTGTCATCTGCCTTCTTAAACATAGGAAAACCTGCCAGCTTTCTCAGTAACCAGGACAGTTTCTCCCAGTCTTCATTTGCCCAAGCTATTTAGACTGCTAATCCAACAGGATCAGGACCATATTTTGATGTATATTTGTACAGTATGTGGCACAAAAAGCCCTGTCTTAGAGGAGGCTTTGAGGCTACAGTGCAAATAGTGCTAATAACATTAACAGTTGTACCAATAACGGACTGAAAAGCAGTGGTGTAAATATTTGCTTTATAAGCAATGAACAGTGTATGTTAGGGATAAAGCTAAGCATTTGTGTCAGGTAAAGCAGGTATTTGAACTGGGATTTTCAAATCATGAAAAGGTGCTGTCCCCACAGTTCCAGGGCATGGAAAAGCCAGTCTGTAAATTCACCAAGTGCAACTAGCTGTGAATTTCTACCTCCTTTTTCCAGTCTTAACTCTACTGCAAATTCCCTGCGGGGCTTCACCCGGCACATTTTGGTCCCTTGATTTCCTTGCCTATAAGACAGAAACAAACATGTTTGTATGATGTAGTGAAAAAACCCAAATTAATTTCTATCAGGTATTTTTTAAAATGACTTCATGAATGTGGTTCTGTTAAGTACAAAATTTTGTTAACAGGAAAAATAGATCTTTTAATTTACCATCAAAGTAGACCAATCTCTTTAAATAGCATTTAATTTCTTCTTGATGGGTAAAGGTCCTTTTTCCATCACTATCTCCCTATCTCCTCCTTCTCATATCAAAACCCACTCTAATTCTTTTATTGTGGAGCTTTAAAAATGAACTGGGGAATCATAAAAACTATCCCTCTCCACAGATTCAATAGACAGCCTAATAGAAAACAATTATCTTGAATAATAAAAAGACCAAATAACATTTGGGACATTAATATTTTCATAAAAGACATGCACCTTGTCTTTGCAAAATCTTGCAAAAACCAGCAGACCTGAGTGTTTGTGGCAACTATTTTGCACTCACTTTATAGCATCAAAGATCAGACAGCATCCTGAGACACAAATTTTTGTAAGCTAAAACAGCAGAAGAAACCAGAGAGTTTTACTGACTACCCTTTGTTGTTCCATTGTACCCTGGTTTCCATGATACACTCTTAATAAAACAAGAGGGAACCTTCCGATAAAAATATCTCCCCATTTTATAATGTAAAATACAAGCAATTTTATCAGCATTAACGCTGATTGGCTTCCATTAGCCTCTTGCCTTCTAATAAAATTTATGATACCTTTCAGAAGCACAATTTGATAGAAAGTGAAGTGATTACACCCTGCTTAGATATCTCTTCAGCATCTATTCCAACAATAATGCCGTAATTTTATGCATGAAATAGCACAATTGGCATAAATAGTTATAATACTGAGTGCTGTCTAAGGAACCTGGCTGCTGGAAAATTAGAAAGACCTTCATACTTTTGAAACAGGTAATTAGGATTTCTCTCCATGCTCATAGGAGGCAGACAGGAGTTTCGTTTTATATTTCATGTTTCATTAAAATATATGTGTTAAAAATAAATGTTGAATTTAAAGTTGCACAGATTATGAAAATTAAAGGTACAGCACTACTGCAGAAGATAGAGTAAAATGGGCCTTTTTAACTTTGAATTTTAGCTCTGCCAGGAATTTAACACTTTCTGACAGGTAAATCAAGCTTCCACTGTTTTTAGAGTGTTTAATTCAGCAATAACTGCATATGGCTGTGGTCAGCAAGATGGAATTTTACTGAAGTAGATTTATGTCTCTAAAACTAGCTACAATTTTAATTCTTACCTGCTCAGAAAATTATATGGATAATGATATAAGAAGCTTCTCCAAACGAGTGGTTCCAGGACACTTCTTTGTGACCTACCTTCATTATATAATTTTCTAGATCAGGGACTGTCCATGATGCACTGCTGCATGATTCACTTCCCACTCCAACCACCAGTGGCTCCCACATTTAGGGGGAGATTCTCACTGGTGATCCTATTTAGCCTCTGCTTTAAGCCAGGATTTTGATCTTGCTGTGATAAAGCCCACCAACATACTATGGCCAAGAAAATATACAAAAAAATCATAGCAAGATGATATCAGAGGGTTAGACGAAAATAACAGATTCATTTTCTTAAAACCCAATATCTACCTTCTTCTTCTCTTACTGGATCAAATCGCTTACTATAAAACTGAGAAACCCTGTAATTTCTGGTTCCATTTGATATGATTTGAAACTGTGGCTCGTACATGGAAATCAACTCTTATTTTTTTAGTTTTCTAAGCAACTGTAAAAAATGTTAGAGAATCTGTGTGTCATGATGGTTCAGAGAACACCAGAAATGTTTTAAAATACTTATGGTTAATGGCATACCATGGAATTGCATTCTGTAAAGATATTTCTTCAATTCTTCCGTGATGTTTGCTTAAGAAAATAACACAACAAAACCAATATTACAGGTAATTAATGAAAACAAGAAAAAATAACCCCACAGATCAATAATACCAGTTGGTGAGATCTAGAAAATACCTTTTTACAGAAAATTTCATTTGAACTTCATAATTTCCTTATTTTCTTTGAACATAGGAGGGTCAATACCTTATGCTAGATGGATTTACAAGGAATCTGTGGTTTAAAAACATCAGGAATATTCAAGCAAACAATTCAATTTTTGAATTTGGCAAACATCAACTAAATGTTTCAAGCTCTCCTGGAAAGGATAGAAGAGTTCTCCTGAACAACATCAATCCACATATTTCATCATAAAATGTTGAAATTAATTTTTCTGTTTCGAAATAATGTTTTGTGTTGATATCTGTGTACATTATCAATTTTCAAAGCAAAAGAGCAAAGAAACTTCAGCCTCATAGCAAACTAACAAAAAATATAGAGCCATAGAATCACCAGGTTGGAAAAGACCCACCAGATCATCAAGTCCAACCATTCCTATCAAACACTAAGCCATGTCCCTCAGGACCTCATCTACCCTTGCCTTGAACACCTCCAGGGAAGGTGAATCAACCACCTCCCTGGGCAGCCTGTTCCAGTGCACAATGACCCTTTGTGTGAAAATCTTCCTCCTAATGTCCAGCCTAAATCTCCTCTGGTGGAACATGAGGCCATTCCCTCTTGTCCCGTCCCCTGTCACTTGGGAGAAGAGGTCAGCTCCCTCCTCTCTACAACCAGCTCCCTCCTCAAACATTAAGTGTCCAAACAATCCTGAAATATGTTCAGAATGAGATCAAATTGAATGCTTCATTTTGATTCAAAAATGCAATTAAATTTTTTTTTCATCTTGTCTCCAAGATTTGTATATTCTGGTGACGCTACTTTTGAAAGACTTTACTGGCTGTACTTTGCCTGTTTTATGGGAACCTGGCTAGCTACACTCTCACTGAAAAACAAACAAACTGGGAATGACTGTGGTTCAATTATCACTTAGACCTGCAAAATCAAGACCTATTCATCATGATTCAGAGTTCTCCTTTTGCAAGGGTGCAAGGTGCATTTCAATTGACTGATTGGAAGGAAATATTTCTTAGTCGTTTGGGGTTTTTTGTTCGTTTTTTGGTTCGTGGGTTTTTTTCCCCATGCAGCCAAGACTATCTTTTTATTCAGGAAAACTGCATTGAGGAATGAAAATTACTACCTTTATTGTAACAGACAGGGAGAAAACACTCCCCAAAGAAACAATCAACAACAGGAAAATTTTATTATTGTTTTCTTGTCTGCACTCAAAATCTCAAAATTCTAGCTGAATTTAAGTACCTGTTGTACGAAGGAAAAAAATCAATGCATTTAAATCAATGATAAAATTGCTTCAGTTCCACTAAAGAGGGTGTAGCTCTTCTGCTAGCTGCTGCAATCAAGAAGACACTTACCCAAACTGTTCTTGGTCAGTATTTGAAAGAAATTTATTACAGCAATATTAAACTACGAGGAAAAGAAGAATTACTGTGTATGCTTCTATGCACATACTTGACTGTGGTCTGGTAAATAAATTATAACATAAGAATCTCTCAACTTTGAAATTAAGAGCAACATTTCATAATATTGGACTAAAATCCAACAAAGTAATCTTTCTTCAGTGCCTCAGATTTCAAAATATGATTGCTATTGTTCTCTTGCCATCTATAGGGTCCTCAAGGAAAACAGGAAAGGTAACACCTTAAATGCTAATGTACACAGAAATAAACTAACAAACCTCCATAACAATCTACTTTAAAACAATACAAGAGAAAGAGATAGAACAATATTTTCAGCTATTTTTTACACCTGAAGGAATGAAGACCAGGAGTAGTTTTCCTTTTATAGTCCAGCTGTGAAGGTCAAACATTGCTTGCACTTGGTAATTAATGAACAATAAAGTATTGTTTTTCAGGTTGTATTTTCTCCAAATATCATTTTTTTTTGACTGGTGGAGGTTTTGTGGTGTTTCTTTGTGGTTTGTTTTTTTTTAAACCCTTCTCTCTCTGCCGCATATGCTTCAGCACTGATTTCATCAGTTCTTGGTTGTAAGGAACAGCTTGAAGTGCTGGAGCCTGGCACACAGCACATCTGTGCCTTCGCCCCCACAGCTCATCTTTGAGAGAGACAAGGATTTCTCTAGACATTGCAGGTTGTACTCCAAACACTCACACTCTGTCCTGCTTGGGACACAGCCAACTTCCACTTAATGCACAGTATCTTTTGGTAATATGCCACTGAGAGAGACTCCAAGGAATACACAAGAGAGACCTGAATTATTCCTGGGAAATAAATTATTCAGGAGACTTAGCCTTTTTTTCTCCAAACTGTTCTGATTACTATGAATGTGATAGTTATGCATAAGTATTTATCAAATAGTTTATAGAAACAAATTGCAGCTTATCGATAGTTCATGAATTACTCACTTCAGCTGTTCATTTTCTGTTATTCTGCAAACTGCGTTGTGTCTCTGAAATCATATGTTCAGTGATTGGATGGCTACAAGATAACATCTCACTGCTCTCCCAGTGGATAACTGAACTCTTCAGAAGAGGGGAATAACATATAATAGACAGCAAATAGCAAGAATGTGGTGAGCGGCACACTAACTTTTTGGTGGCAAAGCTTACTTACAATGTTCCTTCCTTCCTCTACTCCAGACCCTGTCTTTATCCTTCTTTATTCACCAAAATTTACTGTATTGGCTACTAATTTGGGCAGTGTGTTCTTATTGAGTGCACTTGCTTCTGAAAGGTTTCCACAGCAGCATTTTTGGGGGTAATACTTAAACTTCTGGTTATGAGCACAGAAACTCAGGTAACTGTAACCCTATTACCCTGTAATATGGCATTGACATTGCTGTATTTTTGTTACTGTTATTGCTGTTAGTGAAAGTTTTCATGCATGGAAGTATTCTTTGCCTCTGTGTAATTAGACCTGAACTAATAATGATTCTTAGATTAGACTGCTACTATTTCAGTTTTACTAACGATATAGTCTTGAACTTATATACGTATTTATAAGTGTTTACTGTTCTCCCATAAATAAGATTTTGAGTGTATCATAGCCAAGAGGCTATAATGCCTCATAACAAAGATGCATTTTCAGCTGTATCAAGGTCCACGGGTCCACATGAAAGTGAGAAAAGGCACAATTGATGATGAAGAAATATCCAGCCACTAGTAATGAATGAAGGGGAATGGAGACATCCTTTTTATTGTCTTTCATCAACTTAAACTGGTTATGAATCTCATCTTTCAGACAGTGATAAGTCATAGGAAATGTTGGATGTGATGCTATATTACTCTCAGAATCTTGTTTATGGGCAAATAGTAATAGTATTTTAAATATAAAGCTAAGAGTTCATTATTAGTATAATAGAAGCTTAGTTGTCAAATCATTTTCAGTCCCCACCGAATTAGTGTAGAAAAGAATGTATACTTCCATGCTGAAAAATTTAAGCACTAATAATAATATATTTGAGACTGTCATACACACATCTCTGAATAATCCATTTTTTTCTGGTATTATTCTCTCCCACTTCCCCCTCCAAAGCATGCTAAGGTCAGAGGATTCCTCCTGGTGCCAGTGGCAGACTTTATGGCAAATTGTCAGGATCCAGAAACCTTTTCCAGCGTGAAAAAGAAGTTGATGTATATAGTTTCTTCACTTCAAGATCCTTTTGGGGTCATTCTTATATGCTTCCTGACACACTCTTACACTTTCCTTTCTTCAGTGGTCTACAGCTCCACATCTGAATATACTAGATATGGTCCCTTTTATTTACACTAGTTATTATTTCTTTGTTTCCTCTATAAAAATAGTTTAATCCAGCTCTAGATTTACAGTTCTGTAACTGACTCTAGAGGGTTGCTTATAGCCTGGGAGTCTCCAGAGCCAGCTGATCACCCACCATTTATCACCCTACACTTCCATATCACCACATCATATCACATGTTTCCACGTTATATCATGTTAAAGTTCTAAAACCATGGTGATCACATACAAAGATAAAAAGAAATGAAGTAAATTAGCCAGAGTCCTTCAGTCATCAGAAGAACTGCAGTTAGAGCTACATCAAGTAAAACAAAGCTGCAGGTGGGTCAAAAAAAGTTAGGACAAAATAAATCTAACAGACCACTGCTGAGATCTTGCAAACTCAACACAAAGTCTGAGTTTTGCTATGAGTAATGGCAATATGGGCTACTGAGGGTTACAAGGGCTGCCAGGTGAGTGTGGTAAAGGTCAGGACAACCTTGCATTGCTGGGAGGTTTTTTTGAAGTTTTTTTTTTTGTTGTTTTGCTTTTTCTAAACTTTTTTTCTGTTGGAGAAAGGTCTCTATATGTGCTTAAAATTCACTACATGCTTTGCATGTCGGTTACTGTAGCAGATACGGGGTTTAAACCTACATAGATAAATTATGTACTTGTTCTACACATGTATGCATTGAAGGTCTGGAAGAAAGAGGTGAGTCTGACAGACTGGTTCACTGGTTTAAAAGGATGTTTCTGTCCTAGTGATGTGTTTGCTGGTCTAAAACACTGAAATACTGCCTTTCTTCTTAAAAGGCAGTATTCGTTTCTTGGGAGAGAGGAAGGGAGTAAAACAAAACTTACGTCTCTCCACCCAAACCAGCTACACAGACATGAAGACGGGAAATCTAGGAAGAAATAAAGAAAAATGCCTTGTCCCACAGACGAGGACAGTCAACAGGACAATCACAAGACTGTCTCATCTGTCTTTGCATTTTCCACAAGGAAAGAAAACTCAACCTGAACATCCAGAAAGCATCATTTGTAGTATATGTTTTCTTTCAATCAGCCTGAGTAGAAGAACAATGGTTGTCATAACTATATGAAAGAAAGAGTAATGCCTCCTAAACATGTACAGATACCACAAGTAAAATTTCCTTGGCTATTTCAACTATCTCTTACGGGAGACTATTCACTAGGAATACTCTTGGAACACAACCATGTGTGCAGTCTTTATAGGAACCAAGAGGATTGCTGACAGTAGTTCCTTCCTTAGACTTCATTGTTTAATTTTATAAACTGGATATAAGCAAGTAAAAAACCTCTAAAATACGGCCAAGTGAATTTAACTCCTGACAAAGCATAGTTTATCTGGTTGAGATTTAGGTGTAGCTCCTTTCCGTGGAGAGTAAATTAGCATATGGACATAAGTACATGTCCTTTGGTTTTCAGAGCTATGTGCCACTTCAAGCAACTCTCCTAAGGGACAGAGGTTTGAATTTGAATTCTACAGCTCACTCTTGTTCTCCCATCAGCTTGGCTCTATCTTCCAGTGCTGTGCAAAGAAAGGGTGCATTCTCAAATCCAGATTCATCTTATATTCACCCTACCTCCTTCACTATTGGAGTGGCACATGTTTCTTCCTTCAGCAGCTGGTGGGCTCATCTGGCACAATGTGCAAACTGACTCTCTCTTTTGTTTTCCTTTTACTATCCCTAATAACTTTGCCAGTCTTTTCTGCACACTGGCGACTGATGTAATAGAAATACCTATCAGCATATAAATTAAGCAAACACTTGGGTTGTCCTAAAGAGCTTTTCAAAGTAATTTCTGAGATGCCAGCGGGGTTGTGTCTGAGTAAGGCATAGATTATTATGCGCTCAACAATAGAGCTTATACACAGCTCTGGATGAGGAACAGGAACCCGAGCAGGTTGCTGGCCATCTGAATTTTACTTGCTGAGTTATTTCCCCAGATAGAGTCTTCAGTCACAGCTTGGCAGCTGCCTCAAGCACTGCCAGAAAAGTCGCACCACTTTATTAGCATAACTAATGCCACAGAAGAGGATCTGCAGATATGGAAATTATTCAGCTTCATATGAAATTTCAACATGCTATCATCTAGACTGTCCAGCCAGCATCACTTATGAAAATGACTGTCTGCAAAGCCTGTTCTCTCATACCTTGAAAGAGCAGGAAAAGTGAAATCTCCCATCAGGTTTTCCCTTCTTTTGTCTGCAGTTCACCACATCTAAAGTTAAACGAATACAGGAAAATAATACTGTTGCCATTGTCTTTAGGGATAAAAGAAAACAAACAAAAGATAGCAGAAAGATACTGTTGATAAACTGCTTCAAGTAGCCCAGAGAAAGGCTTTTAGAGAGAAGCCTCCCTGGCTAAAATACTCTGCCAGAATCAGAGAAAAGAGGGCAAGGGATTCTTACCTTAAAAATAAAAGGAATAAAATAAATGTTTTGTTCAGGTAGAATTTCAAAGGGCATTAACTTTTCTGTTTAAATTATATTGTAACAGAATTTCAACACTTCCTGTCCCTCATCCAGTGCCAGTAGGTCACTCAATCTACAGTGTCTGTCAGCAACAGCAGCCAAAACCACCTGCTTCGGAGAAAGTTTAAAACTCTGAGAATGTTCCTAATTGTGACTGATTGGGGTGTACCTGACCCTAGGTACTGATCAGTTTATGCCCTGAAGCATGAGGATACACAGTTCTTGTCATTTTTACCCCAGCTAGCAAAACTGCAGATGTTCTTTTTCATTGAAAAATGTGCTGAGCTTCCCTCTTTCAGCCTGTATGTTCTTTATGCTGATGCCTTGGGCAGGTTATATCTGCATTTCTGAGGGGACATTGAATACAGGGAGAGAAGAGAGAGAAAGATGAAAAAATGGACAAATCAATGGATGGATTCTGGGTTTGCAATAAGCCACAGCTCCAAAGCTTTCCTTGTAATAAGCACATTCATTAGTTTCCAACAGAAAGACAGTGCTGTAAAAGGCAAGTACGCAATCAGAATATCCCGAGTCTATAGCGATGTGGTAGAGGAGAGGCTAAGTTTAAATGATAGAACTTATTCTAATACAAAATATTTGGTACTAGATGTGCCTGAGGTTCACATTTCTCTGCAAACAGCATATGTAACCATACGGCTAGTTACATGCCCCTTGGTGGCTCAGTGATGTTACTGTGTCATTCTTGGTATGTGGAAATTTCATATATGCTTACATATGTACATGTACATGTGGTCCAGGAGAGCTCAGGAAACCCTTTTCTACATACAATAATATGTTACTTTCACCTTTCTCTTTCATCAGTCTGTGGAACTGTCAAATTATACCACAGAGTCAGGAGGACTTGGTGAGGAAAGTTATTTAGATGGAAGGAAAAGTCTGTGAGAGTTTTAAACATGCCACTTGGAAGTTCAGTTTAAAGAGATTTTAGGGTTAAAATAAAATTTGTGTTTCTTAGGTTGAAACTCCAATACTAGCTACTGCAGAAGATGGCACTAAACAGATTGAACGTCCAATCTGCTGTAGCAATTTCTATTCTCTGCATAGCAGAGTCCTTTCAGTTATATGACACTTTCTCACATGTCTTCTTTGCAGCTATTATTTATAATCATGTGTTCGCCTACTCCTTAAGACCATCAGTGAGTGCTAGCACAGACCGTTCCCATTTATTTTCTTAATTTCTTTGCCACTGTTATAAGATCAGCTTTTTTGTACACTGTTGAATTAAGGTCCTCCTTGCGGCTTCCAAGACTGATTTGGATATGCTCTGGAAGACTGAAAAAATCTGATTTTCTCAATGGAAGTGTTTTAAGTAAGACTTAGAAGTATGTAAACTAAGCTATAAAGTCCTGCCATCAGTTTCATTTCCCATTCAGGGTCATTTAGCATACAGGTGAGTTCATCCATCTTCCCCCTTCTCTCCCTATCTCGTAACTATTTTACAATGATGGTTGTACCATAATATATTCCCTGGATTACTTCAGTCCATCCCTTCTCTTATACCTACTCTCTCTGTTTTGGGTGGTTTCAGGTCAATCTTTCAAACACACTGTTTCTGATTTTCAGAACTACTAAATATTCAACTGCTGCAAATAAAGTTAGAAAGAAATACTCCATAACTTCAAAGATCTGATTCTAAACATGATTAGAAAAATCAAAATTCTAGTTTGGAAATGTTAACCTTTTTATGAAATGTTATTTTTATTTACATATTGTAATCAAAAGATCTCAGATAAGCTAGATTAATCCAAGTTTATGAAATATTGAAGCCACAAAGGGAAAAATGTTATAAGACCAATCAATCTCAAGAAATAATTAATACCATCAGAGTAGTCAGTTTAGCCAGAAGGAACAAGAGAAAGTGAATTTAAAAAAACCCAAACAACTGGAAATATAGAAGGTAGGAAAAACTGCAGCAAAAGATGAGTAGTAAAGTAGCTTATTATCTGGAATATTACCATTCTTTATCACTTTATAATAGATCTCTGTCCAAGGAAAAGATGAAAATCTACCTGTATGCACCTTTTCTGGTTTCCTTCCCCTCAATTGCAGGGGAGGGATAGAAGATGCCAGCAGGTACATAGTGCTGCACTATAGGAAGATCCTGCACCACATGCAGAATACATAGACCTCTTCTCATCTGGAACAAGAGTGCAGGGGAAAATTGGGGACATTGTAAGTACTTAGCCGTGTTTTTGTCTGTTCTTTGCTTCTGGAACAGTCCTATCCTTGACTGGAAGGCTGATTTAACTGAATCTTGTTGTTAGCTCCAGAGAGATCTCACTGCTTCTCTACAGACAGTCAGTCATGAAGTGTTTTAGACACTTACTGGCAACTAAATCAAGAACTTTTTTCACCCATATCTCTCTCAGCTGGAGGAATGCAGAGACTGCCCAAGGGCTGTATTTCAAAAGGTAAACTCAAATATGATGCAGTCCCATTACAGGATTGGAGTGCAAATTGAAACTGTGCAAGTTGAAAGCCACAGCGTGGAGAAGCCCCGTGGCTTGGTCGTTGCATTGTTTCACAGAAAATATTCAAAAGCAAGTGAAGAACATTAGGTGACTGATTATATTTCTGGTTCTGTGGTTGTGTAGCATTGTGACTTTGTGCAAGGCAGTTAAAACTTAGTGTCTTACACAGCATATTTTGAAATTAGGAAAAAAAAATCACAGTTGCATACATATGCTAGTGAAGTATCTTCCACAAGAACAAAGATCGTTTGTTGTTGTTATCATTATAATACTAAATTGAAACATTACATGGAAGATAGGTGCATAATTGATAGCAATGACCTTCACAGAAAACTACAGACACTTTTCAAGCTAAGCAACTGGTCTATAGTTATTGATGACATGTTATTGAATTATTTATCACAGCCTGAGTGAAGGAAATGATATTTGCTGCTCAAAACTACAGTGATACAGCAACAATGGAAATTCTTGGAGGTTTCATACACAGAGAGAATGTTGAAATGATATGCATTTTTCATCATACGAGATGTGGAGGGAGGCTACCAATTAGGCAAATTATTAAGCCTAGTAATTTAAAAAGAGAAAGAGAAGAGTAGCAGAGAAAATAGGTGCTTGAGTAAACCCTTACAACAGATGGTATAATGTCCCCAGATTCTCTAGTGGTAAAATATACATATATAAACTTTCAAAGAATATTTTATATGATGATATCACCTAGAATATTCTCACTCTGTGGACTCCAAAAACTATCTAGGAGACATTCAGCTAAATTATTTAATATAGGATGACAGGAAAGAATTAAAGAAAGACATTTTCCTATCTAAAAGTTAAAGCAACAATTCACTCTATTTCCACTGTTAAAGCTCAGGGTCCAGATGGTTGCCCAATAGAATTTTTAGCAAACATTTGGAGAGATAATAAGGCCTGTAACTGTAGATAATTACTCACTTCTATATGGCTCAGTGCCCCCCTCATCTACATTTTTTTCTATAGTAGATTTTTGCCAAAAAAAATCCCAAACAACCTCAGGTTTTTGGTTTTGTTTTGTGGCTTTTTTATTTCTATTGTCACTCTCCCTTCCTTTTCCCATTCATTTGTAATATTATCTCTGCTTTCTCAATACAGTTGTCAAAATTCCAGTGTCTGACATCTTGGTATTCATGGACCAGCCTTGAAAACTTTAAAAAAAAATTGGATTGATGTAGTGAAATTTGGTACTTTTGTTAGTTAAAATTAAAATAAAATTCAATATTGAACATGAATTTAGATATTTTATTCAATCCATGGGAATCAGTAGAACATGTACAAATGTGCAAGAGAAGCTGGTGGTCTAATTGCCTACAATAAGCAATAGGAATGCTACTGTGGTTTAGATACAGCATTTTGCAACATGCTCACACTTCAACAGATATTGAAAGGGAAGAGCTAGACCAAAGGGCTCAGTACAAGAAATTATCTCTGCTCCTTCCAACCATTAATGAGGAAAAAAGTTCTGAAGTCTGTTATTCAAAACTCTTATATGTAAAACCTCCAGTAGGGTCACCAAAGTCACTCTGTTTGCAGCTACAATCTATTTCTTAGTCTGTAAAAGCATTAATGTGAAATGCATGTGCTATGAACCAAAACCAGTGTTACCATCAGCAAACTGAGGTGTAAAAGAGACATTGTTATACTAAATTAGTGGAGCTGTGACACTGTCATAGATCTTACTGTTTATTTTGATTTTTTTTCTTGGAAACCAAATGTGCATTTATAAACTGTGAGGATGCTGATATCTTTGAGAGGGTCACGAGAAAGAAAGGAAATCTTTACATGCAAATGACTTTCTCTTTTCCTTAATTGCACACTGCTCCTCTGAGGAGCCAATGGGGAACCAACTTTAGTTCTCACACACATTAGGTAACAAACTTGAGGTGGGTGAATGGATTAAAGATCTGTTTTCCTTTAGCTTAGACTGAACTAAGCCCCAGGCTCAGATTCTCAGCTGGTGTAAACTGGCACTGTTTCAATTAAACCAATGGTGCGGCTCCAATTTGCAGCAGCTGATGGCCTGACCCCTTCATTCTTTCACCCTCTCAGCTGCTGAGGAAGGAGAGAGCCATTAGTCCAGTTGTTAGTGAATCATCTGGACAAGACAGTTGGAAGAGGATATTGCATAAGTAGATAAAATGAGAACTAGTTAAACTGGGGTGATGGAGATAAGATCAAAAAAGGGGTAGAGGACATCATTCAAAGGAAAACGGGAGAACATAATTAGTTCTCATTTACCAATACTCATATATCCTTGACAAAACAAAAGAAAAGGTAAAATGAAACAAAGAAACTCAAACAAATAAAAAAATATGATGAAGAGTTAAAACAATAATGTTGTGAAGACTGAAATGTTATTAAGTTGTCAACTGTTATAGAAATCTTTAATTTGCTATTTCATTTTGGGTTAGGATAAATTCAACAGTCAAAACTGTTTCTGGATATTTTAATTCAAAACACAGACTCTATCTCCACATCCATTTTTGCTGAGTCTCTTTGCCCTGGTTTGGATCTGAAGTAAGGGCTTCTGCTATGCCTTCTTCCCAACTCCTGGTCCTTGAGGTTAGGTTCTGAGTAGCCACCATCCTGCTCTTTTATACCTAGCACAGCAAACTTACTTGACATCTGTGATACAGAGATCTCTCTAGGCCCTCAGAAACCACATTTTAAGTTTAATTGACTCTTTCTTCAGGTAATCTCTACACTATACTTTTTCACATCTATCCATGCTGGAAAACTCTCACCATGTTATGTCTCAATTTCAGTAATATCCCTTTTATCTATCTGAGAATGCTGCAGGTATTTTCTTGATGGATAGCCTGGGTTTGTCTCTTTTTCCTTCATTTCTTCACCCTTTTCCTGCTATCTCTCACACCAAGTACAAAAGACTATCATAGCTCAGAATTACTTCTGTAATATTTTATCACTTGATGTCAAGAGGTTAATTCTGAATTCCCTTTGGCGTATGGTGTTGAACCTGCATCATCAGCTTGTAAAATTTTAAACCACTTTGTGCTTTTCACTGTACTAATCCTCATGGTTTTTTCTATAACCAAAAGCCATTACATCTTTCCAATGAACAAGAACCATAACAACAGTTAATTACCTCCAGCTCCACCTGGACATGCACAAGTCCATGGGGCCAGATGAGATCTACCCAAGTACTGAAGCAACTGGCAAAAGTACTCACCAAGCCACTCTCAACCATTTACCAGCAGTCTTGGCTGATGGGGATATTCCAATTGACTGGAGAACAGCTAATGTGACAACATTTACAAGAAAGGCCAGAAGGAGGATCTGGAAAAACTAAAGGTGACCTTGGTGGCAGTATGGACATGGAGCTACTTCCAGGACGACTTGGTGATCAGGCTCAGTCAGCATGCAGTTAGGAAAGTCAAGTTCTGCCTCACTAACCTCATCTCCTTCTATGGCAAGGGAATACAATGAATGAGGGAAAGCTTGCAGGTGTTGTCTGCCTAGACTTTAATAAAGTCTTTGACAATGTTTCCCATAGCATTGTCCTGGAGAAACTGCTGGCTCATGGTCTGGATGGGCACACCCTCTGCTGGGTGAAAAAACTGGCTGGATGACAGTGCTCAAAGTGTGGTGGTGAATGGAATTAAATTCAGTTGGCAGCCAGTCACAAGTGATGTTCCCCGGTGTTTGGACCAGTCTTGTTTAATATCTCTATAAATGACTTGGATGAAGGGATAAATACATTCTCAGTAAATTTGCAGACAACACCAAGTAGTGAGTGAGTGAAAGAAGAAAGGTTTTACAGAGTGATCTATGATTCTATGATTCTATGATCTGGACAGACTTGATCAAAAAAGAACCATGTGGGGTTCAACAAGGCTCAGTGCTGAGTTCTGTGCTTTGGTAACAACCCCATGTAATGCCTAGGGTTTGATACCTGGAAAAATACCCAGTAGAAAAAAGACCTGGAGATGGTGGTTGACAGCCTGCTGAATGTGAGCCAGCAGCATGCTCAAGTAGCCAAAGAGGTCCAATAGTACTCTGGCTTACATCAGAAATATAGTGGACAGCAGAACAAGGTGAGCAATCGTCCTGCTGTACTCAGCACTGGTGAGGCCACACCTTGAATCCTGTGTTAAGTTCTGGGCCCCTATGTATAAGAAGAACATTGCTGGAGCATGTCTGAAGAAGGACAACAAAGCTGGTGAAAGATCTGCAGTGAAAGTGTTATGAAGAGCAGCTGAGGGAACTGGGGTTGTTTAGTCTGGAGTGAAGGAGGCTGAGAGGAGACTTTAAATTAGGGGTAGTTGTTGGGAAATATTTCTTCACTGAAAGGGTTGTCGAACACTGGAACAGACTGTCCAGGGCAAGTGGTTAAGTCACCACCCCTGGAGCTGTTTTAAAGACATGGTTTAGTGGTGAACTTTGCAGTCTCAGGTTTAAGGTTGGTGATCTTAAAGCTCCTTTTCAACTTAAATAATTCTGTAATATCTGTAATCTTCTTCAAATTCCTTCTTAAAGCTCTTACTTACCATAACACCTTTACAGAAAGACTGTCAATCCATTAACAGCAACAATAACCCATAATGTTTTGTTGTTCCTAGTACTCTTAAAGAGCTCTTAGGCTTTGACTTTTTCTTGCCCAGTAGTTGACAGAGACCATGTTTTTGTTCTGTGCCAGTAAAATAACTGCCACAATAATGTGCTTGGGTAATTAAGTTGTCCAAGTCTGTCAGTAAAAGTACATCTGCAGGATGCTGGGGTTGTTTAAATCAGGTATTTACATCCATATTGGAATAAGCTTGATACAACTTGAGATAATATTCAGAAATGAACACACTATTTAATCACTGAAATCATGAGGCTCTTCTAAAGGAATTAAGGGAAAACCAGACAAGCATAAACAGCTGTCTGAGATGTGGCATGACTGAAGTTATTGCTTGCATACTCTTGATTAGAAGGTGAGGTAGGGGCAACAGGGATCTCCCTTATAGTTTCAGATAAGCAAGCGGGTGATATAGATATAAATATTCATTTCATTCTCCATTTTCTTGCACTTGTTGAATAACAGTATATCACAAATCACAATACAGAAAGTAGATATTTTGCATTTACTATAACACTGCAAATTTTTATCATCTTAAGGAATTAGATGAATTATATAACATTTGTTAACTAACTTTTGCAAATAGATCAAGTCAAATTCAACCAGTGTATAAAGACAGGATTCATTATCCTCTGTAGGAATTTCACCAACTTAGACCTGCAGCAAAACCATGAACAATGTGGAAAATGATGAAGTTATTCTTATCTGACTGACTGCTGAATGAAATCTCAGCACAGTGGTAGACAGCTTTCTGACACTTGAATTTCAAACAGTTAGTACCACTTTTCTCACAAGAATTTGAGGCTTTTGAGATGTCATACAGGTGACAAACCTGTACATTGTTTTCGTTGCATATAGGCTTTATACTGTTGCTCATACTGCACCGTAATCACACGGGAAAAGAGTAATTCAGCACCATCAACTTTTAGGACTGACTGTTGGTTGTGTTCACTGCACATTAGATTTATCCCATTAGCAAGAAGTGCACCCAGGCTCAGCTGGGCAACAAAACAAACTTCTTTTCCAAAGAAAGTTCAGATTGAGCTTTTTTTATGCTGAACATTTCTCAAATCAGAGAACTAGAAACTTTATTTTCATCGTGGTAGAGGGGGAATGACAGAAAGGGATTCCAGCAAAGGCCCATGTCTTCTAAACCACACTTAAGAACATGCTTCTGGTCCCATCATACGTAAACCCCAAAAGATGGGGTGTTCCTTTAAAATGTACTTTTAGTCACTCAAACTTGAACTACCAATGTTGTCAGCCCAGTGACAATACTGTGGAATGTTTGTGATACCTCCAGAGGCACTTTACCTTGTTACTCCTCTGGATGGATTAGTTACTTCTTGAGTGAGCTGCAGTTGGTGTCAGCTATAATATTATGTAGACGTTGTATATAAAAATGTTAATATATATATTTATTAACGTTATTGTAATTTCTACATTAACATATTGAAAAGATACTCTTTTTTTTCTCCTTTCTTTTTCCTTAACTGCAGACAATTTTTACCATATATGACACATAATTTGGCAAAAGTCAAAGCAGGACAGAATTGTTGAGGCAAAGTGATAGCCGTATGTGCTGAGCCTAAGGCTTCAGCCAGAAAGCAGCTGTCAGTAGAGAAGTAACAGATACCATCGGAAGACAGAAAGCCCACACAGTTACAAGAAATGGCACATTTCTTGCATATGGTAACAAACAAAAATGGCCAGGAACTGTGAAGCTTAGTTCCCTAACCTCCAGCTTTAAATTCACAGATTTCAACCAGTTCTTTTCCAGACCCTAACTGCTTCTCAATACTAAAATTGAATTTATAACTCTCTAAGCAATATTTCTTTAGGCTACTAACTAGACCTCTAGGCTTCTACATGAAATGAGAAGCTGGTTGGATGGTATCTTCATATTCAAGGTCAAGTTTTGTACCAACACTGAACTTTTTGAAGTGAGAAAGATTTCTCACTTACAACTTTGCCATTAATTTTCTTAATATCTCTCATTCTTTTAGCTGAAAGCTGAAGCAAAATGGCCTACATAACAAGACAGTAATTTCTTATTGCATTTTTTTATCAAGCTGATACAAAGAGTGAAGAGATAGCACTCTACTCCTAGCTTCACTTCTACTAAAATTTCAGTATAACAAATTTTTATTTTGATCTAGCAGGAGCAAAGGTAGGACTGGGAGAACAAACTCATGTTTAATGAAGAGTCTTTGCTCTGTGAGGGAAACATTAACATTTCTGATCCTGAACAAGATCATACACTGCCAAAAGATATATTATCACAGAAAAGTACACATTCAATTCAACAAAGCCAGTTATTTAGCTTAAAAAATATTTTCCTGACATTTAGTGGAGATAAGCTTGTGGCCTAAAGTATGGCTCTTGTCTTGTCATGGCAGGAAATGTAGAAATACACAATTTTAAACCTTTCAAGTATGTGTTCTGTAGGTAGACACAATGGGATAGAGGAGCCCAGTGACTGCACCTTGACATAGTATGCAGAAACAGCACTTGGACCTGCTTAATTTATGTGTAACATGGCAGAAAGTGGAGCTGCTGGTGGATGGGAAGAGACACCCTCCCTATTGTGTATGAGTTTAGATGAACAAAGTAAATATTTTTCTCTTTCCAGACTCTTGGAACATTCACCTGGCAGAGACCAAATAACAGAGAATCTTATTTGCCTGAAACGTACAGGTAATAGGTGATACAACCTTCCTATGAGCCAGACACACACTCTCTAATTTTCAGTCTACTGGGTAGTCTATATCAAGTAGTCTTTCAGACTGTTTAGAAAGAATGAAAAGTGTCTAAAATGGTAACATGATCTTAAAGTTAGTAATAAATGAAGCTTATTGTTTTTATTCTACTGCACAATACTCATTGTATTACCTAATTGTGCCTTCTACAGTTTCTTTAAAGTGGAACGTGAGTTTTCTCAAATATGAGACAATTTTAGTAAATAGTAAGATCCAATGTTTCTTTTATTATGATGTCTTTTTCCCATCAGTAACTATTTATAGGTACTCATTTTTCCTCAGTGATGAAGATCTTGTTGTTTGATTACTTAAGTTTCAACTTTATGAGGTCATTGTCTTTGCTCCTCACTTAAGAAAGCAGGTAGGAGAACACTGCCCTGTATATTGCATCTAATGAGGTATGAATAATAAGCACAGGGCTGCAGAGGGCTCTCTATTAAAGCAGTTGTCATGAAATTCCTAGTAAAGAGAGAAATGATGACAGTTGCCTTGATCAGCAGATACAAAATGATAACTTTATTGTGATAATGGAAAGGCATCTTATTTTTCCAGGTCTTATAAACTAGTGGAGAACCTTACTTAAAGTCAACAGAAAGGTTGCATGGATATTGCAGAGGGAAAAATAGGCAAGTATTGCCTCATTGAACAAAGGTGATCACCCAGATGATACTAGCAAGGAAGTACAGTTTCCCTTTCATTGGCAGCTCAGTAGAAGGCATGTGCCCTGAAATATTTAGTATTTTACAATCACTATGGATGGAAATAAATGATACCACTCATCTTTCTCCTTCTCCCACCCCTAGTCATCTAGCAACTCTCATAACTGGCATATGTTATGGCTGAATGACCTGGCTTCATTCACAACTAAATCAGTACTAAAACAGTCAGGATGATAGATAGTGGCTTATCAATAATTGAAAAGAAAGGCTTAGAGATGTCTCATTATCTGAATAATTAATGCTGCACATGGGCTTTGTAATTCCTTAATAAAACTGACTGATTGATTTGCTTAATTAATTCCTTCTTTGACAGGCTTATTGCTTTCTTTGGAGACAGGGCTGGGCAAAAAAAAAAAAAAAGGAAAAGAAAAAGAAAAAAAGAAAAAACAGTAAAAGGAAGACTCAAAATTAGAAAAGAATAAAAAGATTTAAAATCTTTCATAAACTTTAACTATCCACTGGAGAACAGAAGATCTGTTCAACAGTTAATTCTTCTTTATACCCTAGACTCCCCCCAAATTCCTCCATCTCTTGTCAGACACTGAAATGGCTCCACAAATGGAAATATCGACAACAGAAAAAACACCCAACAGGTTTTCCCGCCTCCTTTGCATTGCACTTCTGTTCATGTCCCAGTACAA
This sequence comes from Coccyzus lansbergi, assembly GCA_033558105.1. Classification (NCBI taxonomy): domain Eukaryota; kingdom Metazoa; phylum Chordata; class Aves; order Cuculiformes; family Coccyzidae; genus Coccyzus; species Coccyzus lansbergi. The sequence continues at coordinate 1,280,411 of JAUMJK010000447.1, forward strand.
CTTATCGAATATTATGATAAACCGTAAAGGGTCCCATGATCACACCAGCAGTAAACTTGGCTGAGCCTTAAACACTTTTGAATAAATCGATCTGAATGGAACGTTTAAAGCCCACTTCAGTTTAACAGCAATCATTACTTTTAAAGTTGGCTGCTGCTGCCACTACACTGCTCTGTCATAAATGAAATGCTTCCTTGGGTTGGAGAACTTAACTTATGGAAAATAATTAAGTTGTGTCTTACAGTCAGCAAGCACTGACAGCTTGTTGTCTCAACCTCTTCACTTTGATGTTTGTTGTGTTAAACTTACTTAAACTGCTGTTGGATTGCTGTTGTCATTTGGCATATTCTTCTCTAAGTACCAGTGTACTTGCAACTACTTCTTGTCTGCTGCCCGACACTGAGTAAAAACAAAATGTATCTATGAGGGTTAAAGAGAGCAGAGAAAAGGACAATCATTGAAATCTGACCATAAGGATCATATAAACAAACATGGCAGGCAGACTCAGGATAGAGTTTATGCTTAAGTGTATGAGTAACAGTTTTGACCCAGGCATGTGTTCTCTGCTACTTATCAGCACTGCAACGATTGCTCAGCATTTGGCTTTATCCACAGATATTTTTCTAAAATTTAGCTGCATGGGCCTGAACTAGGTAAATTTTTATTAATAGTTTCTGTTTTATCTAGATAATGCCAACGCTGACTTCAGTTGCTGCTAAAATGGTAATTTTCATTAAATAACATTTTTGCATGGAAAGTCCATTGATCTTGAGTTGCAGTGGAGAGATTACCTCTTTATCTTCCCATTTGTCCCATAAGAAAAAAAGACCAAACCCCTGCATCTACCCAAAAGCGAAGAACATCAACAGGTTGTCTGAGCTGTACAGACTCAGAAGGTGAACTGCTGTACTATGTGAAGGTGGTCTGTAGAGAAAGTGTAGATCACTGAATAGACATAGTTTTTTGTTATATTTTGTATTATACTTCAGAGGTCCTTACAGTATATCAAAATCTGCAGTATGGATTGTCTTGTATTTTTTTACCTGTAGAGAAGAAATCATCTTCTGCTCATCAGGTAGTAGCCCGTGAATCAATCCCCTCACTTGGGAGTGACACAAACCACTGCTGCCAGCATTTACAGGGTTATGGGGTTTATTATTATATTTATTATGGGGTAGAAGAGGTCCTGAGGGACATGGTTTAGTGTTTGATAGGAATAGTTGGACTTGATGATCCGGTGGGTCTCTTCCAACCTGGTGATTCTATGATTCTATGTTTATCATGTTTTTGATAGGCAAGGAAAAAGGAATGTGTAGACAAGATGCGTCAGATCAGTGTTTAGCACAGTAACTAACACTGGAAATAAAGGATGATCTTTTGTGTAATAAGAATTATTCCAAATTTTCAACGTGATAAATACATGCATGATTTCTTTTTTTTTTTTTTTATATAAGTGGGTCCAAGATGGACCTTAGTGTTGAAGAGTAGTTCTGACTATGACCTCTCTTCCTCCTTCTCCTGTTTTAATCCAATGTGGGGTCATAGGAAACTGCTTCATATTTCTGAAATGGATTTTAAGTCTAACCCTAATACAATGAAAAATTACGGATAAGTAATTGCAAAGAGCTTCCACTTAGCTCAGATTAAGCTTCCTAAATGATAAGTAACATTTAATACTCAGAAAAAGTTTGTAAATACTATAAGGTAATAAAACATACCTGAAATACAGTGCTACACTGAAAATGGAAATTACTTATTCTGCATGACCACTATAATGTTCCATTATAAAACGTTATATATCTGTGCTAAATACTTTCCTCATTGTCTTTGCTCTGATAAAGTATCTCAGAGCACAAAGTTCTTCCAGTTCTCTCTCCCACAGACTGAAGCCGTTTGCTGTGGCCCTCAGTTCAGCCATATGATCAGATTGCAGAAGCTCTCTGACTCTACCTTGTAATTTTTTTTTGGTTCATATAACCTGTTTACACAGGCATATAGAAAACTGGCTATTTCCATTCTCATGGGAAGCTTTCCTTGTAAACTAAGGTAGAACAAAGTTTCTGTTGCCCAGCAATAAGGTTCCTGTCAGAATCTCACCTGTAGAGCTGATAGGCATTTCAGAAGCTATTCTCCATGTCCATACTCAAAGTCTTTCATGGGGTAGACTGTACTGGTTCAGGCAGATGGTGAAAAACAAATGATAGGGCAAAACCAATACCCTGCCTCATGGGGTTTCCCATTCTCCCTACTTCAGCTAAGCTGCCACATCCTGGTCTCTGCCTTCTCCTCCTCACTTTGTGTTGAATGAAAATTTCTGCAGGACAACTAGTCTGCATTTTACATTGTTGTTGGAATGAGTTTCAACATGTTTCATGTTGCTGTGTGTCTTACTTAAAAGGTATTACCTCTACATAGGCTCAGAAAAGACATGGTAGTGCCTGTCAAGGAAGCTTCTGTCTCAAAGACACAAACCTCAGCACAATATTTTGGGAGAAACTAGTCATCCATCTAGTCAACTGGTGTGATTTTACTTCCACTGAGCCGAATACGAAGATGAATACTTGCCAGAGGAATTGCATTCATTATGGGGAAAAAAAATGCAGTCTAATTTTCAATTTACTGATTAAGATGTTTGTTTATGTTCTGCCTTTAAGGCATATTGCAACAGCAGACTATCATATTTTGGTTCTCACGAAGCTCTGCAGTACAGAACAAAGACGAAGTGTTTACAATTTATTATTAATGAAAAAGAACATCATTACATTATGTTGTGCTCTGATTGTACTGAAATGTAACCTCCGTTTCAAATAAAATTTTTAACCTGACATTTTAACATTGGCATTTGTTTGCATGTACATGTATATATCTGAAATATGATACTTTCAGCAAGGTCTGTATATATAGTTTTGTACTTATATACCTATCTGTATTTGCATAAGCAGTACATATACACATGATTATATATTTACATACTTTCTCACAGTTTTTCCTCAAAGTATTTAAGACTGTATTCAAAAGTAATTGAATTCATACGAGGGCTAGTGTTTTAAAAAAGTTTGTCATGTTAAGAACTGGTGTTTCATGAAAATGTATCATTTATATTTGCCAAATATGATTAAAATTTGATCTTTTTCAAGAAGTGGAAAGAAATATAGAAAATGCAAGGAGCATCATGTGCTTTCACGCCTTCATTACACAACTTGTAGTTGTACATTAATGGAAAGTATTGCTTGGTTTTGTTTCTGGTTTTTTTTTTTTTTTCAGGAACTGCATTAAAAAAAAAAATTCCCAGATTTCCTGGGTAACAATATCTCAATTCTTTTTAGTACAGGGAAATAATCTTTGAGAACCTATAAATAATGTAAATATATAGATTGTAGTTCTCATTAGTTTTTTTTTTTTCCTTTTTTGAGAATTTTTTCCTGAGGGAAATAATAATTCAGTTCACTGATGCTAGAGATTTTATGGGTACTATGTATGAAACAAATACTTGCTTAATTGTTTCAGGCATATAAACGTGAGCTGAAAAATGCAAGATCATGGCAGGTCCAGAGAAGCTGATCCTAAGGAAATGGAACTTGGATTCTTGAGTTTTAGCTGTATAAGAAGCCTTTGATTTCAAAGGAACAACTGGTCATGTTGGTGTATAGTGTAAAACAACCTGCATCAAACAGAAATGTGTGGTACACAGATTTCCATGCTTTGAAGCACAGAAATAGGAAGTCTGCCTAAATCTACTGTGCAGCTGAAGCAAATTAGAATTTGAAGTTGAAGCAAATTAGAAGTTGCATAACAAAGTAATAAAAAAGATACCCGTACCCTACAAAAGAGGTACTCCCTTTCATACCTCTGTGGTGATCTACGGTTTTATTTCATTATTAAAGGTATCATATAATAAAGGCATGATCTGGAAATAGTCAAATATAGAATTTATGGAAATTTATTTTAATGGCTAAAGGAGATGCCTAACAATGATGAGAGTCTGATTATGTGCTTAGTGCATAGGTAGCATCCTCTTGCATCAGTGGTCTTTAGTAGACATATATTAGAAGATAAACTACATGAAAATGGTTCAGAATGCCTGGATATCTGCATACAAACAATAGTGAGATAATCATGACTATAGCTAAATGTAATGAAACTAGAGATATCAGAATCAGCCTGACAGATAGTCTTTGCACACAAGCGTAAGCTCCTGTACTTATCTAAACCAAACATTTTTATTTTGCCAGGAAGGGCATTGATCCATATGCCATTTCAAAGTGGAACCTCACTAAACAGTTAACTGAAAATTTGTTAGTTTGTTAAGCCATCAATTGCTCTCCAGCAAGACTTAAGAAATTCTGAACTGGTGTTTAGTGAAATGCAAATCACTGATCCTTAGTCCCACAGCCTTCATAAACACAATTTCAAAACTAATTGCACAAACCAAATCATCTCACGGCTAGAGTATCTGCCAGTTGAGAGTTCTTGAAATTCTGGTATTGATAAATTGCTCCAGTCCCTAATAATACATTCCTTATGGATCACAGACAGTACAGATGAATTAATTAGTTTCAGGAGAACAAGTTTCCTAGTCTTACTGAATATGTTCACTCCAATATAAAGTGTGGAGTAACTGAAAACCAACAGGTTGCACTGCCTATGTCTTTCTCAGTACAGAACTTCTTCTGTCCTGTGGGGTTAATAAGGATGAGGTGGTTATGCGTTTGCGTAGTGCTTTAGTGTGAGAGAGAGCAGAATCAGGACAAGTAAATTCTTCCCTCCTCATGTCACAGCAGAGAGCATAAAACAAGTGCAACACAATATGTTATGGCCAGCTCTCCTCTCTCTCCTCCTCCTGTGTAGTCCTCTCCACTTAAATGAGCTTCTCACTACAGACTGAGACTGGGAATGAGATTAAGTCCTTAGTTTAGGTTTTGATTGATTGGAAAGGCCTCCAGAAGAGGTGAAGTAACTCTTAGCCTTTTTGCTTCTTTTGTCCTCTCTGAGAAGAACAAAGGTAGTTTTATGTCAACTAGATTTCTGTCTGTTTTTATATATATTTTCCTACCTTAATCTAGCTGTAGATTTAGCTTCCTAAATCTCAGTTTGCTATATACTCAGAAACCTCTCCATGTGCCTTTGGGAAATGCATTTAATATTGACTCCTCTAGTTTTACTCCATTTAGTGCTTCTTCTCCTGACTAGCAAGCATCCTTGTGGCAGATGAGTGAAGAAAGTGTTGTGATGCCACAGTGGCACTAAAATCAACACAGCCCATTATAGAAAAAAGCAAAAACCCCATAGGGAACTGTGAGACTAGGAGTCTGTAGTGTTCATATATTGATTGCTTTCTCCTAAGTTATTGAAAAAGAATATATTATGTCATGACTCTAGTAAATCATAGAATGTCTATTAATGTCTGGGGACTCTGCATGGATTATGGTCTATGGTCTACATTTCTTTAAACACTAAATATCTCTGAAAACACAGCACACTTCTTGTTGATTTTAAGACTGTAATTTTTTTGGTATAGATTTGTTTGGTTTAGCTTTGTTTTTTTTTTTTTTCTTTATTTATTTTTTCTCAAGAAATAAATGCTCCCATAATGCATAACATGCAGTGACTAGGTATTTTGAAGAAATGTTTCATAGTAGTCTAAATATCATCTTAGTTGATGGGGTTTCCATCTTACGTTTTGTTTAGTTTTATATATAAGTTGTTATTTTAAAAAAAGAAATACATATATGCATATTATCATCCTTATTATTAGCAGCAATAGTAGTTTTTCTTATTGTTTGTATCTAAGTGCTCAATTGACACATCACTGTTCCACTACAGCAAGTGTTTAAAGGGAACAAAAGACATCTCCACCTCAAACAGGTGAGATGATGAATTTAATGAGTAGCAGCCTGACAGACAAGGACAGGAAAATTACAGGATAACATTTATGAACCAGGAATGATGCTAGAGCCTCCAGGTAAAGATTCTATTCATTTGTCAGTAAAAGCTGAAATGAGCTGTACTAATTTCTTTTGTTAAAAGCGTAATCAACCTTACACTTGAATTTTGAAAATGGGCTACTTATTTGGGTTGGTTTTATTTCCAGGCAGATAGTCAAACCTATCTTGATGAGTGAGATTTCCAGCACATAGAAATAAAAGCCATAGATAAAAGAGGACATTTCACATAACTACTCATTTTTCAAACTTCAGGGTGTACTACTCAGTGAAAATCACAACTCTTACGTGATTTAACTACCCAGAAAGTTACAAGTGAGTCCATTCAAGAGTTCATGGGAGTTCAAACTTACTTCTTTGGGATATTTTGCAGATAATTTCATCTTTTTCATGCTTTTCTTACAAATGACCTTACCTTAGCATTGGTAATTTTGGCTACATGACAATTTAAAAGACTCATGTAATTTTTTTAATCTCTTTAATAAAAAAAATCAACAACAGCAAACATAAAATTTAAACCAAGCTACTGTATTATATTTTTGTTTGCTAGTGATCTCACTTATGCTAGAAAAATTAATGAAAGTGTGCTTATCTTTTGCACCCCACAGACAGCTCCATTTATACTTTGATCTCCTAAATGGAGAATCTTCTTTCATGGTTTAAATGGGACCTCTTCAAGGTAACAAACCCTGGAAGCCCAGGATTTAAGTTATATACCTTCTACCTTTCACTACTCATTCTGAGAGTCTGATAGATTTGATCCAAATTGGAATTTTCAAATCTGCACTGTGCTATCCTCAATCTCCACCTTCTTTGCTAAACCTTCCCCTGAACAGAGCTGCTGTGCTATTCCCTTAATCTCTCCATTGAGAAAAACTAATACTTAAATTTTAATTTCTAGTGATGTAAGTTAAACATTTAAGGAGTGGTCTTATATGATGAAGATATTTGCCCTTTTACAATTTGTTTTTCAGGGAAACAATAAAACCCAAAACACATCTCTTAAGACTTCAGTTCCCAAATAGAAATTTTTTTATACTAAAGCAAATAGTCATCCATACGTATCTTGGAGAGCTGTGCAGATCCTCTGCCAAAGTAGATCAAGATTTCTTTATTGGCAGTAGTTACCTGACTTGTTCCATTGTTTCTTTTTCTTTTTCTCGTGGGGCTTTCCATAAGGCCTCCACAGGTAGCTAAGAACATTTCACTTGGTTTCTGTTCAGTAAGGTGTTTCTGTCAGTGCTTTTCCTTCCTTTCAAGACAGATATTGTTCTGGGCCTCAGCCAAGGTGCAGAAAAGGACCTGACAAGATTACACTGGCTTTTTGATTTATATTTCCTGGTTTGTTGTTTTGTGGAGTACTAATGGACACTGGTGCAAGGAAAGGGTTGACAAATTTTAGGACCTGTTGGCCAGGCAGAATTGTGTCACACATACACTCAACTTGTAGCTTGATGTAAGACATTTAATCTCTTTGTACTTAAGCCCCATCTGTAAAATGGTTGTCAGGACATTGCTACAGCAGGAACTGTTGTGAGAGGGAAAGGGTGTATAATTAATAGCTGACTAGAGGCTGGACGGCAAAATTCATCAGGTGGTGGATAGGTTCATAATGAATTTCTGACCTGGGGGACAAACATCAGTGTTACTTCATTACTTGAGTCTTGGGATGAAGAAAAGGCCCTGTATCATTAAACAGCCAGGAAGGATGTCTGTAAATTGGGAAAAAAGTGGGAGTTGGAGAATCATTTTCTACAGTACACTGATGAGAACTTTCATACTCTCAGGTAAAGGAACTCAAGCATTAAAAAGCAAGTTACAACCACAATTTAATCCACTCTCTTTATCTTTCTGTTTGAATTCTTGATACTACTTAAAGAAAGGTCTGATTTATCTATTTGCTCCTTTCTACCCTATCTCTCTTCTCCACATTTGTATTGATATGGTTTCATATGAACTCTCTTCAGAATGTTCACTTTGGTGTCCTCAAGGTCTTCATTTAAAGAACCCCTTCCAACCTGGCACTGCCAATTATATTCTTCCTTCCTAACTATTTCTAGTTTAGAAGGACGCCAATAACCAGATTTCTTACTTTTCGTCATAAATTAATTCTCAGTGTTATTATCTTACTATCTTATGGTTGGACTCAATGATCCAATGGGTCTCTTCCAATCTGGTAATTCTATGATTCTATCTACATTACAATGCATACTTTCTTTGTTCCTGGGAATTACAAACCAAGTAGCCTTTCTCTGCTTTCTGATTCAGAAATCAAGGAATGTTGTATCTAAGCATCTCTAATGCTTCCTGTCACCTCATGTATGGTAAACTTCAAGAAATAAACCAGCAACAAATAGTGGAGTCATCTAGTACCTACTACATGATTGTTATAAAAGAGTGACCAGAGAATTGAAAAAAAAAAAACCCCAAACAAACAAACCAAAAAAAACCCACAACCCCCCCCCTTTTTTTAATATGCAAAATTAAGTCAGTTGCTGCAAGCAGCACTGGGCAAATGAAGACATTTATTTCAAATAGGCAGTATGTTAATATACACTACGTTTACACCTTGTATGACTGCTTCTCTTCATTTGTCTCTCTGGTTGCCCTCCAGAACTTACGTAGGTTGCTGTCCTAAATGCTAAAATGCTCAGCTGAAGAACCACCTACAGTGAGTGACTGCAGATGAAGACACATGGTGTAAGAAAAAGTTCTGAACTTGACAAATGCAGAGGTACTACTAGGTATGAGAAAAAATGAAAATGAACATTTTGAGTCAACAGAACACAACCTTTACCTCAGAGAAAATAAATCTTCTCAGTCTCCAACCTTACATATGTTTAAATGCCCTCCCACACTATGAATTCTCCTTTGTAAATAAAATAGGTGTTTTTCAGAGTCATACAATACTGATGGTTTGAAGAACAGCTAATTCAGAGATATGGGCACAGCACTGAATATACATTGAAATGGTGACAAATATAATTTCCCAGTACATTTTAAAAAAAGGCTTTTATAGAATTTTCTTTTTTTTATTCTTAGAAACTGGACAGTGTATAGATGTATATGGAGTTTTTCTTATCTTCATATACAAATTACATTTCTGGTAGTCTTTTTTCCATTGGAGTTTAGCCGATCTCTCAGGATTCAGCATTGCTTCTAGTCAGACTGGACCACCACTGATAATGTCCTCAAAAAAGACCCAGTTCTGTTATCAGGAAAGCAGCCCAAGTGTGCTGTTTCAGGTAGCTCATTAACACTGCCAGTTTTAAATCCAAATGGGTAACAGCTTTATAACTTTGCATTTCCTTGGTCTGAGGATGTAATTGTCAGCAAAACTTCACATTCTTCTGAAGGCAGAGAAAAAGAAAGGGGACCTGCCAGCAAGCTCTGTTGAACAATTCTCATATAAATTATTTTCTTCCAATAGCTGCTGCTGGAGATATGGGAAATCCTGAGTTTAGCTTTTCCCATTCTGTGTTAAAATATTAAAGTTTCTATTTGCTTTTCAGCTCTTGGAGCCATGGAAGAGAGAGTATGGTGCATTTTCATCACCAGGTCTCAAGTAAATGAGGTTCTAGTTCACCTCTTAACAGAACATAAACATTACGCTGGATTTAAATTAAATAAAATCAGCTATTCTAATTGAAGTAGAATTAGTTCAATGTAATGCAATAGTTCTCAAGCAATGGTCTTATTTGGGTTGTTCTTCATACTAGGGTCAGTAGAAAGTAATTACTCACATCATTACTGAAATCAGTTTTAAAGCATTATTTCATAGAATCATAGAATCACCGGGTTGGAAAAGACCCATAGGATCATCGAGTCCAACCATTCCTATCAATCACTAAACCATGTCCCTCAGCACTTCATCCACCCACACCTTAAACCCCTCCAGGGAAGGTGAAGCAACCACTTCCCTGGGCAGCCTACTCCAGTGTCCAATGACCCTCTCCATGAAAGTTTTTTTCCTAATGTCCAGCCTAAATCTCCCCTGGTGGAGCTTGAGGCCATTCCCTCTCATCCTGTCCCCTGTCACTTGGGAGGAGAGCCCAGCTCCCTCCTTTTTCAAGTTATTCCCATATTGAAATGATAAAATAGAATATTTACAGAAGAAACATGGGTTATCAGGTGAATGAGGAGGGATACCAGAGAATTTTGTAAAAAGTATAATGGTAGTAGGATTACTTCTTTTTTTTTTTTTTTTTTCTCTCCTTTTAGGAACATATTTCAGAGTAGGGAGATTGGATAGCAGCTACTATCACTATTTCCAGCCTTCTGCTACTTGAATTACCATTTGATATATTGTCATACTCAATATTGTTAAGCACCCTTTGATATCCAGGTTTTATATATTTGTTTCTGTTATATTGGTACTGCTGTAGAACCTTAACAGAATCTTACACTGTTCCTTTCTCTTACTGAATATACTTCCTTGCTATTGTCTTCTTTATCTTACTGCAAATATGTGAATGGGAAAGAAGAGAGCTGTGAATGGTTATAGCATAAGTTAAATTCGCTGAATAAATAATATAGAAAAATTAAAAGCATTAAAAGTATGCAGTATAATGTATATTTTATTATTTTTTCCCTTACAATGTTATTAAAGAATACATAACTTCTTTGATGTATGGGTATTTCCTTAAGGAAGGTGTTCCATAGCTCTGAGGCAGGATAAGTAGCATGTGATGTGGCAGCTGTAAGGTAACAACATGTTTTCTCATAAAAAGCAGAGTAAATGGGCACATAAATTCCATAAAAACTGTCATCATGTCAGCTATGCTAACACTGGCTAAGCTACTGCCCTGCAGCCTCCTTAACTTATGCACCATTATTTTTCAAACAATACACTTCAAGAGCTCATGTGGCTCCTGTGGAAATGGTACTCAGACCACCCACCTTCTGGCCACTTCTTATGCCTTCGTTCCTGTGCAAAGTCTGAAGAGGGATGAAATTCAACTGTTTTCTGCAGGTGATGTGTTCCCTGGAGTCAGAAGGCAGGAGGTCTGCTGCAAAGCTGAGATTTTAACCGTGTTTTCTGATATATTATACCAGTTCAGGATTCATCTCATCTAGTTTAAGATATCTACTCAGCAGACCTCTACATCTGAGCAAGTCACCCCAGGCTCTGCAGTCACTCGTTGCAGTTAACAAGGGTGCTGACTACTTTTAGGGAGCAATTCATCTGATCTACTTGAGCTGTGTACTTTACCTGACATGCATCACACCTCAAAAGAGCCTAGGGAGCCTAACAGACATCAACGTCTACATTATGAATGTTTAAGTTAGAAGACATAAATCAAATCCTGAATATTTTTAGCCTTCTAAAATAGTTCTGTTAAGCTACTTCTTGTTTAAAAAAAATAATAATAAAAGCCTAACTGACTACTCTACTTCTTTGACTCAGTATAAGTTAAGGAATATCATACACTTAAGTCATCCTAGCAACCCATACTAAACTCTCTACCTCATCAAACAGAAAATGTACAGGTAGCTTGTGTGTCCCTGTACAGAAAGAATTGTGATCTGGTAAACCTGGAGATAGAAAACTGGAATTATGAGATTGATATCGATGAATGTCATGCAATGTTCAAACACAGTTATATTCCAAATACCACACACGGTCAATAGGTTAGGAATAAGGGGTAACCTTAGACAAAGGGCATTCCTTCTAGGTCACAATTCTGTGATTGTTTTATCAGGTCCACTTTATGTACTAACTATTTTCAAAAACACTTCTGAGGTAGGGGGGAACAATTGACATGTTGATTGTAAAATTAATTTTTTTATATACTAAAAAGTCATGAATGAAAAGTGCCAACATAGAACTAAAGGAAGAAGAATCCTTTTGTCAGATTTGAAAAATGCCTTTTTTCATATTTTCCAAATATATTATCAGAGGAAAACTAATACATAAAAAAATGTACCCTGTAGTATTAAGGAATATTTATTGACCACCTTATTTTTCTTCCTGTATTTCAGCCTGTTGACACAATGGTTATGAAAGATAAGCAATGTCAGTTGGAGGCAGTTAAAATTTTTACATCAACAGAAACAATGAAAGTCTTCCACGTTTACCCTTGCTCTTCAAGGTCAAGTGTTCTGTGTCGACCTCTTGAAACATGCACACAACTAAATTATACAGGCATATCATTGTTATCATAAATACATTATGTACTCCTATTTTCATAGTTAATGTAAGAAGGTCAGAGAAAATTTTACTTGAATAAGGTGGGTCAGTAACCTGAAAAGGTTGAAGAAAGCTGCTTTAGATAGATGGACAAGGAAAGTCTTCATGACCTCATTTCCATGAACTTTATCTGAGTTTCAAGTGCTGAGGAGGTATTTTAGTTATGGTAGAAAATGAGCTACTCTGAAGGTATTTGAACTTGTTGCCAGTTTTGAGCAAAAGTGAGATTTTTCTGCTATTTTGGCAATGCGGAGGTTGATCTTGCACACAAAACAGAAGTTTGTAATAAGTAATGAAATTCTGAAATCTCCATAAACTCATGGTAACCACCACACTTCTTTATGCCCTTAGGTTTGCAAGGCTGAGTAGTAATACTCATAGGAATCTTATAATCCATTGACAGGATTATTTTCTTGAATAAGGAAGTGCTGCAGAAAAAAAAAAAAAGAAAATGAAAACTAAAAATGATGAAGAACTAAATGTTTTTATAAAAGTTTGTGCTACTTTGTTTTTTTCCTGCAGCTGAGGGCAAGGTTTCATTTTAGGATGTGATTCAAGTTTTTTTGCAGATCTTTGGATCAATTTTTATATACTGTGTCTATAACTAAGCCTTCTCAAGCTGTGATCCCATCAGATCTCCTGGGGCTTTTCCAACTGTGATCCTGTCAGATCTCATAAGCTAAATAGGTTGGGCCAACTCAAGCTGCGATGCTGTCAGATTTCATCAGTTAAGCAGGTTTGGGATGAGTCAGTGCTTGAACAGACTTGTAATGAACAGGATAGTTTCGAAGGTCATAGTGGTGGTGATAACACCATGTATGTGCATGATGTTCCCTTTTCATTTGTAAAGGCATTGATCTCAGGCAGAAAGTCTGTATTTCCAATACGTCACGCTGATAAAATAAAACGCTTATGAAAAAGAAGGGATGAAATTGAAGCACTTCTCTACATTTCAACATAAATAAAGAGATTGGAAAAGTTCCTTTCTTTTTCTCCGCTTATGTATCAGTTTACAAGAATGAAACCAGGGAAGCAGTGTATGAGACAGGAATGGGTGAGTGTGGTCCAAATGTTGTTTGGATAGAACAAGTGTATGTTGTTTTCACTTCAGAAACTGCATCATCTCCTGTGGTTCTGCCAACAAACCTCAGTGCTGATAAATATATAAGAAACAACTGCTTTAATCTATGGTTCTTAGATAGTTTCTAGTGAATGTGTGAGGAGAAGACTTCTGAGGAATTAGTCTTCCTTTCTCCTTAAAACAGAAGCTGTATAACCTAAAGGTGATGGTAATCCCTGGCCTTCACAAGCTTTTTTAAGATTATTGTTTGTATTGGACTAATGTGTTGAAGAGAGCAAAGTAGATGAAGTTGTTGGTTTCGTATGTGAAGTGCCTTTCTGAACATATTTTGTAATTCATTGTCCCTCATTTTCTCCTGAAACTAAAAGAAAAAGATGAAGAAGTTGGTCAAAAAGATTGAGGAATAATCTCTAGAAGAAAAGGAAACTATGTTTTGATGTTGCATCCATTTGGCAGGTTTTATGTTGGCATTTCTTGTGTGTCGATATTTGTGTCCTTTTAATAGATATCTGTAACACAATAATTTCTACTAAAACAAATTTTTATCTCCAAAAGTTACATTTTCTTATTATATGGTGAACTCCATTAAATAGAAAAGGGAAAAGCAAGGTCTTAAAAATGCACTTTATAAAAAGAAGTTATGCTTTCAAAGAAAACATTAATTAAAATAAAATAGAAATGGTATAACAATAATGATGTAATTTGTGTTCTTTACACATCTACTTTATGAAAGAAAAAAATATTTCTAGTGGGGAATACTACTGCTGTGGTGCACAATTTGAGCAGTTTTAGGAACAAAATCTTGCACTGAAATAACCCATATCCACAAAAAACCCCTAAGCACCGTAAAATATGAGCTGGCCCCACACTGCAGGATGAGTCTTAACAGATTCTGCTGCTTTAATGCATTAGAAGGCAAAGATATCTGAAGAAATATTAAGTGTACCTTCATTTCACTCCCTTTTCTACCTTTGATTGTGATAAATGTTGTGCCACAGTGTTGTCTTTTCAGCACTTTTCAGAGAGCCTTATCCTGATTTAAACCTCATGACTGTTGTAAACAATTGAAAATGTATCCTGGCACAAATTAAAAGGTAATACATTAAAGCTGTTCTTCAGGACGACTACGATGAGCCTCACCTCGCCACACAACACTCAAAAGCTCTATCAATGGCAAAATCTGCAGTCAGCTAGGAGTCCTCTCAAAGCCGGAGAAGAGAAGGAAACAAGGAATTGGGGGTTTTTTTTGCCTCTTTAAGTTGAGGCACACTAGAAATTTTGCTTTTTTTTTTTCTGTTTGCTTTAAAGGGAGACTAGGTGCTTGGTAAATACATACATTCAGGCATCTATATTAATCAGATAAATACAACCCCTGCCTTCCTCTGAGGATGTGCATCTCAGTACAGGACTACATTCTCTTTCCTACTTAACAAAACACTTTCTGTCTTCTCAACATAAGCAGTTGATTTAATCCCTTGCCACTTATTAGGCAACAGGGGGAGAGGACCCCTTATTCTTAGTAAAACATTGTAAACTGTGATTTTAAGAGACATCTGAGTGACCATCCAGGTTAGATTGAAAGGATATTGACAACACCTGGGCTGGGCTTTAAGCTGTCTGTAAGACATAGGTAGCTCGCAGCACCTCAACTAGACTTTCTTTATCTCTTCAACATCAGCTTGCAGTCACACAGAGAAGAAACTGTGAGAAACTGTACTCTTCTGAGTATTTGAATTATTTTTCACTTTTATATGACTACCGGTTTCTGTATTGTCACCCAGGAACGTGTAAGATCAGCTTTGTAGCCTGTGCTCCACTCCCTCTTGTGTTTCAGATTCTTCTCAGGGATAATAAAAATGTGTCAACATTGACCATATGTAGAAAGTTTTCTGTGTACTGCTTAGAGACACAATGATGTTTCCCCCTCCCCTCCTTTTGTCTCTTTTTCATTTTTTCATTGTTGTTGCATTTTTTTTCTAGATGCTTAGAAATTCCCGTTTGAAATGTTAAACTGAAGATGAAGTTTCTGATGTTTGTGTCAAGATTAGCATGGTGAGTGGGAGGGAGTGAGAAATGTTTTCCTGAGGAGCAAAGCTCTCAGCACAGCGGAGTGTGTCAATAGAGATGAGGGGAATCTAAAGCATAAAGGTTAGCTTTTTAAATGGGTGAAGTCAGAAGGACTGCTCTTTGTGAAACTGGTCACAAAGGGAGCAAAGTGTCTGCAATAGAAAGACTGAGTGACCTTTTCAAAGTGTTAGTTATTGTTTATTTTCACTGAATTTTGTGTATATGTGTATGTATGTGTGTTGTGTGCTGAACAACTGACAGATGCTGTGCAGTTTTTCGTAAACTTGCTGAATGTCTACTAATTAGAACTAAGATGGAATTGAATTTTATAATTCACAATTTAATTCTTTATTTTGAAATATTTCCTGAGCCAAAATGAACACAAGTAGGTAATACTTCCTCCCTATATTTGTATCCAAACAGATTCCAGAAGAAGTGTTCTTTGTTTAATTGAACTTTTCATTCCCAATTTACTTTTAACATTATACTCATATTGTACTCTCTATATTATACAATATACAATCTAAAAACCAAAGCCATATCTATACTAGTAAATTATACATGGTCTGAATTTGTTCTGGACATGGATGCCAGCTGGCATGGATCAGTCTACTTCCTTACTTGTAAATTCTTTTAACCTCCAAAAATGGGTCTCTACATCCAAACTGCCTATTGAGAATCACCCGAAGCCCATATTGCCTCTTGAACTGTTCCCAGATATTGACTGGGGAAATGTGGATTACCTCGTGCCAAGATCGTACTAGGGAAAATTCTGATGAGTGAACTTTATAGGCAATTGTATTCCAGAGTCCAGGAATACGTTTTGGCACTTATTTGCTTAGAAGTAAGAGTACAGTCATTAAATCCTTTGGACTGCACTGCACTTAATTTGGTCAAAAACCAAAAGAAGGAGCAGGTCTTATTCTGCTTCACTCTAAGTCATATCTCCCTGACTTTATCCACATATTAGTCTAAAGAATGTATTCACTCTTCTGGCTGACAGCTCCAGATGCTAGAAAAATGATCTCACATGTGTGTACTGCATGTTTCTCCACACATAAAGCATACAGTTTGAAAAAGAAGGAATATATTTAGTCAAGAAATAAGTCAAATAGTCAAAGGCAGGATGCATTTTGGAACTCCAAAAATAATTTTTTATAACTGAGATGTGCATCAAGACACTCTCTACTTGATTTTATGCATGTTATGCCATTAGGAAAAAAGGTTCGGTATAGTAGATTATTCTTTATATTAGAGTCCATTTTTAGTTCAGGTCTTGTTGTAGGAGTGCAGAAAATGACCTATTACTGTAGTGCAGCCCAGATGTGGATGGATAAATAGATAAATGGGGAGAAAGAAATTGCAATTTATGGATTTTGTTCCATTGAATAATTTTCCCTTAGGTGGTGAGCTATCAATATTTTTTCAAGTCCCAGATATCTTTAGTTAATTTTTTCAAATCTTTGCTTTGCTGCTTTAGATACCTTCTTCCTTCAGCTAGAAAAAAACTGCTGTCTCAACTAAAGGTATTTCAAAGAAACATTAAAAATATTACTTACTTTTCACACTGTCCTGTCCTATGGATAATACAGGATCATCGATAGAAGATCTACAAGTAAAAAGCATGCTTAAAGCAACCCTAGTGAAACAGAAGTATCTTTCAGTCAGTGACCTGAGAGGATTTCACTCATGATTCTTACATATATTCTGTAAGTCAGACCCAGTAAGGTGCTTTAAATGTAGATACTCCATGTATCGGTACTTATGAATTTGTTCAAAGGTCTCAGCATCTATTTAAGACTGTAAATAACAGGCAGATTTCTAAAAACATTTAAAATGCAAAGTACTTTTAAAAAAGAAGCTTTTATTTCTCTGTAGGAGCTGCATTGCTTTGATATCTGGCCATAAATTCACTAGAAAACAGTTAGCATCACATTGAGAATCATAATTGGATCTACACTTACAAAACAGGGAAATAATTTCTATTGATCACCCCGGAAAATAAAATCCATACATATCAGGCAGTCCCACACGTCTTGGGAATGTGGGCAGCTGTCTTTTATGGTGAGGCACAACTTTTTTAGTGCTCTTTTGGTAGAATGCCAAATTTGGAAGAAATCTTTTGCCTTTCTTTCCCCTTCCTCCCATATCCAAAGACAAAGAAAAGCCACAGAGATTCCATTTTAGCTCATAATTGAAATCTTCCTTTCTCTAAATATAAACACTCCTTAAAATAAAATAAAATGACACATAAAACACAATCCCTGCTACAATATAAAATGTGCTTTCACTCAAGCTCTGCCTAGCATTAACTCTAACTGCAGTGTAACTAAAAACTAATAACCTCATTTTTAATTAGCTGAGTTTGTGGCATTTTGTACCCATCTTAGAGTTGCTCCTTCTTTAGTGTATATCATTATTAACTCCAAATGTCTTCAAGAAGATCTTAAATGTACTTTGTTTTCTTCTTTTCTTTCTCTTGAAAATAGTTCTGGAAACCCTTGTATTCTGTCCTTAAGTAAATTCTTTCCTCATTTTAGTAACAGTAAAATAGGTATATGTTTCTTTAAAATATCATAGTTTTTCAGTTTGAGTGCCTTAAAAAATCATTAAGGTGTGAGTTTAGAAAAGGAGAGTGAAAATATTGCCCATTTGTTCACTTGATGTCAAAATAGTACTGTGTAATAACAACACACTATATCTTGACTTTCAGCTCTTTTAAAGCCATAACCTGTATTAAGGGCTGATAAAGAGGACACTCTAGGAGTAAGTGGTCATTGCACTTCAAGGGTGTAACAAGGAAAATCTCTCAGATTACAATCCTTCATCACAGATGCCAGAGATAAAGAAACACAAAATATGAATTTAAAGAAAACTTTAAACCATTGAAAATCTGACATGAAGCTTGAACCAAAAATGGGTGGTTCACATCACTAACCAATACTGCACCCTAACAGGCTGTGTTGCCTCCAGCTGTGATCCTATCTTCTCTCACATATTCCAGGTAGCTGAGTGGGACTGCAGGAGATAGCCCAGATGAAGAGCCAAGCCAGGGTGGTGCCTCCCTTTGTGACTGGGACGGAGGCAGTCATGCAGCGAAAAGTGTTTCTCCCCAGAGATGATCTTCAAAGGTTCCTCCCATCTCAAACCATTCTGTGATTCTAAAATTAAATTGTGTCTAATGCTACAGGGATGACATATACACTTCTGTCATTTTTAGAGCATTTGAAATATTCCAGTTGAAAGTATTCCTTCTTTTTGACCAAAGATGAAGTTATTTTCCAACACATACCTTTGTCTGTAGAGGGAAGTAAGGAGGAACCTTCATACCACTGCTTCTTTCTGAGGGCTTTGTTAGTGATCAGTTGAATTTGTTGGTATCTGCAACACGCAGTTGCTTCTGTATCCTGCACTCTGCTCTGAAGTTACATAAGTAGGAAACATACATTTTGGTCTTTTAAAAGTTTGGCGACAGGCCATGATCTTGAATTCAAACCTTAAATGCAAGGAACATATAATTTTCCTCCAATGCTTTCCTTTGGAAGAGGTTATGCTTCCAATAACTTCTGTGATCTGTAAAATGACACCCAGATCCATTTGGTCAACAAGCTTTTACAGAAATGTGAGGTCACTATCACAAAGATAACACAATACTGAAGAAAAATGGGAAAGTATCTGGGGAATATTTTGCCTTGTACAAAGCTCAAATAAATACATTGCTTTGTATTCTGCTTCTTTTTCATTTCATAGCTCTCACTGACCATCTCCTTTTTCCGGGTCTCCATCTTCTGTTTTTCATTAGATGAATTTAAAATCCTGTTTTTAAAGTGTCCTTGAAGATTTCTATAATTAGCAATTATAAATAGAGATATAGTCTTGCATTATGAAGTTTGCTTTTATTGATTGCAACAGGAGGTTTAAGTTCAACTTCCCTTTATCTGATTATATTTAGCAGAACTATGGGAATTCTCTGTGCTACAAAAATGGACCTGGTTGCTAGCTTGCACACCCCAGAACATTTAAACGAAGATAGCAATGAAAAGTTAACCAAATATTATTTATATCAGTTAGATACCAATGAAAACTAAGGCTTTCAGGGTTAGACAGGATCGATTTTCAAATTTTTTTCTCTTTTTTTTTTTTTATATATATATGACAGAATGACACACACTTCACTCAGCCACTCAAGCTGAAGAATGACTGAAGAACCCTGTGAAGGTCAAACACATTTTCACCCAACCGATGCTCTTTTAAAACTGACTTAACCCTCCTTTTGCATTTTTGCACAGCATGGAAGTTAGCTTTGAACATCCAAATTAAGGGAAAATGCAGCAAGACCTTCCTTTCATGAGGCTTTTTTTGTATTAAGCACAAAAAAATTCTCTATAAGCAGAACTGCAATTTGCACATTGGAAAGCATTCTGCCTATAATGATCTTCCTGGCAGAAAGCACTGTCATTTCACAAATGACCCCTCAGTGCTCCCCAAAGCTAAGCAAAAATATACAGATATAAACAGAGAAGGAAATTAATACAGGCCCTGATCCTGAAATGGACATAGAGGGTACTATAAGGACAGCATTGTTGAATCAGAGGCTTGGCACTTAGCTCACAGTATGCAACAGTAGACATGGCAAAGTGAGATAGAAAGAATAAGTGTCTTGAATTCACTGTGGGTCAGCAGAGAAATGTTACTCACATGAATATCTTAATATGCTTCAATAAGTGAACTTAAGCCAGAGAATCCTACTGTTGCGGAAGAAAAAAAGAAGACCACTCAGAAGGAGAACACTGAGAAATTTCCAAAGCCCCTGAGATATTTCCTCACATTATATTTTTTGACCTCCCTATGTTTTTTGAGGAAAACAGAGATTAATCTTGTGCTGCTCAGAGACCAGAGATAGTAGCCACGACCAGCTGACAGGTCTCTGCACTGCTGACCTCTTATTTCCTGAAAAGAAGAACTAAGATGCTAAGCGGACCAGTGGCCTTAATGGTTCTCATGATAAAATAAATTACACTGGATGAGTGGTACTGTTCTTTCAAGATCTCCTGCACAACTCATACGATGAGTCCACAACATTCAGATTGCACATTAATCCCCATAATACAATCAACACCTTGAAGAAATAGCTACATGGACAGTGAAAAAGGAAAATAAAAGAGACTTATGTTGATCTTTGTGCTTGGATATGGGTGTTTCTGTTATGGGATTTGGGATTATCTTTTCAATAATGAAAGATTTCTGGGAAGAGAATGTAGAAGGAGAAAGGAGAGGGGATAAAATGCAAACATACAGAATGCAAAAAAAGTCAACATGAATAAACTGTCTTCTAAGAAAAGGAAGTATGAGAAGAAGGTAGGACAAATGTCAGTGACAAAAAACCCAAAACCCCAAACCCTTTCTTTTGAAGATTTCCATTCTAATTAGGATTGTTCTGTGCCTCAAACTGCATTTAGCACTATCAAAAATATTTGAAAATACATAAGGGAAAGTAAATAAAATTGCATTATTTTCCATATTAGTTTGGGCTTTAGATTATCCTTGCTAGTGTGTGTGGATATATAAGAAACAAAAATTATTAAAAAAGGAAAAAATATCAGATGAGTGGTAAGGTTTGTAAAAGCTCAGATTTCCTTTGTCTACTGGGTCCTGTGCTAGGATCTACCACACCAGACTCGGAATTCTACAACGAGGATGGAAGTGTTGCTCCAATCATGTTGTGTATCCTAAAATTCGAGAGATTTCAGTTCACATGTACTGAACTGAACCTAGCAGAGTAGATAGATCATCAGCTTCTTTTTCACAAGCCATTTGTTTCCATCTTGCCTCAGTTTCTTAATTTTAATATGTGTAGTATTATCCCAAATAGGTTTGGGCATTTAACGGGAGAATATTTTAATAATGAACACAGAAAGGAAAACAACTTTATTGGATAATTCAAACCTTTGATATCCTATTTAGTGAAAGTTCTTCAGTGACATGTTGATATTATGTGGACTGTGTCTGTTTCCATTGTCTTTAAGTTAGCTCATCAAATTCAGACACAGTGGTCCTCATTTCTGCAATATTAAAGATCTCCATCTTTCCTACATCACTTCCTTTGGAAATATAAAGAAAACTTGCACCTTCCCATACTACCCAGCAGCCAAAATACATCATGCTTACCACCTCATTTCCCTCAGCACACTCATGTTTCTCATGGCTGCTCCTCTTCACAGTGTCTCTTGGCATCTGAAAACATCAGTGAAGAAAAAATGTAGCATGGTGCCTTATCCACTCTAAGCCTTGCAATGCTAAGGGTCTTCTTTCTACCTGTAACCTGCCTTTCGCTTTTGTCAACACACCCCAAGGTTTCTGCAGCAGTGCCTTTACCATGGCACAGCAAGTGTTCCTATCCAAATTGCACTGTAAGATTCTGACTTGTTATGTCAGGGGTCTTCTCATTACTCTCTATAACTACCTGAAAGGAGGTGGTAGAGTGGAGGGTAATGGCCTCTTCTCCCAAGTGACAGGGGACAGGACAAGAGGGAATGGTGTCGAGCTCCACCAGGGGACATTTAGGCTAGATATTAGGAAAAAAAATTTCACAGAAAGGGTCATTGTGCACTGGAACAGGCTACCCAGGGAGGTGGTTGATTCACCTTCCCTGGAGGTGTTTAAGGCACGGGTGGACAGGGTGCTGAGGGACATTGTTTAGTGTTTGATAGGAATGGTTGGACTTGATGATCTGGTGGGTCTCTTCCAACCTGGTTGTTCTATGATTCTGTAATTCTCCAGAGTAATAGCCTTTGGCACTTAAATGATCTTGATTTTCCTTTACCTTTTCAAGGTTTTGTCTTGTAGCTACCAGTCTATACCTCCTTGTGTAGATCTATTCACCCTGCAGGTTTTAGTTCACATCTTCATATTAAAACAAGCACAGCTTTGAAGGCAATGAATAACACTAAATTTAAAATGCAGTATATATTATCCAAATATATACATCCAATATATATATAGTCTATATATACATCCATATATACATCCAAAGTATATATACATCCAAAACTTGATTGCCAATTAGTATGCAACACTTGCACTGTATCAGGCATGCTCCAGTCAACACCAGTAATGTCGTGAACTTTAACTACCGATAGAGAGATTGTGCAAGTCTAGTTGAAACTTACTCAGGAGAAAGAAAGAAAAAAAGATTATTTTGTCATTTTGATCTTGATCATTGTCACCACCACTGTCCTGGAGAAGCCAAAGGAGAAAGCTTACTGAGTAGCTCATCACTTCTCTTCCCACCTTGACGTGAGGGAGAGTCCTTCTTTTTTCTTTCCTTTTTCCCCTCCTTGTTTCATCCCCTGTCTTAAAGCAAAGTTTAAGTCTATGTCAGCCGCTAGCTATGGTTCCTACTAATAAGCTGTGTACAAGTAAATCTACTTGAACGGTCACCAGGGGTGGATAGAAGGCAGGTAAGAGAAAAGGCAGGAGTATCTCTCCAGACCATTCAAGTCTTTGGTTTCACTTGACTTGGATCATTAAACTTGTGCTAGAGTCAGGTATCTTCAGAGGAAACAGAAGTCATAAAGCAAGCATTTTTTCAAAAAAAAAAAAAAATCATGAACTTCCCTTCTCCCTTCATACTCACAATCTTAGTAATGTGAACATCAGGGGGCCATCACATCTCCAGTCAGACTGTTTTTTGCTGATGATACTTACTCAGCCTTTTATGTTTTTAAACTCTTAGTCACCCCTTGAAAGAAAGTACTAAGAATTTTATAGGCATGAAGGTGGAAGTCCAGATGTAATTGTATCTCTGGAACATCTACAGTGTGCTATTGAAAAGTATGAAAGACGCATACAAAGGCAGAACACCTGTAAAGTGAGGCTTTTTTTTGAGATGACCAGGCAGGACAAACTCCTTTAAGATTCATTACAAATTTTGCAAAAGGACATGTTTTCCCATTAGAATGCTGATTACTTGAAGTAAGTTCCATGAGAATGAGTCAGCTATGATAATGTTTCTTTTTGATTAAAACTCCTAGCAAATAAGAAACTTTTATTTTAGAAGGAGATTTGCTACATTTAGTCATAATTCTATGTGTTATTTTTAATCATAAATCAATCTATAGCTAGAATAGAAATTAAGATAGAAATTAAAGAAAACTATTACTTGGCTGCAAACGTACTTCCCCACTACTCGAAATTAATTTGATTATAAATTTCAGACAATATTTCAGAACAAATATTACCCCAGAATACTTTCTGAGGGACTCTGCTTCAGAGTCCTTTCTTGTGAGGATTCATTTAAATTATTTTTTGTCTTAAAGTACCACACAGAAAAAAAAATACAACATGGTTAAGCGTATTGTTGGCTTTTTAAACAGAGGAAAAGGAGAATGCCCACTACCTTAGAGAGCTTGTGGCTAAGAGATGCAGAAATGCACAAGGAAACATTCAGTTTGGACAGTCAGAGAAGTTCATCCCAGTCCTCATCACATGCAGTCCCCAAAGAGTAGTGTGTATCCTCTTGCTTTTTCAAGTGCTAGTCATAATTCAAGTATATAACTAGGCTGATGCATTTTAATATAGGGAGAAAGCAGTGTGACTTGCACAGGTATAGACACCTTTCTTTTCACACTGAAGCACCATGCATAGCTGTAAACTGAAACCTTGCTCAAATTCATCAGATGATCCCATGGATGTGAACATCAGCAATTTCAGGGACTAGAAAATCTACTGCATGTCAGTCAGCTGTTGCCTCCCCTTCAGGTGCGATACAATAGCTACTAACAAAACCTCTTCTAGAGTGATGTGCATGAAATTAATAGCTGACTTAAAACACCATTGTTCTCAGCAAAGTAACACTCAGGTAGCACTTCTTCAACTATATCTCATATGGCACTGGAAAACAGTGACTGAAATGAGGACAACTCCTATCATATCAATACCACTGTTTGTATTTTCTACTTCCCTCTTAGGGACATTGTGGTAGATGAGGAAATGATGGATGCAAACAATATTCAAGTAAACGTATTTTATATTTACCATACCAGAAAGGTTTTTGAAAGGGAAGCAGATGTTTTAGTTTACAGGAACTCAGTGTTATTCAACACGGTTTACTCAGAGGAATATATTCAGCTGAGAAAGAAAAACTAAGTAGAGCAAGGCCTATATTTTAAAATCCTTTACAAATATGTGTGAGAATGTTTCTACTTACTAATGTGCAGAGGAGAAAGAAGCATGGTATTATTTTAAGTCCAAGTATTGTTTCAGGATAAATTTTATCTCCATGGTTAGAAAGGTGGGAGACTAATACTAATGAAGGATCCCTAGGTTTCTCATGGATCAGAGGAGTGTTTAAATTATAAGCTTACTCAGTAAAGATAAGACTATGAGAAAAAGTGCTGCTTTGTGAGAAAGGACAAACCTAGCTCAGACACTGAGTTCCTGAAGAAAATCCATAAATGTGCTTCCTCAGTAGACAGAAATATCCCAAATAACTCATACTGCTCTAGGAACAGGCAGTACCTGTGCTCCACAATTTCCCTAACATTTCTATTATATTAAGCAGTATACACAGCTAACATACATAACTAACGTAACTCTTAGAATATCAAAGGCCTTTGCTTATGGATTGTGGCCTTTGTCTAGGTTGTGATCTAGCTGATGTGCAAGCATTAGACACATTTTTAGGGTTCTACACAGATATTAGCAAGTGCAAAATACTTGAGTAAAGTAGGAGGTTGTGCTGTCAGTGGGGGCAGCCAGCTCTGGTCATTGTTCAGCTCACAGTCATCTGAAGAGTGAGGTGTACCATCAAATGAGGAATACAGATTATCCCGAACCCTTACATGCAGGACTTACTGTCCACCCAAAATGAAGTCTTACAAAGGCTATTTTGATCTTTCATTTTGTCTAATTCACTCTGAAGCTTTCCAGTGAAAGATGCAATTAAAAATAATTATATATAGGTGCAATTTTGTGTCATTTAAGATTTTAGATGTAGCTTGAGAAGTTTGGAAAAAAAATCTTTTGTAAAATTTGTAATGAATCTGAAAGGAGTATCTCTTGCCCAGTCTTACTTCTAAACCAGTTTTTGCTTGCATATCAGGTCATGTTAGATGTTAGAAATTGTGTCATGATTCTGGTACGTTTTGATAGTCAATATGACTACAGAACTAGAAGTGAACATAAATTTTCTGTTTTCAGATGCTGGAATCTTAAAGCATTCCCAGCATTTAATGGGAAAAGGAACCTTGGATTGGGGAAGTAAAAGCTATTACCTCATATGAAAGAAGACAAATATAATGTGAATTAGCCTTAGCAATGAATTCTCTTAAGAACAGGCTCTCTCAGGAGTTTTCTTGTAAGTTTTGTTTCTAGCTATGACTAAAACACTGCAAGGAAAAAGAATTGCCATCTTTCCACACAGCTGGTTTTTTTACACTTTCTTTCCAAACCCCAGTCAATGCCAGTGACTGCGGAAGAGAGTGAAAGTGGGAATGTGTATCAGAAGTACATTACAGAACTGTAATGAGGTTTTATCAGCATGAATTTGGAAGAGCTGCAGTGCTTAAGAGGCAGCAGAGCTGTGGGGATAGGGCAACATGTTTTTCTGTTCCAGTGACATTAAAGCCAGGATCTCTGAACAAAACCCCATCTGGTGAATTGAACTCTGCATACAAATAATTTTCATTACACCGAAGAATACTAAAGTCATCACTTTGGCCTTTAGGATGTCTGGGTTTAAACAATTCCTTATGACTTCAGGTTCAATCACAATGGCTACATCCAAATTACTAGATTTAAGAAGATCTGAAATGTATTCTGGATGCTGCAGCTTAATCAACTACAGCATTAAATTATTATCAAGGTAAGTGGCCTGCTTTAGGCAGAAATGGTTAATCTCACCCTATGTACATCCAGCAACCAGCAGCCAGCAAAATGTTGTTAGTGCCATACTTTTGGGGCTGTATTAAATTATTCAGTATCCATTTTTTTTGCTGGTTTATTAGTTTACACGTCATTAATGATCTAAGAATCATAGAATCATAGAATAGTTTGTGTTGGAAGGAGCCTTTAAAGGTCATCTAGTCCATATCCCGGAAATAAGCAGGGACATCTTCAACTAGAACACATTACTCAGAGCCTCATCCAAACTGACCAGGAATGTCTCAAGGAATGGTGCCTTTACCTCCAGGTAAGCTGTTCCAGAGTTTCACCAGCTGTATTGTAAAAAATTTCTTCCTAATACCTAGTCTAAATCTACCCTTTTTTCATTAAAACTTTATGCCTTGTCCTGTTGCAACAGGGCCTTGCTAAAACATTTCATAGAATCATAGAATCATAGAATCACCAGGCTGGAAAAGACCCATAGGATCATTGAGTCCAACCATTCCTATCAAACACTAAACCATGTCCCTCAGGACCTTGTCTACCCGTGCCTTAAACACCTCCAGGGAAGGTGACTCAACCACCTCCCTGGGCAGCCTATTCCAATGCCCATTGACCCTTTCTGTGAAAAACTTCCTCCTAATCTCCAACCTGAACCTCCCCTGGTGGAGCTTGAGGTCATTCCCTCTTGTCCTGTCCCCTGTCACTTGGGAGAAGAGCCCAGCTCCCTCCTCTCTACAACCTCTTTTCAGATAGTTGTAGAGAGCAATGAGGTCTCCTCTCAGCCTCCTCTTCTCCAGGCTAAACACCCCCAGCTCTCTCAGACGCTCCTCATAGGGCCTGTTCTCCAGACCCCTCATCAGCCTCGTTGCTCGTCTCTGGACTCGCTCCAGAGCCTCAACATCCCTCTTATGGTGGGGGATCAAGAACTGAAAACAGGATTCAGGGAGCAGCCTCACCAGTGCTGAATACAGAGTGAGAGTCACCTCCCTGGACCTGCTGGTCACACCATTTCTGATACAAGCCAGGATGCCATTGGCCTTCTTGGCCACCTGGGCACACTGCTGGATCATGTTCAGTCGGCTGTCGACCAACACCCCCAGGTCCCTCTCCTCCAGGCAGTTTTCCAGCCAGGCTTCTCCCAGTCTGTAGCTCTGCATAGGGTTGTTGTGCCCCAAGGGCAGGACCCAGCATTTGAGTGTATTAAACCTCATGTCATTGGAGTCTGCCCAGCAGTACAGCCTGTTTAGGTCCCTTTGCAGAGCCTCCCTACTCTCCAGCAGATCAACAGAGCTTTGTGTCATCTGCGAACTTACTAGGGCTATCGTTTGCCATCATCTTACTTATAAGCCCCCTTTAAGGATGGATGGGCCACAACAAGGTCATCTCAGAGCCTTTCCTTCTTTAGACTGAACAGCACCAACTCTCTCAGCCATTCTTCATACAAAGGGTGTTCCATCCCTCTGATCATTTTCATTGCAGTCCTCTGGTCTCTCTTGAGCATGTCCCTGTCTTTCCTGTGCTGAGGGCTCCAGGGCTGGAGGTACTACTTCAGATACTCTCACTAGACTTATGTAGAGGGACAGAATCACATTCCCTGATTTGTTGTCCACGTTGCTTTTGATGCAACCAAGGATAGGTGGCCATGAACACACATTGTTGGCTTATGTCTAACTTTTCATGTTCCAGTACCCCTAAGTACTTCTCCACAGGGCCTCTCTCAATCCCTTCATCCACCAGTCTGTGCTGATAAAAGAGGTTGTGCTGGCCTAGGTGCAGGATCTTACACTTGGGCTTGTTGAAGCTCATGAGGTTCACATAGGCCCATATCTGAAGCTTCTCCATGTCCACCTGGATGACATCCCATCCTGCAGGTGTGTCAAGTTTCCCGTTCTCTATGTCATTGATGAAGATATTAAACAATACCTGTCTCAATAAGGACCCCTGAGGGACACCACTTGTCACTGATCTCCACCGGGACATTGAGTCATTTACCCCTACCCTCTGGATGTGACCATTCAAATGTTTCCTGATCCACCAAACTGTCCACCCATCAAATCCATGCCTCTCCAATTTAGAGAGAAAGATATTGTGGGTTATCAAGTCAAAGACCCTACAGATGTCCAGATAGACAACATTCATAGCTCTTCCCTTGTCCACTAATGTAGTCACTCCTTCACAGAAGGCTAACAGGTTGGTCAGGCAAGACTTGCCTTTGGTGAGGCTATGCTGGCTGTCTTGAATCACCTCCCTGTCCTCATTGTGCCTTAGCATAGCTTCTAGGAGGATCTTGCCTCCAAAATCTCTAGTTTTATTTTCTCTCATGATACATCTGCTTGATCCCTTTCTTGTCTTTTTCCCTGGGTTATTATGGACACTGTCTGCTTCATGACTTCTTTGGCTTCTTGATTTTTACCCCTGAGATCTGTCTTGCTCTTGATGAAGTTACACTGTGGCACTCTGGGATATTTATCCATGCCTTTGATAATTGCTGCAAATCAATTGCCCTTTCTTTATTCTTTATTTGGTATTCCTCTCTGTCTTCAGAAGAAAAACTTTCCTGGGTTTGACAACTCAAGACTTGGGCTTTTATTGTATTCACTGTAGCTATTACTGGACATACAAACCCTCTTTTCCTCTTGAATCCATAGTTTCTGAAGTATCCCTTTGTCTTTTTTATGGGCTTCTTGGTCTAGTGACCATCAATGCCTAATCAGCATCTGAAGCACTGTTTTATGTCACTTGAAGAACCTTGTCTGATTGTCTGCCTCATCCTGACCAGATCTCAAAAGTTGTACTATGGTGACTTCCCCTTTCATATTTAAAGCTGGCCGGACAGAGAGGGATGTTACATGATTGACTGCCCATTGAAAACTGGCCTAGTCATGAGACACTTCATGTAGGACACAAGAAATGTGTTCAAGGTCTATGTCAAGCAAAAGCTTGTTGCCCTCCAGCTTCTGCCGTCCTGGGCAATGTCATACCCGTTGGGTTTATGACAGGAAAGGGGAACATGTAATCTTTTCTGCTGGAGGTGAGCCACTGCAAAGAAAAGAAGGAAAGAGTCAAAAGTTGAGAGAACAAGACTGCCTAATGTAGCTCTGTGATTTAAAGGAG
Source organism: Coccyzus lansbergi (assembly GCA_033558105.1). Taxonomy (NCBI): domain Eukaryota; kingdom Metazoa; phylum Chordata; class Aves; order Cuculiformes; family Coccyzidae; genus Coccyzus; species Coccyzus lansbergi. The sequence continues at coordinate 1,309,692 of JAUMJK010000447.1, forward strand.
TCTGTGGATGAGAGAAGATTTTGCCCTGGGAAACCATCACCTTGCGGGGGAAATATGACCCCTTCTAAATACACAGAAAGGACTTCTAAATACATAGAAAGGACTTTCTTCATTGGAGGGTTCTGGGTTGTTGATCTTGAACACACAGACAGAGTGGTCCCTTCTGCAGCATCTTGAAACCCTATGTCCTCTATATGAAACCCTATGATTCTCGATGGAAAAAAGTAACTGAAGTATCAAGCTCATTTAGAAGAGCTCATACACGGCATGAAAGCATAATACAAGGGAACAGGATGAGATTGCAGACTGACAGGGAGGAGGGTTGCACACTGCAACAGCAAGACAGTTATGATTAGTGTAGACAATTATGATTATGATTTAGCCATAGGATCCCCAGTAGCCATTAACACGACACTACATTTTTCTGACAAAAAAACAAAAGGGAAAATTCAGTGGCTAAGCAGCAGTGCTGAAACCCAGGGGTAAATATTTGCCTTGAACAGTGCTGTAAACCACACGAGAGAGACTAATTACATGAGTCTCTGGCCCTTATTTATGTCAAAAATGAGAGAAGAAGGGTATTTTTTTTGTTTTTTAATTCCCCAACTAATGAAAAACAGTGGGGGGAGGCATGGCAAGAAGGGAAGTAGGACGAAAGATATTCCAGGACAAAATAAGATTTTCGAGGTTTCTTTTGTTTGCAAAGATAGCTAAAGGAAAGAACAGCCTTCCCCTTATCTCTCCCAAAGGTGGAGCTGTTGCAAAAGAAGAGAGGCTGTTTGAACGAACAGGCACACACAGGCGCCCACACAGACAAAAAGTTCTGCATTCTGCAGCAGGACTTCAGGGTTTCACCGAAAACACTACTGCTTCCTTTCTACACAGAGAAATAAAAATCCGTATTATTATAGCAGCTGCGTTATTGCAAAATTCTACCAAAACACAACATCTGATATTAAGTATCTAACCCCTTTTAATTGTCTATTTCATGGGCTTTAGATTTCTAGATTGCTAAAATAACCATCTGAAGACAAGGCTTCAATTCGTTTTGTTTTATTAGTATTATTATTTCCTTACAATAATAATAACACTTTACACTTAGACAGCACTATTCATCCACAGATAGAGACAGTAAGGACAGGATTGCTGCTATTATCCTATCTCACCCAACAAATAAGAAGGGATAGAAATTTCTCCGAGTAGCTGAAACTGGGTGAGAAATTTCCTGAAATCTTCAGGGCCAGGGGTGATGCAGAGGGAAAGGTAAATAACTCTGTGACAGTAAGGACAGCTGATTTGGTGAATTTTAACTTGACTTGTAATGAATATTAGGAAATCCTCAATGATGTCATCTGAGCAGTCTCAAAGCCAAGAATTTAGGGATCTGGGTTGTTCTCTTCTGAAATATATGTTCTAGTTGAAGTCCAGTCTGCAAATGTGAAATTGATGTTATTTAGGACACAGAACTTGACAGTTAAAATACCCTTTCTACTCTTAAAATCTGTAAATAAATGAATGGTCTAGTGCTCTTTAAGGCATCACTCATGGATTTGATGGAGGCTTTGAAGTAATGACTTTTGAAACAATATTTGTTTTCAATTGCATTTCAATTTAGAAATAGAGTGGTGGTGTTGAAAACAATACCGGGGAGTGCAGCTAGTTCAGCCCCATATGCTTCTTGACTTGCAGCCTAGATCAGGACAGGAAATGCACTGAACTTGAGTAAAGAAAAGAGAAAGAGGCAGCAGACAACATGAGGATAACATTTCCCACTTTGTTAAGTGTTCACATGGATTCTTCCCAGTAACATGAAGAAGATGGTGACGGCTAGGTATGGTATTATTCACTGTTATTCCATAACCTAATTTTATATACGGGGAAAACAAGGCATCATTTAATGCTACATAACTCTGGATTTCTATAATGTAGACATTTGAGTGTGTAATCTCTGTATTTTTTAATTAAATGAAAAAAATCTATGGCACTTTTAAGTCATGATTTATTTGTAATCTTGGCCAAGAAGTGCCTATTCCACTCCACTCACAACTGGAGAAAATTGTATGATTCAGATGAACCTCATCTGTGGTGTGTTTGGGTTCCAAGAGACAGAGTGACCATGTGGATAAACTTTGCTGCATGAGGCACAGCCAGGCTTGAGTGACACTGCTTTCAGGCTGTGCTTCAGAAGGCCACAATATGAAATCCAAAGTCAGTCTGTGGGCAAGCACAAGCACCAAGAAATTACTCTCTGCATGACATGATTGCTGTTGTGCAAGGTGCAAGACCTCCATCTTCTCATTTCTAAGTAAGCTGAGCAATGTCACGCAGTGCATCCATAGTGAAGTCAAGAAGACAATCCAGGACTTGACTCCCAGGCTCCTTATCTGACCCTCAGTCAAGTTTTCTATCTTCAGGGGCTTGATTCAGTAGCTCCACATGCTGTCTCCTGTTCCAGATACAAAGGGACCAAAACTTACTGCAGGTAAGGAAGGATATAATGCAAACTGCTCTGCTTATTTTTAAGAAAAAAAAAACAAAAGAAAAAACATGCTTATTTGACCTGGCACATGAATCTCCCCTTTGGTGCTGCTATTATTCCCATCTTAGGCTCTTTCCAGTTTCTCTCTTGCCAGCAGGAAAGAAGTAACACAGAGATGTTTTATGCCACTGAGACAAAGAGGTATTGATCCTTTTTGCCTCTGGAAAAGGTTTCTAATAATTTCTAGATATATCATAGATTGTGGTGCTGCTATCTTTAATTAAAACATGACACAGAATAGAAAGCAATTATTGGCCTGGGTGTTTTGTTTTGGTTTTTTGGTTTTTGATTTTTCTTTTTTTGTTTGGTAGTGTTCCCCCCCCTCCCCCCACCCCCCAGTTTGTTTTTAAAATATAGATTGGTTTTTTGTGTTTTAATGGGCTGTGGTAGCAGGTCAAATGACTTGCAAGTTGGGCACACATAAAGTGGTGAGTGAGAGGAAGAATAATTTCTCTTGCATTTGTTTTTCATGTTTAAAAATGATGTTTTGACTTCTTAATCAAAAGATTTCATCATCTGTGGCTTGAGATAGATGTTGGTACAATGAAAAGGATAATATAACCTCAGAGTTTGTACTCCTTTCCACACAAACTTCTTCAAGTAGAAAAAGAAATGAAGAATTGACTTCCCATGTTGCTACTGTCAGATCAGAGACTCATTCTAGTCAAAACTGTGTGTAAAATCGCCAGCTTAGCCATTCTATTGGTAATAGGTACATACTGGTGAAACTTGGGAGAAAACATGGGCTTCACTCTTGTTCTTTTTTAAAAATGGTAGCAAGTGCCATTTCTTCTGGTTTACCAACAAATTGCAAATGCTTCACCAAAGCCTCTGTGTACAGACAGATAGAGCTGGGAGCTGTTACATCTCTGATCAAAATAAATGTTGTGAACTTAGCAAACTGCTATTTTGAGGTTCCATTTGCTAAATTCACACAGAATCACACAGAACAACCAGGTTGGAAGGGACCCATCAGGTCTTCTAGTCCAACCATTCCTATCTAACACTAAACCAAGTCCCTCAAGACCTCATCCACCCGTGTCTTAAACACCTCCAGGAAAGGTGACTCAACCACCTCCCTGGGCAGCCTATTCCAATGCCCAATGACCCTCTGCGTGAAAAACCTCCTCCTAATCTCCAGACTAAATCTCCCCTGGTGGAGCTTGAGGCCATTCCCTCTTGTCCTGTCCCCTGTCACTTGGGAGAAGAGGCCAGATCCCTCCCCTCCACAACCACCTTTCAGGTAGTTGTAGAGAGTAATGAGGTCTCCTCTCAGCCTCCTCTTCTCCAGGATAAACAACCCCAGCTCTCTCAGCCGCTCCTCATAGGGTCTGTTCTCCAGCCCCTTCACCAGCCTCGTCGCTCTTCTCTGGACTTGCTCCAGAGCCTCAACATCCTTCTTGTGGTAAGGGGCCCAGAACTGGACACAATATTCAAGGAGTGACCTCACCAGTGCTGAGCACAGAGGGAGAATCACCTCCCTGGACCTGCTGGTCACACCATTTCTGATCCAAGCCAGGATGCCATTGGCTTTCTTGGCCACCTGGGCACATTGCTGGCTCATGTTCAGTCGGCTGTCGACCAACACCCCCAGGTCCCTCTCCTCCTGGCAGTTTTCCAGCCAGGCTTCTCCCAGTCTGTAGCTCTGCATAGGGTTGTTGTGCCCCAAGTGTAGGACCCGGCATTTGGCCGTGTTAAACCTCATGCCGTTGGACATTGCCCAGCGGTCCAGCCTGTCCAGGTCCCCCTGCAAAGCCTCCCTACCCTCCAGCAGATCGACACTTGCACACAGCTTTGTGTCATCTGCAAACTTGCTAAAGGTACCCTCAATGCCCTCATCCAGGTCATTGATGAAGACATTGAACAGGACTGGACCTAGCACTGAGCCCTGGGGGACACAACTTGTCACTGGCCTCCAGCTGGACTTAACAGCATTTACCACCACTCTCTGGGCCCGGTCATCCAGCCAGTTTCCTACCCAGGAGAGTGTGCGTCTGTCCAGGCCAGAGGCTGACAGTTTCTGTAGCAGAATGCTGTGAGAAACTGTGTCAAAGGCTTTACTGAAGTCCAGAAAGACCACATCCACAGCCTTTCCTTCATCCAGCAGCCGAGTCACTTTGTCATAGAAGGCGATCAGGTTGGTTTGGCAGGACCTGCCTCTTGTAAACCCATGTTGACTGGGCCTGATCACCCGGTTCTCTTGTAAGTGCTTCATGATAACACTCAAGATCACCTGTTCCATGACTTTCCCTGGCACTGAGGTCAGACTGACTGGCCTGTAGTTCCTGGGATCCTCTCTGCTGCCCTTCTTGTAAATGGGAACTACATCAGCCAGTCTCCAGTCCAGAGGTACCTCCCCAGTCTTCCAGGACTGTTTTTCCTCGCACCAGGTTCGGAGCCAGGCATTAATTGACTCCTTCTTAGTAATCTGTGGATCTGCTCCATGTATCCTGGGGATGGAGCGGATCACCACCTGTGCCCTTGAGCCCTCTTCCCAAGGGCCCTGAAATTCAGATGGGTTTCAGATGGGTTTAGGATTTTAATCTGAAAATAAAAACAGAACATAGGTTCAAGGTGCTTAGGATATATGTAGAATTTAATATTCTCTCTCCTCAATAGAATAAACGGCCTCTGTTAAATGCATGATGCCTGAGATTTAGTTTTGTCCAGCACATCAATTATGCTCCTTTCCTCAATGCCAGCCTCACAGGCATTTAAATTTATGATTAATCTTTTCAGGAAAACATAGAATTTGAACCAAAGAAGCACTTTGCAAAGCACATCTGTGCAGAACACATAGTTCTCTCATTAGCAGTACAAAAGAATTGCAGTGATGTTTGGGAAGGAGCCGTCATCTTCATGCTATTCTGCCCACTTCTTCAGTAGTCCATGAGGACCTTCTGAGAAATTACTATCTACCACAGATTCAATGAGACCTATAGGTGCTCCTTCCTCCTCACACTTGCATAAAGACTGTGAAGGACCTACTGCTCTGTTCAGGTTCCAACATCCAGGGCATCTTAGCTCACTGACCCCTCATCTTTCACATACCCGTAGATCTAGAAGACAGATTTTTTTTTTTTTTTTTTTTTTTTTTTTACTTGCTTGAAGCTCTTCTGCTTGTATAGAAGGTACAGTAATTTATTGTCACAGCCTCTTCAATTGCACTGGCTACATAGATGTTGTGCAGAAATCAAAATGGAGATAAATAATTTCAAATACATTTTTTTGTCCTAAACTACCCCAAAGCAGAAAAGCAAAGCACTTAAGTAATTTTTCTAATATCAGTGGGGAGCTATTGACTCTAAAAGCTTAGGTTAGAGCATAGTAGCTGTTATTTATTAGATCAAGATTACTTCATTATAGAATGCCGGTTGTCATGCTATCAAACCATCAGAGCTTGTGGGATCTGAAGATTTTCATTCTGTTATGGTAATGATAGGAAAAAATGCAATGATAGGTGCCTCTGTTTTCTTATACATATAGCATCAACCTGGATATTTTCCTGAAAAACTTTCTTTGTATATTCCTCTCTCAGACAAACACACAGCCTTTCTTTTGTACGTATCACATTGTCTATTTTATTCAAAGATACAATTAAGTACAAGAAGGATATCTTTCTGCAGTTTTTTAAAAGGATTCTGATTTTGCGTGCTACAATGATTTGTTAAGTGGTAACTGAGCTTTTATACACTTCTGCTTCAGATAAAATGTTGATAAACGCCCATCAGATGTTTTTCAGAGTTTACCTGAGCTAATACAACCCTTTGAGTCTAAAAATTTGGTTTGAAAATGTCTCAGAAGAGCTGTCTCCAGAGAATCCCACTAATATCTCTTGCACTCTTGATTCTTAAAGAGTGCAAGAGATATTAGTCTACTTCTTAAAGTGTGCAATTTTTGTGAAGCTCTTTGAATGATCACTTTGGGTCAAGGTCACATCTTGGATCCATGAGTAGAACAGGCTCTTATTTCACCTGAATTCATTCAGCTATCTTTTGTCTCTAGCAAAACAGTAAGGGACACACAAAGAAATCCTACCAGTATCTGAAAGAATCAGAAACAATACACAAGCAAATAAATAAAACATTTCCTTAAAACAAATGGGAGTTTCAAACAAACTACCCGTATTTTAATTTAGGTTTACAGATTCATACCTCACAGATTCCCTATTGCTTTATTCATACTGTTAAGGGAAAGAGATGCAGTCTGTAACCATCAACACCCATTCCTAAATTATTACAAAAATGTCTCCTATTAAAAAAATAAATACATGTAAACATATGACTGTATATATATTTATAAAATTTTGTGTATAACTGCATGTAAATATGATATGCTTCTTGAGACTACTTACCTTTATAATGTATCCAGTCCTAGCACTTGAAAGAAATAAATGTTTTCCAGTTGTCACATAAAATTCAACCTTAATACAGTTGAGGTAAACATACAGAAAAGAAAACAAAGCTGAAGTATTTTCCTCAGCAATTGTTAAAACAGAAAGGAAAGCAAAATTGAGTGACAAATGTTGGCTCCTAAACTAAATGCCAGGGGAAGAGCTACAGGAATCACAGAAACTATGCCATGAGACTGCTGTGAAAGGGAAACATATTTTCTACAATATCAGGCACTAATTAATTAACATGCTAGAAAAGATTTCAAGAATGCCCGTTATACTCCATGTGTCATAGATGAGCTAGAGGAAAAAGAACCAGCAAGAACAAAAATGACAAAAAGACTGGAAATTTGGACGCTGACACACTGGGCTTTTACAGATACAAAATCTTACCTAGGGATCTTAAACCTGAAATGACCAGTGTGAGAAGTCAAGTCACGTTGAGTAGGTCTATGGGTACAGCCCAGCTGACTTTCTGGGGACTCTTAATGCTTCCTTCTGCTAGTAGCACAATCACCTACACTAGTCCTCCCTAATAGTGAAGAGCTTTTCTTGGCAGTCTTGAAAAACTGGAGAAGAAAAGGATTACCATATTTTATTCAAAACCATTATTATCTCAGTCAAAAGTCCTGTTTCTAGCAATTACATTTAGAAAAAAAAGAGTGAAGAATCTCAGTGTTAAGTAGACATAAAAATATCTCTCCCATATAAATTTTCTTTCAGTCTGCACTATTAAAAAAAATCCACATTACTAAAAACCTTGTCTGCCCTTACCTAGTGGTCTTTCAAAATGTAACTGGAAATAAAATGGACTTACTAGAAAATAGAAAAACAAAACTCCTCTCCAAACTTTCAAATTCTTATTTACAAATACTCCAAAGCAATAAATCTCTTGTAAATTTATACACTGCTTCTCATTGGGATAATAAGCACTAGTCTGTAAGGATACACTTGGTTTGGGTGTTAGTGGCAAGTTTTAGAGCCATTATGATTCCCAGTGTGACAGTAGATGTATGTCCAGAGAGTAAAGGGAAGTTGAAAAATTAAAAAATGAAACAACAACTTTAATGAAAGGAAAATGAAAAGCAGAAAAGGAAAAAAAAATTGTCATTATATATTCTGAATCTTCTGATATTAAAGGAATTCTTAAGAAACTTCTCAAGTGGGTAGCCAGAAAACTAATGAATCCTAAAAAATACCATAGAAAGGCACTGAAAAGAAAAGAATGACTTACCTGTAAAAGAATTCATAACATATCTTACTGATGCTTCTTCAGATGAGAATGTAATTTATGGATAGAATACAAAGTGGAGAAGTTTGGTAAGATTAAGGATCCTTTTTCAAGTTTTATAGAGAAGCATCTGTAAGAACATTAGGAAATTTTAGTGGATCACTGACTTGAATTGAATCTACATTTCACTGAAAGCAAACTAAATACTGATAATGCATATCAGACAGTAACATAAGGAAGAAAGTTAAATTTATTGCTTGTTATAAGGGATTATATAAAAAATGCTTTTAATGGCTAGCTGAGATTTAACTCCTTATGATCTGTGTGTTATACATGCATAACAATAAATGCATCATATATTTATACACACACAGAGAAAATACAGAGAAGAGTTTCTGAATGACATTTGCCAACTTATGCTGTTGGTAGTCAGGATATTAACGACATTAAGAGCTGTTAAAAGAATCATCTCAAAGAGATACAGAGTTCCTAACACTTCTATAGCCAAATACCCTTTAAATCCTGTGAGTAGAAGCAGATGTTTCTCTGACCAATTCAACTGGGCCCACAAGCCAGTGCAGAGATTTTAAAAGTTCATTCCACCTGCTTTAATATGTCTTTTTAACTGTTTTGAGTTTTTGGTATTCCACATTGGGAAGAGGCAGCTATGAACTTAAGAAAGCATTTGTTTAGTGAAAATAAGAAGTTCTTCACTGATTCTAATGACCTGTTTTGTATAAAACGAGGAGTTTTCTCAAACTTCTGGCCTCCTACCATCTGACTTTTGTATATCTTGGTTGCATCTTCCTTTATAAACTTTTGAAAAAATACTCATATATATTTATGATAAAATGTTTCTATGTACTCAGGTTAAGTTTAGGATATTAGTCAGTATAATTGAGAGAAAATTGTTTATGACATAAAATCATTAAAAGGTGCAAAATTGTGGGGAAAGGGAGAGGAGAGAAAAAAGTAACATATATAAGTCAGAGAGGAGAAAGATTTTCTCAGTTAAGAATACTGTACTGAAGAATTCACAGCATACCTCCAAACACTGAAGGAGAATTTATCATGCAGTAGGAAGTGTCCTGGTTGTGTTTAAAAAGATGCTACTTCTTGCTGATGGGCAAGAATCATAAGTGTCAGGTTTTCACTTCATCTGTTTGTTTTGCTGGAAGTGAAATAGTTAAACCAGCGAAGCCAAAAAGAATAGATGAGGTCAAAGTGCTGGAACGAGGAAATAAAGCATTACCTATTGCTGATGATAAGCTGTACAGAAAATTCTTTCATCAACTCTTTATCTTGCACCTAAAACCTTGAAAAAATAGTTCTAGCTATAAAGAGTTTTAACTCAATGTACAAGGCTTAGCTTGGTTCATGAGTCTGGTAGGTAATTCACTACCTCGCCATTGATAAGGAAGCACAAATGTCACCACCTGGCTTAATAGTGACCTATGTTCTTTTTCTGTCAAAATCTGCTGAGCACAGCCAACAGAATCAAGATTGGTCTTCATGCTATAGATGAAATCAGGAGCTGGTATCACTTCTATTATATACGAGTTCAGTTTTCCATGGTGGGTAATGCAGTTGTTCTCTAACACTTATGCAAATTGATCAACAAAGATCAGAAGACTCTTATTTTCACTGGAAATTACTTGACTTTGGAGGTCTGTCTGAAACATACCTGGTTTTAATTAATCTCTGAGGACTCAAAATTAGTGATAGATAGTAATTGAAACAGCAATACATTGAATAGAAGACGTAATTATGTGAAAGTTTCCATCACGCTAATTGAACCATACACGTTATTAAGGAAATTGAGACTTTTTCTGATCTAGACACTATGGACTTTGGCCCCTGGGGACAGAAGTGAGCTCCATTGTGCAGAGGAGTGATGTGACCACATAGGAGCAAGAGGAGCAGATGTGAAAGATAGAGAAGTCACACCAAACAGGAAAATGCTATGTGTACTTCTTGGACCAACTATATTGAAAGGAGGAAAAGATTCTCATCTATTTTAACATGTCTGGAACAAAGCAAGTAAAACTCTGACAGTGTATAACAAGTGCACAAATCTACCTTAGGTGCTTAATGCATTTTGAGCACAGAACTGTCATCTCAGTTCCTGTATGTTTTTATCTGCTTTTGTGGCACACTCCTGTGGTTTGTTGATAAAGCCTTTGCTCTGCAAGGTAGGCAACTGCCAGGTGTAGTTCTTTTGCCTTTTAATTACCGTCTCGCTCCGTACACATGTGCACATGCATACACACCATAAAAATAGTCATATAGAATTGACAAACGATGATGAAGGAAGGGAACAATAGAAGAACTGGTCCTGTGTTTGGCCAAGAGAGAGTCATTCATGGAAGGTGTGTGCTAATAAACCTCATGGATCTGTCAGAAATCTGGATGGTAAAGTTGACCCATAACTCTACAGTATCATCACATGCATTTTCATAGTCCTACCTCTGCTTGGGATTTATTTTAAGTTTCAGAAGAAACTGAAGAATAACCAGTCATCAAAGTACAGCAACGCAGCTATTCAGATTTAGGTAAGCACAAGAAGTCTTGTAACAACCTAACCAAAGGACAAGTGTGAATGAACAATAAGTTCCAATAATGCAAGAAAATCAATCTTTTTATATCTTGAATGGTGATATACTTTTAAACCCCAGAATCTTCCCCATCTAACTTAAGAAATCAATTTTTACTTTAAGTATGAAACTTTCATTGATTTTCACTTCAGAAGACAACGTATTTCTGGTATAACTATTACCACCGCATAAAAATTAAGAAGAGAGAATCTAGTACCATTTTGAGTAGGTATTAAAATTGTAGAGCTAGACATTCAAGCTTAGTATGCACTTTGCACAGGTCTAGAAAACAGTATTGTTCACTGACAAATGACTGTGCAGTTCTTGTGAGTTTGTCTCCATGAAACAATAATTCTGCTGTGTGTGCTATAAGGTCCAAAATACTGGCCACTGCACTTATGTGACATTACGTTTCATGACTGGTCACAAAAAATCATTTCGTGACCAGAAATACACACACATGCCTGCTATTTCTGGATTTTTTTTTTTTCGGTAAAATATTTACCTGTCTTAAGATTTACTGTTAAAATGCTCATTTTGTAGTTGACATTTATTAAAAATACATACACCTGTATATTTAATGTGTACTTACCTACCTGAATGTTGTTCGTTGCAGCAGAGGAGCCATGCAAAATTAATTTTATTATTATTTCATTATAATGTACATTCTTTCTCTTCTTCAGAATGGTTAGAGTTAACTCACCTTGCATTCTTAAATCACTAGCTGAGGTCTTAGTTGCTGCAGCTGTACTATTGAAGGTGCACTATTGAAGGTGTACTGTTGAAGCTACACAGCAACACAAAGAAGAAAATTTAAAAAGAAATCTTCTTTAAACACAGCAAAATATACCAAGGAAAATCACACACCTCTCTTGAAAAACTTAGCTCTTCTATGTGTGTTTGTATGTAAGTGAATATTCATTCTTCAGTTTTCATCATTCTACAGTTTCCTGCCCAGGCTGTTGAAGAGGCAAGAGATGGCAGTATTGACACATTTATGAAATGCAGCAGTTCATTTACTAACTGGAATATTAGGATTCTTTTTTTCAGATTTCATTTTTATAGTTTTCTTTCTGTGTTTTTATTCTTCCGTTTTCAACATATACTTTCTAAAAAAACCCAACTCCAAACTACAAACCAAAACCACACTGATGCTCTCCCCACCACCCCCCTTGAAAAATTCTCTTCATCCACTCCTGTGAAGCCAAGGGAAATAAACAAATAGGACTATCCAGAAAGATATTCTGATATGTTAAAATAAAGAATGAAAAACAGAAAAATTAAAACACAGAGAGAAGGAAAGGGAGGCGGGAGGGAGCAAGCATGATAAATTACTGATTACTAAATTGAATTGTTTTAATCAAGAGCTTTTAAAAAAAAAGGTAGAAGAAAAAAAAAGAGCAAACTTGCTTCTTTCCTTGATTCTAGCTTTTTGCAAGAAGATCAAAGAGATTTATGACCTGTGTCTCTTCGAGTCTGATGCCAGAAAAGAACATGTTCTCATTAATAGTCATTTTCTCATCAAAATAGGGCTTTTATGCAGACAATGTGCAAAGCTTTTATTAAGCTGATTGTTGACAAAATTTTCAATAAGTTTCAGTGCAATGAATGGCACACAGAGAACAAAACTGAAAGGATTGCTAATAAGTTTTATACTTTCTGCAGAAAAAAATCAAAACTGTCTCAAAACCAAACCCCACCAGTGAAATCTTGTCACACTGTGTGAGCTTGTAAGAAAACAGACTCAGTGGTTTTGGATGATCTTTTGAGTAAAAATGAAAGCAGTCAATATTTTTTCTGTTCCTCTGAACTTTAGTAAAACTTCTTAAAACTGGAAATCTTGAGAGAATGAAGTTTTCTCTTGAGATTTCCTGTACATTCAGGTTTCAGATGAGTTACTAATAGAGGCAGCTGGGGACAATCTCCCATGGTATATTATTGCATAATTAGTCACAATATGGGAATTTTATGCCTCCCACTGCAGACTCCAGAGACCAGATACTGGGTAGAATGGGCCATTTGTTTGTTCTGGTATACTGGTCCTTGTTACCAAATGGCCATTCTCACTCTGTTTAGACAGCATCTTCTAATCCTAAATAATAAATAGATCTGCAACTATAAAATCAACATGCATAAAAATATTTTCAGTCACAGAGGAATAAAAAAGGAAGATGCAATTTGTTATGGGTTTGAGGTTTGGGTGAAGATCTGATCTGAGTCTTACTTTCAGTGTTGTCTGTGTAACAGTAGTAAATCCAGCTGAAAAGATTCCTGCTCCTACCTTTCCACAGAAACTTGTTTCCTTTTTGTGCTTATTGACCTGCTTTATTTCTACACTCTAATCTAATGATGTGATAAGGTCTGGTTAAAAATATATATCAACTTTTTTCCTGTTCTTGTTTTCTAAACACATATTTTTTACTGAAGTAATTTAAAGAAATGTAATGAAGTAGTAGTAACTTCTTTGAAAATATGGAAATAAGCTGAAACAGACACATGAACAGAAACTTAATGAATCATCTTTCCTATCTCCTGATATGTACTATGGGACTACATTTTTTGTGCATTTTTTTGTTTCATTGTTTTCTTAAAAAATTCTTTAATAGAGAGAAACTTCTCAACCTATGGATATGCTACCAACCCACTGAATTTCTGTAATGATGGATTACTGGAGGAAGTCTTAGGGACAAGGTCCAAAATAGACACAGTACAGCAGACTAGAGGTCTAAAGCATTACAAGTATAACCCATTTGTTGCAAAAATAGTTTTAAGGCATTTCTTCATAGTACGTTTGCTGTTGAATGGGTTGGAACCAAGCCCTTATCTGTGGCTAAAGAAGCAACAGAAATCTCTTGAGTTTCTGAGCATTTTTCCTGGCAGAAAATGACATTACTGTATTCACCCTTTATACAGTGCATATACAAGGATTTATATAAACATAGGTATGTATGGTACTGTATATATCTAAAAGTATATCTAAAATCAGATGTATAGGCACATATACATACAAGTGTGTAACTTCAAAGATCTACTGTACCAGACCATTGAAAAGGAAAATCACTTTTGAAAGCCATACTTTTTTCTGGACCTTTTCTTAGAAGTCAGGAACAAACAAGTAATCAAGGAAAAGAACAAGAAATCTGTCTATTAACTTGCTTTGCCAATGGAAGAATTCAAACAGGATTTCTCAGGAAATACCAGTGTCTCAGTATTCCTGCCATACTGGGCAATACCCACAAACACCTTTCTTCTACTGCACTTATTTCACTACCCATCCACTATGCCACAATCTGCAATATTTTCTACTTCTCATTTTCTAGGGAAATTAACTTGTTTTTCTTTGAGGAGCTCCTGTATCCCACTACAGTGGTCAGTGGGGCCCTGAGGCCACCCCATTTGCCTGATGGATTTGGAGTAAATAGTGCTAGGGAAGAGATGTTTGTCTATACGACAAGCTACTGTAGACAAACACTGAATCTAAAAAGTGCTACCATATGCATCACATACATACAGCAGCTTTCACCTCAATATCTAAGTTAATCAGTGCTATTTCAGCTGTGTCTGTGTCAGCCCTCAGTAGAGACTGGGTTACCAGAAAAGTTTAGATGGAAGTAAACTGAAGAAGACTATCATGAACTCTAGCTCCAAAGATCATTTTCTTGGATGACAGAATGTAAGTAATAAAACACAGAGGAGTATCTACTAATGAGCTGGGGGAAAATGAACTTTCTAGGACAAGGAGTTAAGGAATCATAGAATAACCAGGTTGGAAGAGACCCATCAGATCATCGAGTCCAACCATTCCTATCAAACACTAAACCATGTTCCTCAGCACCTCATCTACCCGTGCCTTAAACACCTCCAGGGAAGGTGAATCAACCACCTCCCTGGGCAGCCTATGCCAATGCCCAAAGACCCTTTCCATGAAAAACTTCCTCCTAATCTCTAGCCTAAATCTCCCCTGGCGGAGCTTGAGGCCATTCCCTCTTGTCCTGTCCCCTGTCACTTGGGAGAAGAGCCCAGCTCCCTCCTCTTAACAATCTCCTTTCAGATAGCTGTAGAGAGCAATGAGGTCTCCTCTCAGCCTCCTCTTCTCCAGGCTAAACAACCCCAGCTCTCTCAGCCGTTCCTCATAGGGCCTGTTCTCCAGAACCTTCACCAGCTTCGTTGCTCATCTCTGGACTCACTCCAGAGCCTCAACATCCTTCTTGTGGTGAGATGCCAAGAACTGAACACAGGATTCAAGGTGCTGAGTACTGGGGGAGAATAACCTCCGTGGACCTGCTGGGCAAGCCGTTTCTGAAACAAGCTAAGATGCCATTGGCCTTCTTGGCCACCTGGGCACACTGCTGGCTCATGTTCAGTCAGCTGTCAACCAACACCCCCAGGTCCCTCTCCTCCTGGCAGTTTTCCAGCCAGGCTTCTCCCAGTCTGTAGCTCTGCATAGGGTTGTTGTGCCCCAAGTGCAGGACCTGGCATTTGGCCGTATTAAACCTCATGCCATTGGACTCTGCCCAGCAATCCAGCCTGTTTAGGTCCCTTTGAAGAGCCTCCCTACCCTCCAGCAGATCGACACTTGCACACAGCTTAGTGTCATCTGCAAACTTGCTAAGGGAATCTGTCTCTTGTTTTGAATACAGAGACTATGACAAGTACCCCCGCTAAGAGCCTTTTTTTTTAGTATATTGTTGAGTGTAACTTCAGTATACTCATTTCAATACTGTAGAAAGCCTTTGACTGACAAGAACTTGAAGGGCAGTGGAAGATTTGGCCTGCACCAATGTCCTAATTTAGAAATCATTGCAAGTATAATAGGTTCATCATAATAATTCCTAGTTTTCAATGTTTTTCCACATCATCAAAAGCTCCTGACTTCATCATGTTCTAATTACATCAACTGGTACTAGTGACATCGGCAAATAGAAGCCTGGAAGGATGTAGAATAACAAGCAAAGAGGTTCTTGGGATCAAATTAATGGCTGAAGTAATCAGCCAAGCTTTGTATAGCTATGGAAAGAGAAGTGGAAAGTTTTGTGAGGGCTGAAAAACACTTAGTGCCAATAAGATTTTCCCCCCTCCCAAGTGCACTGCATCAGAACTCTTTCTGCTCAAATTTTATGAATCAGGATCTACCGGAAGATGAGATTCCTGTAAGAAAAATGCATCTCAGTTGGCTGAGTGGTGACTGGGTATAAGCATGCTAGGATTTAAGAAACACTGTAAGTACTTTTAAGTACAGAGCCTAGGTATAGCTTGAGGAAATTAAATATATGTGTCATTATAAAGATCACCAGGAAAATGCTTTTGTACCTTCTCTTTGTTATAGAAACATAGATGTGAACATACTGTCGCTAAATGACAGTCAACCTAGTTTAACTTCATAAATTAAATGTTCTAAACAAAGTGAAAGAAATAATATTTTTACCTTTTTATGCTTTTCATAAATGGGTACTGACTTTCTTTTTTGTGTCACAGTGATTGTTGTGACACTACAGTGCTTTTTCAAAAAAACTCACAATTGCCTTAGAATTTCCACTATCTTTTTCAAATAACAACTACACTTTTACACCCTTAAAAATTATTTTTAGATGATAGAGATATATTATGTAGATAATTAAACTCTATTAAAAGTCAGTAGATTCTATAGTTATAAGGACTGTGGCTGAAGTCTAATGATAGATGAACTCTTATTGAAGTATATGGTGATGTATTCATATAAATATATGCCTTAAAAACATGGTGTGTAGCTTACAATACCTCCAAATGTAGTCACAGATACACAGACAAGAGCATTTTTTTCACATAGAAACAGAGGCAGAAGGATTAATGCTATGTTCCTTCATTTCAGAACTCACATAATAGAAGCAGGTAATTGACATACCTGTTATGATTTACAAACAGGAGACACTGGAGCGACTGCACATATATTAATTTGTAAGGTGAAACAGTGAGATGCAGAATCCTCTCTAATATAACTGAAATAGAAGTGAGATCAGTCCAACAGTTCCGACATATCTTATAAGAGGGATGAATAGATGAGTGTTCTTATAATATTTGAAAGCCTTCATATAGAACTTTCTATGCACACAATAAGCAAAAATATAGGACATCATCTCAATCTTACAGCTGAGCAAACCAAGGCTTGGGGGACTATGATGTATGTGTTTTAGCCAGTATCATACAGTAGACTTCTGAATGAGTCTAAGCTGGAATTCTTCTATCCTATCTGATTTTCATTAGATTTATATTCACTCCTCAACATGCAGGGGGAGAACAGTAAGTCGTTTTCTTGTTTGTTGATATTTTTTGTTTGTGTCACGGTTTCTGGGATTTATTCCATAATAGATCAATTTCTTTTGCAATGCATTATTTTATTTTTATTTTTATTTTAAACTAGTGACTTCTTTTTGCACAGGTAGCATAAAACTATACAGATATTGTTTTGTCCATCCATCTGTCTAAGCCTCAGGGTCTGATTGTCATTTTCACTGAGACTGTTTTATACTGCTCTAACCATGTCAATGAACCTTACAGTTGTGGCCATAAATGTAATTTACACCTGCTTGAGAGCTCCTATTCCTTGCCAGAAAGACGTATCTTAGAAAGAAAAAGGCTCTAATACACTTTGAAATCTAAATGTTGATCTTTCTTGTTGGAGCATTAGTTCTACACTCAACTACAATCCAGAAGATGCAGGCAACCTGCTCTCTTTATGATGTTCCTGACTTGAATACTTGACGGAATTTCCTAGTTCTAATCCAAAAAATTATAGTGGTCGTTCCTGTTAGTTTATAAGGCAGTGACGACTAGGGAAGAGCAGGGAAGAAATAATATATATCTCCATTTGGAGAGCCTGGAAAACACTCTATCCTCATTAACGTTGATTTTGATAATGAAGTAGAAATACAACCAACAATTAAAATCAGCCGCATGACAAGATGCCACAACAAGTTATATTCAGTAACTGGACCTGTATTGGAGTTCTAAACCTACATCGTCTTAAATTCTGATACAGTTGGTTCCAAAGGGAAGCCTGTTATGGACCAGACAAGATAGCTGTGCCCATTCATCACTCTGAGAAGGATCAAGACATACTGCTGATCTAAAGGACTGTGGTGCAGGTTACCTTCATTTATCTGCTAGAGTCATTCAGGTTCATTATTACTAGCAATGTGGCCAACTTCCTTCCATGATGACCAATTCTACTGTCAGAATCAATAACCACAGCATTCATCCGCAACTTGTCTGATACTTCCAAGCTGAAAACCACAGACTTTAAAAGATATTTATAAAACAAAACCAAAGATTTTTCTTTTCCTAGAATTCTGGTGTCTACATGTACAAAGAAATAAGTCTACAGAAGTATTATAACTGCAATCTTGTAATGGGTACTTTTGTCTCATCTAGTAATCTGTCTCCAGCTCTGAGCAGTAGACACTGCTGGAGAATATTCTCTCCTAGTTACTTAGCAAGAAAAAAAATCCCTACAATTCTATGCCAGCAGTCAGAATATGAACTTACGTATTTCTTTCAAGGTAATTTATTAAGATTTTCTCTTCATATTCATAGACTTTTCTCAATCTTTTTTTGAGTTATGGTAACTTTTGGGTCACCGATATCCTGTCTCAAGGAGTTCTATACTCCATTTACAAATTATGATTTCATATTGATTAATCAATAATGTGCTGGCTTTCAATTTTAATTAATGTCTTCTTCTTTTAGGTGATCTATCCTCTATGCCAGCCAGAATGAAACAAGTTTTTAGTTTGTCGTCTTTTACATACCTCACAATTCTATCAAATCATGAGAAAGAATCAAACAAGCCTCTGAAATGGTGATACCCTTTTCTCACTTACGGATATTGCTAGTGAACCTGCATCTCAGAAATGATGTCAATAGAAAGCTATCTCATTTTTTTTCTCAAGCTTAAGAGACCTAAGACCAATGATGCATGTGAAGCTAGTCAGATACTTCAGTTTCTTTAGTCTGGGAACTCCTGTGAGAAGTAACCATATTAAAAAGATGAAATGATCATTCTACAAAAGGGGGAAATAAAGAATATCCCACAGAAATACTGGAGTCTATGTGTGCACAAGCAAGACCAGTGCAAAATTCTTCCAGAGCTTAGTCTGACACTTAAACAATTTTTTTCTGTTCTGAAGCTAGAAGTAATTTGTTGCTATCAAACTTTCATCTTTTGTAAAGAAAGTTGTTTATAGTTTCCTTAGGTATGTCAGCTGAAAGGCAAAGATTTTGGCAAGGAACTTGAAATATTTTTCCCAAACTTCAGGTCCTCTGTTAGAAACATGAGTTTAATTAAGTATATCTAATGAATGTTGAAGTTGGGTGCACGTCTTCCCTCTTAATTTTGGTCTCACAGTGCAGAAATAAACAAAAATCTCCTAGTCTACTTCTACTGTCCTCCAAAATAGGTTTCTCAGGATGTCCAGAGAAGTTGTTGTATCATCATCCTTGGAGGTATTTAAGAGATAATTAGGGATGCTTAGGGGTTTGGTTTAGTGGCGGACTTGGTCATCTTAGGTTTATAGTTGGACTTGATGATCTTAAAGGGTCTTTCTGATCTGAAAAATTCTGATTCTGTGAAAACATTCCCATAACTTTATTTTTGATCTATTAATATTAACTGCTCCTGCTTTAAGACCTTGGAAATATTAGTCACAGTTGAGAGTTCCTTGTCTACAACCCAAACTGGTATAACTTTAACTCTCTACTGAGAACTTCCCAGTGTTGCAATGCGAACAGCAGCCTGGACTCCTGAAGTCAAAGCTGAATTCCCAACTTTTTTATTATCTATGTCATGTATTGTATGACCCTGGATAAGGCACTTATTTTTTCTCTGTGAACCTGTAAAAAGTGGTAATACTGTTTCCTTTCTCACACCTTTCCTCTTGCTCATCTGTTTGAAATCTCAGTCATGTAATGAGTTCAGTGTTGGAAAAAACCTACTGTAAGTTAATTGCAAGATCACAACTATAGATTGTAAAATCCTAGTGGGAAGGACTTATGATCTTTTTAATAGCATCTACCAGACTGAGGCCCTGATCTTTATTGAGGCCTTTAGACCTTAGCCTAGGTTTAAGCTAGTAAAAATAATATTATTACACCTAGTATTCTTGTCATGGGTGCAGATATACTGTCTAGCTTGTCACTTCTACTGACTGAATATCTTCCAGACCATGGTTCAGTTTTCGGTCAAGGCTTTTTGTTTCTTTGTTTATAATTCTTTGTATGTGTCTTCTTAAGCCTCAACAAAATAAGTCTTCAGCAGAATGACCAAATCTATGCATATATCAATTGATATAGTTAATTATTATACATTAGTTGGTTTTATTGGCATTTATTACTAAATATTTGAGTATTCCATTCAGAAAGAATAGATATCATTAACTACTAATAACCTAATTAGTTATTATTTAACAATCATCATAATCATCAACAACAACTATTTGATTATTATCAACACTTCCATTATTCCATTCAGAACAGAAGATCCAGTTCATTAAGATCAGAAATGGCTTTGAACATCATACTTTTCAAATTTGTCTCTGTTCCTGGTTTCTTTTTTTTTTTATTTCCCTCCAAAGCCTGCTTTTATGCCAATAAATAAGTCCCATCAGCAGGACTACTGAACAATTTGCAGCAAATTTCCTTTCCAACAATTTATTGTGAATAGGGTTGTGAACAAGTGAAGGAAAACTTTGTCCTTACTGTAGCAGTCTTTTGCCTTTTGGTAGAAAAGAGAAAGAGAAGGCAATGATGAAAGGAAAGAAAAAAATAAGCCCTTAAATTGTGAGATCTCCACTCATGTACTTAGTATACAGTCTTGTCACCTTGACATTTATTCTGCTTGCTGGAGACTCATGTGCCCTCAGTCAAAGCTAATTAACACTTAATTGACTTCATGAGAATTTTGTTCAGCAGTTCTGATTTGCCACTCATTGTGAAACATGTAGCTGTATCTTTTGAGAGCTCAGCAGTTGTGGGAGGTTTGGCAGGTGTCATGGGAGTCGGAGAGCCAAGGAGGGAGGGGAGTGTAGGAGTTTCTGTCTCCCTCTTTTTTTTTCTCTGCCTCTCATTGAAACTGATACAAGGGCATGAGAGTAACAATATAAGGCATTCAATAAATTGTCATTGTGGATACATTTTATTTAGCTAAAAGCACAATTTACAGTAGTTGAAGTTTGATTGATCTGTTGATAAACACTAATGTTTTCCGGTTGACAATTTTTCCATGTTAATTTCCTTAACTTTGGCAGTCCTGGCTGGCAGGACCCTATAAATAGTATCAGTGTCATCATCCTTTTTAAGTTATTAATGAGCCATCGTGTTTATAGAGGTTGGGATTTGGGGACAGGCTGTGCTTGACTGCAGTTTCTGACATTGATGCGCTAGCAGTTGGAACTGGGTCTAGATTAGAACAAGTAGGGGGAAAAAAAAGGAAAAGGAAAAAGAGAAAGAAGCTTGGCAGTCACCAAATGCATTTGGAGTGGACAAGAACTGTTAATAATTAAAAGATAATTAAAAGTATATAGAAAATTACAGGATACCATGCATAATCTCTGATGCTGCTGCCACTTGAAATACATGTCTGACTAATTATCATTTCACCTGTGATGGAAGATCCTATTTTTTTCCCAGCCTTCTTCCCACTATGCTGCTCTTTAGCCTATGTCCAGACTTTCACAACTGCCAAGGACTGACAAGAGACTAGAGAAGGCACGACTAATTAACTAGGCCAAGCTACCTACTTGCTGAATTCACAGCAACTTCAGTCAAAGTTGCCAAACATATAAGTGCGTGTTTGCATAGGGATGTCCTTTGCCAATGGTAGTGTTCTAATGAGCTGTTAAATATTTACCTAGTATTAAGTAGAAGGTGAATTGTGCTAGCAAGAAGCAGGTTAACACTCTTCTGTATCTCTTTGAAAGCCAGATATCTGCCACTTTTGTGTAGGCACAGATAGGCATATTTTAAGGCTCTTTCTCTGCAGATTAAACAAGCCCATACCATTGCCATGGGCTTCAGACTCTCTAAGAAGAGACTCTCTGGGAGTATCCTTGGCACTACAGTAGGAGACCACATCGCAGAAGATCAGCCTTTTGTCTTTTCACAGGGCCATCAACAACTCTTGAAGCAAATAGCTCCATTAAATAATGATAGAACTGATTCTTTCCCTGGCAAAATATACAAGATGTGGTCTGTTTGAACCATGTTGCATTCCTGAGATCTTTCCCTTTCTTCTCTTTCATCTTCACTATGCTTTCAGGGAAATATATATTATTTTTAATTTACAGGATCTTTCCCTGATATATAAGGCTAGACAACCGCTTGCCTGGATGTAGGCCACTGGAGTTTAGGAGGGGGCGTGCTGGTGAGGACCACCAGCGCGTCACCATACAGGTAGTGGGGGAGAATGCAGCCTCACTCAACAAGGGAGATATAGATATTCTGGCATCAACTACTCCAGGAGGAGTAGTCCCCTCTAGGAGTGCTGAAGGCTCAGCTACTCAGCTGAAGTGCATTTACACCAATGCACGCAGCATGGGGAACAAGATGGAAGAGCTGGAAGCCGTTGTAGGACAAGGTGCCTTTGATGTCGTTGCCATCACGGAAACGTGGTGGGATGACTCTTATAACTGGAGTTCGGGTATGATGGGGTATAAACTCTTCAGGAGGGATAGAAAGGGTAGGAGGGGGTGGAGTAGCCCTCTTTGTAAGGGAGGACTTGGACACCTCCGAGATGGACTGTGGCGATGAGGAGATTGAGTGCCTGTGGGTTAAGATCAAGGGAGCCCATAAGAAGGGAGACTTTGTGATGGGAGTCTGTTACAGGCCACCCAGCCAAGGAGAAGCAGCTGATGAGCTCTTCTTTAAACAGCTGGGGTCAATCTCCAAGTCAGTGTCTCTTGTCCTTGTGGGAGACTTCAATCTCCCTGATATCTGCTGGAAGTACAACACAGCAGAAAGGAAGCAGTGTAGGAGGTTCCTGGAATGTGTGGAAGACAACGTCCTTGCACAGCTGGTTAATGAACCAATGAGGGAAGGTGCCCTCCTGGACTTGCTGTTTGTCAACAGAGAGGGGCTTGTGGGGGATGTGGCAGTAGGGGGTCTCCCAGGTCTTAGTGATCACGAGATGATAGGGTTTTCTGTCCTAGGTGAAGCGAAGAGGGTGCTAAGCAGGACGGTTGCACTAAATTTTCAGAGGGCAGACTTTGAACTGTTTAGAAGGCTGGTTGGCAAAGTCTCCTGGGAGACAGCACTTGAGGGCAAGGGAGCCCATGAGGGCTGGGAGTTCCTCAAAAAGGAGATCCTGGCAGCTCAGGAGAAAGCCATCCCCATGTTCTGGAGAAAAAGGCCGGCAAGGGAAAAAACCAGCTTGGTTAAGTAGGGAAATCTTGAGTGAAATTAGAAAAAAAAGGAAGATTTATAGGCTCTGGAAGGGGGGACAGGCCTCTTGGAGGGACTACAGGAGGGAAGCGAGGCTATGTAGGGAAAAAATCAGAGGGGCTAAGGCCGAGCTAGAGATCAGATTAGCTAAGTCAGCAAAAGACAATAAAAAAATCTTTTTATAAGTATATTAACAGTAAAAGGAGGACAAGGGAGACCATACAGTCCCTTTTGGACTCAGAGGGAACAGCAGTGACAGGGGACGAGGAGAAGGCTGAGGTACTTAATGCCTTCTTTACCTCAGTCTTTAATTGTAAAGAAAGCTGTTCCCTCTGTGTAGATACCCGGGAAACAGAGGAGAAATACGAGGCTCCCATAGTCCAAGAGGAGGTGGTCAGAGCCCTGCTTGGCCAACTGGACACCCACAAGTCCATGGGGCCAGATGGGATACATCCTAGGGTGTTGAGGGAGCTGGCGGATGTATTGGCCAAACCCCTTTCCATCATCTTCCAGCAGTCCTGGAAGACTGGGGAGGTACCTCTGGACTGGAGACTGGCTGATGTAGTTCCCATTTACAAGAAGGGTAGCAGGGAGGATCCCAGGAACTACAGGCCAGTCAGTCTGACCTCAGTGCCAGGGAAAGTCATGGAACAGGTAATCTTGAGTGCTATCATGAAGCACTTACAAGAGAACCGGGTGATCAGACCGAGTCAACATGGGTTTGCCAGAGGCAGGTCCTGCCAAACCAACCTGATCGCCTTCTATGACAAAGTCACTCGGCTGCTGGATGAAGGAAAGGCTGTGGATGTGTTCTTTCTGGACTTCAGTAAAGCCTTTGACACAGTTTCTCACAGCATTCTGCTATGGAAACTGTCAGCCTCTGGCCTGGACAGACGCACACTCTCCTGGGTAGAAAACTGGCTGGATGGCCGGGCCCAGAGAGTGGTGGTAAATGGTGTTAAGTCCAGCTGGAGGCCAGTGACAAGTGGTGTCCCCCAGGGCTCAGTGCTAGGTCCAGTCCTGTTCAATGTCTTCATCAATGACCTGGATGAGGGCATTGAGGGTACCCTTAGCAAGTTTGCAGATGACACTAAGCTGTGTGCAAGTGTCGATCTGCTGGAGGGTAGGGAGGCTTTGCAGGGGGACCTGGACAGGCTGGACCGCTGGGCAATGTCCAACGGCATGAGGTTTAACACGGCCAAATGCCGGGTCCGGCACTTGGGGCACAACAACCCTATGCAGAGCTACAGACTGGGAGAAGCCTGGCTGGAAAACTGCCAGGAGGAGAGGGACCTGGGGGTGTTGGTCGACAGCCGACTGAACATGAGCCAGCAGTGTGCCCAGGTGGCCAAGAAGGCCAATGGCATCCTGGCTTGGATCAGAAATGGTGTGACCAGCAGGTCCAGGGAGGTGATTCTCCCTCTGTATTCAGCACTGGTGAGGCCGCTCCTTGAATATTGTGTCCAGTTCTGGGCCCCTCACCACAAGAAGGATGTTGAGGCTCTGGAGCAAGTCCAGAGAAGAGCGACGAGGCTGGTGAAGGGGCTGGAGAACAGACCCTATGAGGAGGGGCTGAGAGAGCTGGGGTTGTTTAGCCTGGAGAAGTGGAGGCTGAGAGGAGACCTCATTACTCTCTACAAGTAACTGAAAGGTGGTTGTGGAGAGGAGGGAGCTGGCCTCTTCTCCCAAGTGACAGGGGACAGGACAAGAGGGAATGGCCTCAAGCTCCGCCAGGGTAGATTTAGTCTGGAGATTAGGAGGAGGTTTTTCACGCAGAGGGTCATTGGGCATTGGAATAGGCTGCCCAGGGAGGTGGTTGATTCACCTTCCCTGGAGGTGTTTAAGACACAGGTGGATGAGGTATTGAGGGACTTGTTTTAGTGTTAGATAGGAATGGTTGGACTAGAAGATCCGATGGGTCCCTTCCAACCTGGTTGTTCTGTTCTGTTCTGTTCAACATAAATATAAGCATAGGTGTGTGCGTCTATGCACATATGTATGTGTTTACATATCCTCACAGTAACAGACATACATATACATGCATACACACAAATCCAAAGATATTAAAACAAGGTAAAATTTTCATAAGAAATGTGACAGAAGTTTGCACTTTAAAAGTTATCAACATGGTTCTACAACACAATATTGAATTCATAGGCAAAGTTCAAGAAGTGACTACTGGCATCATGATATACAGTGTCTTGCAATAAAAAATAACCATGACGACATGCAGAAGTTTTCACTTATATCTAGTGTTAAATAGGGATGTATTTACATTGGGGATATGTATTTGTGTGTTTGTTTTAATTTGGATCCACAGTTCATTTCTCAATCAAATGTTCTGGTTTTCCTTACTTGCCACACTTTAGTTCACACCATGGAATATATAATCTAGATTGCTCATAGATGAAACTACTTTGTATGACATGCTCCTGAAGCACATGCAGTGTAATCCAAACATTAGTGGACATTCAGCCCACTGAGCTGTAGCAGAGATGATCTGAGATAAGAAAACCCCTACGTGCTATGGACACCACATCCTCAGCAGCTCTACAGATTGGGTTCTCTTTCACAAATGCAGATATATTCCCACAGATATCTCATTTAATTGTTGCCTAGGCTTCTTTTCTAGTCAATGAGGAGAGACAGACACTTTTAAGGCTGTTGAATCCCACACAGTGAACAGAGTTGCTTGAAAAGAAATAAACTTCCTGTAAAGAAGTTTGATTTCAGAGAAGTTATGAAATTTGAGAAATATTCACTGGTGAATTTAAAAGAGATTTCTGCTAATCATCAAAGTTTTTCTGGATCCTATTTCTGAGTATCCTTGTACACAAAACAAAACCCAAGTTAGTGTGAATTTCCTTTTACAGATGAAGGTTGTAAGGTTTAGGCATTCAAACAATTTCATAACAATTGACATTATTTATTTCATGTAGATATAAATTCTCTGAAAAAGAAACTTTTTGTGTGTGTTTGTTTATATAACACAGAGTACAATTGTATTAGCATTACAGAAGCAGTTAAAAAACTGGGATTAGTATGAATATACCTATTCTAAGGGTGAATAATCTTTTCAGGGCTAAGAAAAGGAAATCTGTAACCTCAGGATAAAAATGTAAAAGTAAAAATCCATATTTTGCATGGTAACAAATTATTAATTTGTTTATGTGGCATATGGTAGAAGACTGAATTATATATCTCCTTGAAGAGTGAGAAGATGCCAGTCTAGAACCCAGTAAGGATCGAAGTCAAAGGTCCCAGGCAGTAAGATACACACCAAATAACAGCTATGAACTTTTACACAATACTTCTATCAGTTTCATTTATTTATTTTGCACATATCCAAGCACTAAAACATACCTCCAGTACCTCAGGCAATTTACTTCACCTCACCACAGTAAAAGATTCATAGGGAGTTCAATTATAGAATTATTGGCTAATTTCAAGAGCTTGTTTTAGCTATTAAGCCCTCCACAAAGTCTTTATGAATGTTCTAATGAATACCTTGCAAGACTTTCAATGTAATGAAATTTGTATTAAACACTATAAGGAGTGTCCCACAATGTAAGGTCACTTCCATTTGTTCTCATTACAGCCCTAGAAGGACAAAAGAAGGAAAGGAGAATATCAAGTTCTTTTTTTGGCTACAGAAGGGATGTTAACTTTGAGTGTGTAACTCGTAATGTTAACTTGAAAGTAACATCATCGTCATTGGTTTATGGTGACCTAGAAGACTGTTGAATAATAATTGCTAAATTGATTTAGACTGGACAAATCCACCCTTTAATTTCTTTTTGGATAGCAATGCATAACATAGGATTGAATTACAGTAGATGACCAGTGGTGAAGAGTCCTTAACAGCTTGTACCAACTAAGGATCTATGAGGAAAGGAATGCTTAGAGCCATATCTTTTCTAAGAACTATATCTTAGAACCAAATACCAATCTTTTAACCAGCTGAAAGAGAGACATGGAAATCTGGAGGTCACTTATACCACTTCAGAAAAGACTACAAATGGAGAGTACTCACAAGAAATGTTAGGAGAGTCATCCACAAATAGTAAGTCCAGCAGCCTGTATTCAAAATGTGGACCTAAGAGAAGAAGACACTACTCAGACCGGAAATATGTGAAACACTACATATTAAAAAAACATGTGTTTTCAATACATTGGTTCTTATTTTTAAATAACAGACTTTGACATTCATGCAGTTGACATATTAATTAATAATTTATTTTTGTAACCAAAGAAGATCAAAATTCCAGTATAGTAAATTCTGTACAGATATATAATCTGTCAGTGTTTGAGTTAATGTCTGTCATGTTTCATACAGGATGAAGATGTAGCTTTATTTCACCTGAGTTTTACTATTGTGGAAGTGTTCCGGGGGTGCCCATAAAGAAGTGAAACACTTGCAAAATTATCCTGAATTAATTTTTAAAGTAAATTATTTCAATCTTATTAAATTATCATGTGAATCTCCGTCTGAGAATTAAAATGGTTTTATTTTTATTTTGCATGATTCACTTCCAAATTTACTCTGAATTACGACCTTAAGACCTTAAGTCATTCCACAATAAATTCACTGTTAAAGGCAGACTAAATTCCTGAAGGGATTTATGTACATAAAAGCAACTTCACCATATTTAGATAAATATTAATCAATTGTTAGAATTAATTCTAAATGCTATTCTAGTCTGACCATTAGACAAAGACAACGGGATTACATCCTTCTCCTCCTCTCCCTTCCCCCCCCTTCCCTCTGGAATACTTATATCTTTGCAGTGCTCAGGATCTCTCTTTCCTCTGCTAATTTTGCATTGTTCTGCTGTGTGCACAGTGCTATACATGTACCTCTTTCACTTGACTTATCTACAGAATCTTCATCTGGCTTTACGTCCAGGAGTCTGAAGATGTGAAAGTGATTGGCACTGAAAATGATTTAAAGACTCATTTGATTTTGCTCTGAAATGGATGAGGATTGCTCGAATGACTCCATGTTATATCTTTACTGTGGAGGAACCATAAACACCTGAAGGTAATAAGTGAAAGGTGAAGAGCAACAGCTTCACACATACTTTAGAATACATAGCAAACACTTGCCAGACATCTATGCTGGGGTTCATGAAAGTAAATGTAACATTACAGCACTGACATCTGCTTCCAAGCTTGTCTGCCTTTATATTTAGAGGACAGAAAGGGGTGCTGCAGCAGAAGAGTCATCTCGTGATAAAATAGCGGTCTAAAACTGTGGCCTGAAAATGCTTGCTTTTGTCTACTGTGTGTACAAGAATGTACAAAGATGCCTATCTTAGGTACATAGAGCTAGTGAAGATGAAATTAATCTTACCCTATAGTCTGATTGTCTTGCTGCTATGCTTCATTATTGGGTTATTTTGTCCCTTGTAATGTGTTACAGCATTGTTTGCCACAGGTAAGAAATTATTACTGCATTACAGTCTCTTGCAAAGTTAAATCTGAAGATGAAAATATTCTTCAAGTTCTGTTCCCTCATAATATGGAGTAGCCTTTGCTAGGTTATTGCTCCTTCTATATGTACATGTATAACAATATGCCCTGTCAATAATACATTTCCTGAAAGGTATTTCTGGAAAGAATAAGTAAGTCACTAAACGGTGGAGAAAAGTGATTTTAGACAGGTTATCATTACCTGAATAAAAATGTTATTTATTCTTACAGTTGTCATTAGGATAAGGTGGTCATGAGATCACCATGCTGACATTCAATTCATTCTGCTCGTATTTAGTTCAGCTACTACTCAAAGCCTAAATGTCTTATTAAAGTCCATTCCATCCACATTTGAACTCTCACTGCTGAGTAGTGGGAACAGAAGCTGCAGCCCCAGCTTCTGGAAAGTTACATTATTCTGAAACAAATATTTTTCTCTAAAATAATATTTTTTCTACCCAGTTCCAGAAAAGCATTGTATTTCCCCCCGTAATGCATGGTCATACTCAGGTCCTATCCTTTACTATTATTTTATCAGTTCATAAGGTTGAAAGCAAACAAAATTTACACTTTGTGATATTTACCCTTAATAATATTTACAAATTTTGCAGTTTTCTGTCTTCAGGATTTTGCAAACATTGGCTGTGAGATGTGACAAAAGATTCTACAGAGATCAAAATAGCAGGTAAAATATTGCCTTAGAGAAAATAAAAATTATGTTAATATTCTGTCTGATTTTTTTCTAACTGCTGCATTCATCATTACAGAATCCAGTCTGCTGATGTTAACTGGTCTGACTGTAATAATTTTCTACCTTTTTTTATTCAAATTCTGGACATTTGACAAATGCACTGTTTCTGTTTGAAAATTATTACCCAGCATTGAAAAAATTCTGACATTAGAAGAAACTGCCTTGCATCAACTAAGCTACATCTTAACAGTCTTTAATATTTCTCAGAAGATGTCAGAGGAAAAAATGTATCTTTATGACTTCAATATGAAGCAGCCACCTAGGTGGATATGCAGGGGTTAACATACCTTATTGTGTCTCAAACATCAGAGCAACTCAGATTCATTGTGACAAGGATAGATTCTGGGCATTCTCTCTTCTTCCCCCTACACAGCCTTAGAATCACAGAATCATTGAATAGTTTGGATTGGAAGGGACCTTAAAGATCACTTATATCCAAGCGGCCTGCCATGGGCAGGACACTTCCAAATAGATCAGGCTGCCTGAGGCCAATTCAGCCTCCAGAAATGGGGCAACCTTTTCTTCTCCAAGGCTGAACAAGACCAGTTCTCTCAGCCTGTCCTTGTATGGGAGGTGCTCCAGCCCTCAGGTCATCTTTGTAGCCTCCTCTGGACCCTTTCCAACAGTTCCATATCCTTCTTGTGCTGAGAATTCAAGAACTGGACCCAGTACTCCAGTTGAGGTCTCACAAGAGAGGAATAGAGGGGCAAAATCGTCTCTCTTGATCTGCTGGACACACTTCTGTTGCAGTCCAGGGTATGGTTGGCCTTCTGGGCTGTGAGTGCACATTGACAGCTAATGTGGAGCATCTCATTGACAAGTGCCCCAAGTCCTTCTCTGCAGGGCTGCTCTCAATCACATCATCCCCCATACTGAATTGAGATCAGACATTTCTCTGACCCAGCTGTAGGACCGTGCACTTGGTCTTTTTGAACCTCATGAGGTTCTTCTTATGTAAAAAAAAGAATTTGTCTAACCTCGCTGTTAATATCCATGTTCCCATGTAAGATTTCACTTTTCACTTACTTAAATTGTTTTACAAATACTTGAACCAATGGAAAAATGTGTGGTAAGTACAATTAAGTCAGAAATCTTCTCTTACCACTCTTAGCATGGGTATTTGCTGTGCGTGCTGATAATTTCACAGACCACCATACCCACATATAAATAACTACTTGTTCCTCATGGTATGGTTTGAGCTCAGAATCTGAAGCCAAGAGTGAAACTTCTTTTTTAATTTTATCATTGTTCTCAACTCTGAGTCATCTTGAGGGAGGTTATACTGGGGCACAGGCTTTATATTGACTTGTTTTTTACAAAAGAGACTTTTGAGTCACCTGGGATATTAGACAAAATAGTTGCATGTTCAATGAATTGCATCTTCTTTACGGAAACCTTAGAAGTGCGAACAAATGCAGTCAATTATTATTAACCTGGTGATGCTAATTCTAGCCACAAAATAAGCCAATTTGGCTAGAAAAAGGAGCATGACAAGAGGTACCTTCTACTGCAGAAACACTGATGATGTTCAGGTTAATCCATGACTGTGAGCTGCATTTTGTAATTTAAGGAGATTAAAAGACCAGGAAAGTCAACTTCTCCTGAAATACTGTTAATAGACACCCCCAATTCACCAGCTCTCAGGCCTGCAAAGAAACACATGTCTGAAATACATGGCATAAATCATAAACCTGAAGTCTCAGAGGACCTGAAAATAAGAACATACACGTCCAGAAAAGCATTAACACACTGTACTCCTAAATGTTGCACAACAGAGATTGCTCTTCAAAGACTATTTCAGACTGAGCTTTGTCTTCCTGGTTATTCGTAGTGTTTGTTGTTTGCATGTGTGAGGGAGAAAGAGAAGAGGAGGGAGGAGAATGGGGACTTCAATGTGAAAATTCTGCTACTGAGTGGTGTTTAAGTTTCAGTGAAAAAAATCAACAAGGACATGACACTAAAGACTTTATTTCTTCAAGAAACACAACTGGAATCAAATCAGATACTCACATTTCACTAGGAATAGCTCACAAATAATACTCCATGGCCATATGCACTTCATTCAGTCCAGAGTTAATTTTGCATTCTGTTATCCTCAAAGAATAGCTTAACTTTAGTTCTCTTTTAAGGATGTAATGAACAGCTAAAAGGATGATTGTAAGTGTGTGGCTATGAAAGAGAAAACATTTGTTTCTTTTAAAAAGGAGAAAAAAGAGGGAATGTGAGAGTTGTTTGTTTTGTTCCCCAGGTTCTCCTAAGGAAACTGTAAGTAAAGAGTCTCTTGATTTAAGACAGTTTCCTGTAAAATCTGGATTAAACATATTCATAGGCCTAAACAACAACTCCATATGCTCAAAAAGCAAATATTTCAAAGTGTACAAATCATCATTTCCCTTTAAAAACTCATTTATTTCCACCAGTTAAAATGTTTCCACAGTTCAGCACTACTAAAGGTATCACAGTAAAAACTGAATTTGTCACAAACAGGAAAATGACAGAAAGTTTTGTAAACTAAGGCTGTATATTTCAGATGAAATGTGCTAGTTTAACTTATTATGGGAGGCACTATCATTACAGAGAAGATGAGAATATCATATAGGAATAAATACGTGATCTTGAGGACAGAAGGAATTGAAATTAAGTTGATTTAACAGAGTGAATTTCCAGGCTATTTGCTCCAAGAAGACAGTAAGAATTCTTGCTTTTAGAATCAGGACTGATGGGGATGAAGATAATAATCTTGAGTGCATCAGTCTTTCACCAATTATTTTAAGCTATAAATTTTAAGCGGAGAATTTGACTATCTGGGTGATACAGGAAAGAATGAATGTCATTTACACAGTGTAATACTTTGACTAGATTTAAAGTACAGGGAATGATTATGGGAACAAAAATCAAAAAGGGAAAAGCACAAAGAAGGACTGCTACAGAGACCTGAGAAAACAGAATACATTAAACTACCAGAGAAGAAAGTAGTTGGGTGTATTTAACCCGGTAAAATGAAAGGTGACAGAATATGACTGCAGTGAATAAACTTTTTGAGAGGGTAAACACTGGGGAGTAAGACAGGCTACTTAAGCTAAAGAACAATGTTGGTGGAAAAAAAAAAGGCATGTAATATCTAGGAAGCAAATAAGATAAAGTTTAAAAAGGCATTTCATAAGCACAAAAGAACAAGGTTCTGGAAACTGGCTTGGTAGTGTAGTCATGGGAGCAAAACAAAGCTGAAATGGCTGGACTTTCAGTGTTGTCCATATGTCACATTTGCCTGCAACAAAGCAATTCTTGACACTGTGTTTCAGGAGATATTTTCCTGCCAATGCCCTGAAGCCTGTGGTAGCTTTTGAAACTTTGGGGTTTTGATAATGCAATTTTAAAAGTACAGATCTGAGCTATATATAAATTGACCCCTGAGAACTGAATAGAAACAAGGTGGAACATGAAGGGTGCCACCAACTTGAGTGAAAGACCTCAGTGTGTCTGTGGTCCTGGAAAAGTAACAGCTGACTGTAACTAGCTGAACTAACCCTTTAGACTAAAACCAGACACTCCACCATAAATCAGGAAGTCACACAGAAAGAACTGCCCATTAAAAAAAGGTAAGCTTTGGATAAGAATAACACTCATAACACTGAGAACTGAAAATAACTCTGAACTGAACTTACATAACATTTCTAAAACTATTTTTGTTTTCAGTACTTTTTTGTGTTTTTTTTTTTTTTTTCCTTTTTACTGAAGATGTATGGACATAAGCAAGGCAATTCACTCTGATTTTATTCTTACTGAAGCTGTGGAAAATTGTGGGAAATTTTTTTTGTTGGCAATGCAATTTTTATGTATATTTTTAAAATTCAATTATATAATCTCTAAACTAAATTAGCAAAGAGTTTTCTGAAAGCATGTATAGAGTTTTACAAAGGAAAAAGTAAACAAAAAATCCCACAAAGAACAACCCACCCAAACTCCACACAGAATAAAAAGGGAGTCTTCACTTCAATTTAATCAGCTTTACTAAAAGCTGTTCTTTGGATTCTATGAAATATCTGATATTGTACTGAAGTTTCATATTTAGCCCCTTGTTGCTACTCTTTTTTTATACTGCTGTCAAGAACTGGGTTTGGTTTTACATATGGTAATTATCAATAGGAAATTGGCTAAAAAATAAAAATAAAAATGGTTAAGTGCCTGATATGTGCGCTAAATAACACTTGATTGAGAAAAAGATGCAAATGAAATTTGGCTTCCTAATTTTCAACTTTTTAAAATAACTATGAAACACAGTTGGTCCCTAAAGAGTTTTATTTATCATGCATGAAGACTTGTTTTATGAGCAAAATGTTTTGTAGGGTTCCAGTCACAGCTCACTGGAAATTGTTCTGAAGAGCATTTGTCCTCACCACTGGAAGTAACTGACTGAAAAAGCTGTATAGTCACTCAGTTTCAGAAAAAATTAAGCTTGAACAGCAAGAGTACCCTACCTTACCACCTGATATCTTTTCCTCTGGACAAGAGCTTTTATTCTGAGACTGTTCGTCATACATGGAAAGTAACGTTGAACAAACTGTGAAAGCAGCTATTTGACATGGAGGATTGGGTTTTGCTATACATTATAAATAAAACTATGCAAAATCCTCTTACTGGTTCCTAAACTCTATGGGGATTAATGCAACGTGTTGGAAAAATACCTATTTTTTTGGTGTAGAAGGTGACATTTTTGTGTGTTTAACATCTGCTTTTATCTTTTCAGGAAGATCTAAGTGGAATAAGCTCTATGCCCAACACAAGATAACAAATTGGTTTTGGTTTTGGGTTTGACTTTGGGTTTAGTTTTGATTTTGGTTTCCATTTGGTTTGGGTTTTTTTGCTTACTTCTGGTCTCTACCTGTGTATTGCAGTAATTTTAAAGCTACAGAAGTATAAAACAATCAGTCCAGCTCCCTTCTCAGTGTATCCAATTTCACTTCTGCATATTCTCTGATTCAAAGTCAGTGAACAAGTCATGCTGGTTTACAGGGCAAAAGCCTGATACTAAACAAGGCACTGCTAGACTTCCTCTCCAAAAGACTATGCTATGTTGTATCCTGCAACATCTTCAGAGAGACTGTGAGGTCATGGCCATCTTCAAACTTGAATGTGGGGGCATCCTATCTGAACCTGAATTTACTCCCAGTTCTGTCTCAGTGACAGGTCAAAGCTTGCTTGTACGTAGATGCAAAAGCTGCAGATACCAGAAATGTGTCTTTTCTATTTCCTGGTCAGAAAACATAACAGCTAAGAACCAGGCAAGAAAATGACTCTCAACCATCTGTTCTTCTGAAGCACACCTCATTAAAAGCATCAGAAAACGCATCACTTGGAGAGTAGATAATGATGAGGAGGGTACTTTCCTGGGCTGGGTTCAGTGGCTGATGCAAGCCTGTAGATAGAGGAAAGGGTGTTGAAAGATAAGCATGGGGATGTCTAAGCATTACCTCTGAATTGTGGTATGTTCAGGTAAGGAAAAAGAAAGAAACATGATGAGAGTTGTTAGCTTTCCTCTAAATGACTCTGGCCAAACTTGCTACATAATAAAGCCTTTAGAAAAATGAGGATCTGAGCAGAAGTCTTGCCCATATATTTTTCTATGCTACTCCTCCAAAGGTTAACCGTTGCCTGTCTGGAAAACAAGTATCAATATTACCAAAAAGTTGTACATAGCATACAACATTTTTAACCAAATAGTACAGCTTCTTCCAAGGTTTGCAATCATGGGGGAAAAAAAGTTTGAGAAAATAAATTTTAAAGTCATAGAGTCATAGAATGATTAGGGTTGGAAGGAATCTTAAAGAACACCTAGTTCCAACCCCTCTGCCATGGCCAGGGATGTCTTCCATTAGAAAAAACTTTCATCCTACTTTGCCTTTTTTTGTAAACACAGATCCTACAAGAACATTGCTTTTTATCTCATGTTAAGAGAGACAGTCTTTTTTGCTCTTTGAGACAGATTTGAATATTAATATCATAATATTGGTCTGATATTTTCCCAGAATCTTCCATTTGAGGTTCTGTTACAAAGCTATAAAACAGCAGGAGTGGATGAATTTCCATCAAGTACCCATTTCTGAAATTAAACTCTTGTCTGGTGTGTGACAGTGCTCTTTCCACTGCTGCTTCTTTCTCCAGTACACTTCCAAGGCAAAGAATCTTTTCTCTCCTTCCAGGAATTAGTGCTGTTACAGGTGTGCTGATACGATTCCATGTGGAGACTGAAAGTGACTTAATGAATTATATGTATACACCATGCAGAAAGAGTGACTTCCAGCTATGACAAGTTCAGCAAATCTCCTGCTAACTCTGCTGGCAGAAGGCCTCGCTTCAACAGAGATTCTATTATGTCCACAACACTATCTCCCAGGGACTAAGGAGGTTCTGGTTTGAGAGATGACCTGGGTCACCTTCTTTCACATGTCCCCCTTAGGCAATGCATAACAATGTCTGTATGGGTGTTTTCAGCCAGTATGCCTTGCCCTTATCTTAATAGTCTTTCCATGATGAAGTAAATAAATTAATTTCAGGTCTCTGAATGATGGCTGTGGATAATTCTGGACAAACTCCTTTTCTCTTTTAAAGTGCACAGGCTCATCAGCCCACTCTCCCACCTTAATACCTCATCCCCTTGTGAAACCTTCAAGTGGAAAAATGTAGGAAATCCAAAACAGATCCAAAATTTAGTACTCTAAATAACTGGTTTGACATTCAAAAGGGCTGTAGAAAAACATAACTCCACCATATTGACACGTGTTAAGAAACCGTACATTAGGATCCAGTTTCAGAAAATCTTGGCGAAAAGGATTAACTAGGTTAGGGAAGGTTAAATAGGCTTTACTTTCTGGCAACAACTGTGATATATTCATTAGCAAAGAAAGTTTAGTAGTGGGTTTGGTTTTTATTCCCAGAGATTTTAGTAAGAGGGGAAACACAGAAGACTGATAAAATTGCTTTCCTTTTGGAAAAACTGATTTAAGATTTTATTTCCAATTTAATTTACCTACAATAAATTGTGTTACTTTTCAAAAGTATCTGCAAGCTTTTGGTTCAGACAAATTCTTGAAATAATAATAATTATAAAGCAATCATATTTTTTTGTCATTAATGTGACTTCTTATTGAAACCCTCATTTTGAGATCCATTGTATCAAGTGGCTTAGGCTTTCTATAGGAATGTATTTAAAAAAACCCTACCTTTATTTCATGCATATTTCATATTTATAACCTCACTTCCATCTAAAACTAAAAAGATAGCTCTGTACGAATATTTGAGAAGATGAGAGCAGAAGAAGAGACATTAGCTGTGAGAAAGGATTTTTCTTTTTTAATATACCAGTAAAATATCCATTTTCTTTTATTTTTCCCTTTCAGTATCATAATGTAAACTGTAAAGATCAATTAATATAGTCTCTCATTGGACTGT
Source organism: Coccyzus lansbergi (assembly GCA_033558105.1). Taxonomy (NCBI): domain Eukaryota; kingdom Metazoa; phylum Chordata; class Aves; order Cuculiformes; family Coccyzidae; genus Coccyzus; species Coccyzus lansbergi. The sequence continues at coordinate 1,346,529 of JAUMJK010000447.1, forward strand.
TTTGCTATATGAATGTGCACGATGGGGAAGAACGCTGTCTCAGGTAATGAAATCTAAATGGAGAAGGGACACATTTTGAAGTTTAGACACAGTTTCAGAAATCAGAAATGACAGTGAAGTTTATTGGGCTGTGCAATATCTCTCTAAAGCAGAAACTGCTTTTCTTTATACAGTTTGTAGTACAACTGGCACAAGCATTGCTGTCTGTATCTAGTCCTTCAACTACTGTAGTTCAGTGTGAGTGTATAGGTCTGCTGTTGCAGGGAGGTAATATTTATTAACTGAAAAGCCAGACTCAAACATTTCCTGCTTTCATGCTGGGTAGCTCATGAACTATGGGCTAGTTGTGAACTCTTTTGGTCAAAATGAATTATAGAGTCATAGAACCACCAGGCTGGAAAAGACCCATAGGATCATCGAGTCCAGCCATTCCTATCAAACACCAAAATATGTCCCTCAGCACCTCGTCCACCCGTGCCTTAAACTCCTCCAGGGAAGGTGAATCAACAACCACCCTGGGTAGCCTATTCCAGTGCACAATGACCCTTTTTCCGTGAAAATTTTTTCCTAATGTTCAGCCTGAACCTCCCCTGGTGGAGCTTGAGGCCATTCCCTCTTGTTCTGTCCCCTGTCACTTGGGAGAAGAGGCCAGCTCCCTCCTCTTCACAACTTCCTTTTAGGTAGTTATAGAGAGCAATGAGGTCTCCCCTCAGCCTCCTCTTCTCCAGGCTAAACATCCCCAGCTCTCTCAGCCGTTCCTCATAAGGCCTGTTCTTCAGCCCCTTCACCAGCTTTATTTCTCTTCTCTGGAAAAAAGAAAAAGGCCCAAATACTTATCTTTCTTCCTAACCTTCTCATTTCTCTCTGTAAATGAAAAACAAGGAAAATAAAAGGGAAAAAAAATATCATAGAATCTCTTAGATTGGAAAAGAACTTTAAGATCATCAAGTCCAGTTGTAAACCTAACACTCTCAAGTCTGCCACCAAACCACATGTCTGAATTCCAGATCCACATATCATTTGAATCAACTCTAAAGGTGATGACTTAAACACTTTCCTGGGCAGCTTATTCCAATTCCTGACAACCCTTTCACCCAAGAAGTTCTTCCAAATATCTAGCCTAAACTTCTCCTGTCACAACTTGAGGCCATTTCCTCTCACCCTATCACTTGTTAGTTGGAAGAAGAGATCAACATCCAACTCACCACAACATTTTTACAGGCAGTTGTATAGAGCAACAAGATCTTGCTGCATTCTCCTTTTCTCCAGACAAAAAAGCTCCTGTTCAGCCGGCTGTCAATCAGCACCCCCAGGTCTTTCTAGAGGTAGCTTTCCAGCCACCCTTCCCCAAGCCTATAGTGTCATATGGGGTTGTCCAAGACAGAAATGTAGGACCTGACACTGACCTTTTAGAATGCCATAAAATCAACCTTAGTCTGTTGATCCAGCTTGTTCAGACCACTCCATAAAGAATTCCTTCCCTCAAGCAGATTGAAACCCTCACCCAGTTTGGTGTATTCTGCAAATTTACTGAGAGTGCAGTTGATAACCTCATCCACATAATTGATAAAGGTATTAAACAGAACTGACGCCAACATTGAACCCAGTGGAACATCACTTGTGACCAGTCAGCAACTGGAAATAAATCCATTCACCACAAGTCCCTGGGTGCGGCCATCCAGTCAGTTTTTCACCCAGGAAAGAGTATGCCTTTTCAGGCTATGTCTCTCTTCCATAACTATAATTTCAAATATAAATAAACACACATGTGCGTAAATATTATACACTTCACTTATTGACCCTGTTGCATTTTCTAGATTTTAATTCCCCCCTTTTTTATGTTTTAAAGGAATAGTTATTTTTAATCAATGCCAATTACTCACCAATTTAAGTTTAATATAGTAGAAAACTTTCTTCTTTATTGGCATAAGTAGCTCTTTTCCAGGAGGAAAAGAAGGCATACTATTGCATTAATGAAGCAAGCAAATGTGTAATAAGCACACTAGTTAGGTATGAATTAATGAAATGTGTTCATAATTTATAAGAATTTTTAAAGTGATAATGATACAATATTGCATGTTCTATGCCATTATTTTCTGTGAAGACAAAGAAGAAGAAAGCCAATTGATTTTAATTTTAATTCTCTTTATTGTATGATTAAGTCTTTCACTCATTCCACAATGCAGAACACTGTGATACAGAGCAATGAATCAGATAACATTTAAAAGGCATCTTTAAGTAAATAAACAGCAACAAGCAAGAGAATCTATGTTACAATCACACACAGAATAAAAGCTGTTCTTGAAATATTTTCAGACTGAGAAGAACAAAATATTGGCATAGGATTTATTTTGAAGAAAAATCTGCCAACTTCCAAGAATTTCTAAAATATCTAAGTATATAAGTAAATGTGTTTGAATTAATGTAATCACACATGTACAAATGAATGCAGGAAGACAACAGAGACAGAGTAGAAAAAATGGAAAATAAACAAGAATATAGAAATGCAAAATATGTGTCCAATAACCCCTACATTCCCTGAAAACGCTGCAGGTTATACCAAACAAATGAACTACAGACAGGGGTAACATGCCATATCAATACAGGTGTGCCTTATAGCAGTGTTATATTATCCTTCATTCTGGAGACCAAGCTTGAACCGTTCTACAGGGAAAGATCTTTCTGCTATGCAACTTCTTCCAGAAACATGCATATCAGCCATTTGAGCAGTGCACTGAAACAGTTGTGTCCAACAGTCTAGAAGTGCAAAGAACAAGGAGGGATCAAATTTATATGTTCTGATAAAACCAAAATATTAACAAATCCAGGTTTCTGCCTGTATACATACAGTTATTTGGAAATGTTTGATGTCTGCATTACTTGTTAAGGTTCTACATCACCATAGAGGAGGGGTCTGGAACCGGCAGGGAAGGGGCCCAGGCAGGAGGGAGGGGGACCATGGGACACAAGGGAGGGAAAGAGAAGTGGGATGTGAAACGGTGAGAGTAAAGGTGAGGATAACGTGGAAAATAGACGGGGGATGGGGGGAAGGAGAGGAAAAGAGAAAGGAAAAGTGAAGGTAAAGATGGTGAAGGAGGGGGGCAGAAAGAGGGGAAAAAAAAATTAAGATGGCTCCAGGAAGATGGAGAAAAAATAGCAAAGCAGGCCTGGTTAATTACCACCTGATAAAATTAAAACTAATAGAAAGGTTTTAGAAGTTCAGTTGGGAAAGAAAGGAGGAGAAGAAGAAGTGGTAAAGGTGGCCTCAAGCTCTGCCAGGGGAGGTTCAGACATGACATCAGAAGAAAATATTTTACAGGAAGGGTCATTGGGCAGTGTCAGAGGCTGCCCAGGGAGGAGGTTGATTCACCTTCCCTGGAGGTGTTTAAGGGATGGGTGGACAAGGTGCTGAGGGACATGGTTTAGTGATTGATGGGAATGGTTGGACTCGATGATCCGGTGGGTCCTTTCAAACCTAGTGATTCTATGACTCTATGATTTCCAAGAAAAATAAATTTAAATTAATACTGTCTTAAAAGACTCTCTCCTGTGCTTCAAATGAGATTGTATTCTCAGATATTCCTGTTTGGAAAATAAACAAACAAACAAACAATAATCCTAAAGAGGACTTTATCAGCCTCATATTTCCCAAAATATTAGGCAACTTGCTGTGTGGATGAAACATTTAAAATGTTTCCTGCAGGTGCTAATGAAAATATGCATGAAGAAGCTGTGACTTAAAGACAGAGAGACAAGGGCCATACCTATCCACAGAACAATGAATTGTACACAACAGCAAAGAAAAATTCTACAGCAACAATTTAATATTTTGCCATTGATGGAAGAAGTCTGGACATAGTGACAAAGAACAGCCCTTTTAGTCATTTTGTTATAAGAAATTGCACTTGCCAGTAGTTTATTTCTACCTTTGGCTAAAAGAAGGAGTACGTGATTGCATTTTTCTTTAAAATATTTTCTTACTTTTGTCAAACTCTGACTTCTATTTTTGATTTGTTGGTAAATTAATCAAAATAAGTCATGATGATTTCTTAAATCCTTTTTCTCTTTTAAAGTGCACAGGCTCATCAGCCCACTCTCCCACCTTAGTACCTCATCCCCTTGTGAAATCTTCAAGTGGAAAAACATAGTGAGTCCAAAACAGATCCAAAATTTAGTATTCTAAATAAATGGCTTGACGTTCAAAAGGGCTGTAGGAAAACGTAACTTCACCATATTAACACATGTTAAGAAACCATACATTAGGATCCAGTTTCAGAAAATCTTTGTGAAAAGAATTAACTAGATTAGGAAAGGTTAATTATGCTAGTATACTTAGACCAAGGACAGATGAATTACAGAATGCAGTATAGTGAGAATTCATTGTGGAGATGTGTATTACATAGGATCATAAGACTAGTCTTTCTTTTTCTTCCAAAAGGAAACAGGAAAAAAAAATAATAGAGGAATACTGGTGGGTGTGAGATGGTGGAATACTTTACTAAGTATACATTAAAAAGGATTTTGCTTACAACTTTGTGACTCATGGATCAAGTGGTTTCCAGGAGTAGATTCCAGTTCCTATTTCCTTGGTTTTACATTGTTTATTATTTTTATGTCTTCATCCTGAAGAATTTCACTTGCATTTTTCTTAGTGGATTTCCTTGTTTTTTGTTTGCAGTTAGGTTCTTGTACTTTCTAGACATATGCATTTTAATTTTACATTTCTTCTCCACTTTTTTAAAGCAATTCCTCTCTAAAGTTCTAATACTAACAGGCAGTTTGGCATACATCTTCTGTTGTACAATAGTTATTTAATGAAATATACTGAGAAATAAGAAAAAAAAAGTTTTAAAAATGACCAGTTCAAAGGTATGTTCCTGAGATTTATAATAGGTACATATTTAACATTGGGCTATATGCCATATTTTAAAGTGTGGGTAGTTTTATAGTGTATGTCTCGAATTTCAGAAGACAGTGGAGTCTACTTTTGTAGGCTAGTAAACAATTTGTAATCCTTTTATATGTATTTTGTTAGTTACAACTATATCTGTTAATTACAATTATATAGCCTTTGACAAAGTTTCTCACAGCATTCTGCTAGGGAAACTGTCAGCCTCTGGCCTGGACAGGTGCACACTCTCCTGGGTAGAAAACTGGCTGGATGGCCAGGCCCAGAGAGTGGTGGTAAATGGTGTTAAGTCCAGCTGGAGGTCAGTGACAAGTGGGGTTCCCCAGGCCTCAGTGCTGAGTCCAACCCTGTTCAATGTCTTCATCAATGACCTGGATGAAGGCATCAAGTGCACCCTTAGCAAGTTTGCAGACAACACTGAGCTGTGTAGAAGTGTGGAGCTGGTTGAGGGTAGGGAGGTTCTGCAAAGGGACCTAAACAGGCTGGACTGCTAGGCAGAGTCCAATGACATGAGGTTTAATATGGCCAAATGCCGGGTCCTGCACTTGGGGTACAACAACCCTATGCAGAGCTACAGACTGGGAGAAGCCTGGCTGGAAAACTACCAGGAGGAGAGGGACCTGGGGGTGTTGGTCGACAGCCGACTGAACATGAGCCAGCAGTGTGCCCAGGTGGCCAAGAAGGCCAATGGCATCCTGGCTTGTATCAGAAATGGTGTGACCAGCAGGTCCAGGGAGGTGATTCTCCCTCTGTACTCAGCACTGGTAAGGCCGCTCCTTGAATACTGTGTTCAGTTCTGGGCCCCTCACCACAAGAAGGATGTTGAGGCTCTGGAGCAAGTCCAGAGAAGAGTCACGAAGCTGGTGAAGGGGCTGGAGAACAGCCCTTATGAGGAGTGGCTGAGACAGCTGGAGCTCATTGCTCTCTACAACTATCTGAAAGGAGGTTGTAGAGAGGAGGGAGCTGGACTCTTCTCCCAAGTGACAGGGGACAGGACAAGAGGGAATGGTCTCAAGGTCCGCCAGGGGAGATTTAGGCTGGAGATTAGGAGGAAGTTTTTCACACAGAGGGTCATTGGGCATTGGCATAGGCTGCCCAGGGAGGTGGTTGATTCACCTTCCCTGGAGGTGTTTAAGGCACGGGTGGATGAGGTCTTGAGGGACTTGGTTTAGTGTTTGATAGGAATGGTTGGACTAGAAGATCTGATGGGTCCCTTCCAACCTGGTTGTTCTATGATTCTATGACCTGTATAAATAACTGCTACTGGTCTGAGCACTCTTAGCAAACTACCTTCCTAAGTGTAGATGTGATTTGCGGGCATCACATGACTCAGGTATTTCAAGAGCTGTATAACGTACACGCTGTTACCTGTCAACTTCCAAAAACGTATCTAAGCTCCGAAAGCCTAAGGTGGAATTTGATCCAAATGTGAGCCTTTTCTTTTCCCTTCTGTTCCTTTCTTCTGTTTAAAGTTTCTATTCACATATTTTTTGAAGTTTCTTGTCCTGACTTCAGTTACTCCTTAAGTTAAAAATTTTGGAGACTCTAGTCCCAAACCAAATAAACCCTGAAACATATTCTGAACAACACTGAATTATTCCTCTAGTTTAACTATGAAATTTTCTAGATAAATGATTAAATATTTCATTAACATGTGGAGGGACAGGTCTTGGATTTTTGAATCAGCTTTTCTATATTTTTCTCTCTTATCAAACATTTCACTTCTCTGATTCCAAATAAAACTGAATGATGTCTTTGTTATATTGTACACCATGTATTCTCTGTTCTCTCTTTCCTGTTATTCATTATTTAACTGCTGTAGCTATGTTGTACGCAAGAGAGTCTATAAAACTAAATTATACTGGGCTGTAGTAAATCAGTGGACTTGATGGACTCTTTCTGTCAATGCCAAACACTATATACAATCCTCAGAAACTATCTTAATCCCAAACTAGTCTGTGTAAGTCCCCCTAAGTACAAATGTCTTCTCTTCAAAACAGTGTCTATTTGAGTCTATTTATTAAAGGGACCATTTTATAAAAGTTTAAAAATTATGTATCATGCACATCATGCGTTCATTCACGTACAGTTGATTTATCTTTGTTACAGTCTTTATCATTCTGTCTTATGCTAATGTTAGTTAGAAAGGATTCTCCCTTTGTATTTGATTATTATTGATATTACTCAGGAAACACATAAACACATACCACTTTTGTAGCTTAAGTTTGAGATTTTGTCAACAGTAGTATGTTATTCAGTGTCCGGTAAATTTGCTTTTAGAGTCGATATTTCACCATTATTTTATTTTTAATGAGTCATCTTAGCCTATATCTCATCTATTCAAGTAAAATTGGCTTAATTGCTTGGGGTATTTTTCTTTTTTTTTCTGAAAATCTGGGTAATAATTTTCGCTATGCATTTTGTTTGTTATTTAAATATGTATTATTCTCTATAAATAAAACTGAAGGTAAAAAGACTTTTTTGATGAGAAGACCTATGCTTTTATTTACAATAAAGAAAAACTGGTGTAATATTAATAACTTTCACCACTGCAGCCATTTCAAGTTGACATTTGCAACTACAATTTACTCCTTTCTCATTGTCTGCTCCCCTACGATAAAATCAAGAACTATAGGATAAAGCTTCCAACCTTTGTGCCTTGATGTATAAGACAACCAAATATTTGAGGTCACAGCATTTAGATCAATGCTCTGAATTTCTACTGACTTCAGTCAGTAGAGAAATTTCATAGTTCAGATAAGTGTGTTTTTTTTTTTCATCTGGAATTATTATAATGTGTTAATTTTACTATATTTAAGTCAAATATCAAATCTATGACAAACTGTGTTCATCTTAATCCATGGATGCTCTGCCTCATCTTGAGAGTACTGTCAGGATGGAATGGAATGGGATGGAATATTCCAGTTGAAAGGGATCTAAGATGATCATCTAGTCTAACTGCCTGCTCAATTCAAGGCTGACAAAAATTAAAGCATGTTATTAAGGGCATTGTCCAAAGACCTCTTGAACAGTGACAGACTTGTGGCATTGAACACCACTTTAGGAAGTCTACTTCAGTGTTTGACCACCCTTTTTGGTAAAGAAATGCATTCTAGTGTCCAATCTAAACCTTTCCGCTGCTGCTTTGAACCGTTCCTATATGGCCTGTCACTGAATACCAGGTACAAGAGCTCAGAACCTACTTTTCCATTTCCAGTCCCAGGAAGCTACAGAGAGTAATCAGAATCATAGAATCACTAGGTTGGAAAAGACCTCTAAAATCACTGAGTCTAATCTATCAACCACATCATGTCCCTGAGCACCTCATCCACCGGTCTTTTAAATACCTCCAGTGATAGGGACTCCACCACCTCCTTGGGCAGCCTGTACCAGCGCCCAGTGACCATTTCTGTGAAAAATTTCTTTCTGATACCTAGTCAGAACCTCTTCTAGTGCATCTTAAGGCCATTCCCCTTTGTTCTGTCTCCTGCCAATTGAGAGAAGAGGCCAGCACCATCCTCTCTACAACCTCCCCTCAGGTAGTTCTAGAGAGCAATGAGGTCTCCCCTCAGCCTCCTCTTCTCTAGGATAAACATTCCCAGTTATCTCAGCTGTTCTTCATAAGAGTTATTCTCCAGCCCCTTCACCAGCTTCTCTGGGCATGCTCCAGGGCCCCATCATCCCTCTTGTGGTTGAGGGGCCCAGAACTGAACACAGCATTCAAGGAACGGTCTCACCAGTGCCAAGTACAGAGGGAGAATAACGTCCCTGGACCTGCTGGTCACACCGTTTCTGATCCAAGCCAAGATGCCATTGGCCTTCTTGGCCACCTGGGCACACTGTTGGCTCATCTTCAGTCGCTGTCAACCAACACACCCAGGTCTTTCTCCTCCAGGCAGCTTTCTAGACAGACTTATCCTAGTCTGTAGCTGCACAGGGTTGTTGTGTCCCAAGTGCAGGATCCCGTATTTGGCTGTGTTAAACCTCCTGCCACTGGTCTCAGCCCAGCAGCCCAGCCTGTTCAGATCCCTTTGCAGAGCCTCCCTACCCTCAACCAGCTCCACACTTCCACTCAGTTTAGTGTCATCTGCAAACCTGCTAAGGGTACATTCGATGCCTTCATCCAGGTCGTTGATGAAGACATTGAACAGGGCTGGACCCAGCACTAAGCCCTGGGGAACCCCACTTGTCACTGGCCTCCAGCTGGATTTAATGCCATTTCCCACCACTCTCTGATCCCAGTCAGCCAACCAGTGTTCCAACCAGGAGAGTGTGCACCTGCCCAGGCCAGAGGCTGACAGTTTCCATAGATACTACTAGATAGTAGTGTCAAAGGCTTTGCTGAAGTCCAAGAAGATACATCCATAGCCTTTCCCTCATCCATTAGGCAAGTCGCTCTGTCACAGAAGGCGATCGGTTTTGTTTGGCAGGACCTGCCTTTTGTGAACCCGTGTTGACTGGGCCTGATCACCCACTTCTCTTGAATGTGCTCCATGATAGCAGATCAGGATCACCTGTTCCAAGATTTTTCCTGGCATTGAGGTCAGACTGACAGGTCTGTAGTTCCCTGGATCCTCCTTGCGATCCTTCTTGTAGATGGACACAACATCAGCCTCCAGTCCAGTGGAACTTTCCCAATCAGCCAGGAATGTTGGAAGATGATAGAAAGTGGTTTGGGCAAGCACATCTGCCAGCTTGCTCAATACTCTTGGGTGGATCCCATCCAGACCCATGGACTTGTGAATGTCTAATTGGCCAAACAAGTCTCTAACCACCTTCTCTTGGAGAGATAAAGTCCTGTTTAACTAATTTGGCATGCTATATGATGAGATCACCTGCCTAATGGATGAAATGTATGCATTTGGAGTTGTTTTTCTGGATATTAGTGAAGGTTTTGATACTGTCCTACACAGCATTCTTCTGGACAAGTTGTTCATCTACGTGGTGAGTGGGTTTATAACGTGTTTGCTGAAGAACTGAGGATTGTTATGAATGGGGCTACATCTTGCTGACAATCACCAGCCATGTACATCAAGGTTGAGTCCTAGAACCAGTTCTGTTCAATATTTTTATCAACAATCTGGATCCAGGAGGTGAATGTGCCATTGGTAAATGATACCAAATGATGCCAAAGGATATCAAAGTGGGAAGTGCTGCTGACTCTTCTCAAGGACAGGAGTCCTTGCAGAGTGATCTAGATAAATTGGAGCATTGGACAATGACTGATGGGATGAAATTTAATAATTCCAAATACCAGAATCTGTACCAAGGATGTGAACCCATGTTGACTGTGCCATAAAAATTATTTTTTTTTTTATCTTACAGAGATACTCATGACCTATGTTTACTCTAATATAAATTTTTACATTGGTGTAGCTCTACTAATAATAAAGTTTTGGGTTTTTTTAATTTCTACTTGTGAACATGTGAGGGGAAACAGAGTCCAAGTACCAGATAGATAAGGTCTCATGGACACTGTCTTAACTCTATAGCCTCCTTTTCAACTGCTCACCAACAGGCAGGTTTGGCACATGATCACACAGAGCTTTTAGTTTCATATGAGCTTCTCAGCAGCTTCTAACAGCTCCCATTCTCTTTTTATTAAGGACAGCAGCTACGGTAGCCTTCAATCCAGATACTGCAGTGAAACATCTGGGAGTGGTGAAATGAAACAAAATTCTACTTCTTTAGTGCTCAGAATCAGTCTCTGGGATAGTTTCTGTCTCTGTTCACTAGGAAAAGTTGACTTTGCCTTCTATTTTAGCGACATAATGTAAAAGGAAATTTGTGTCTGTGACAGCGTTAGACAGCTAGTGTGCATCTTCCTCTCATGCTCCTATTGATACCTGTGGGACATTCCTAAAAGTGCTTTCCCAGACCATTAGGGAAGGCTTCCTATTTCTTTGTGACCACATCTTGCTCTGTTTAGATTTGGAGCTCATTTGTCCCTTCTTGTTTCTGAAACATTCCCTCCAGCTTCTGTTTTCCTGCTGTGATTTCTGTTGCACATATTTAAGCCCCAAAGGCAATACTTGGATAAAATTATCATTGTCAGGGCACTGACTTCCATTCCCATCTCTGCTCATTATTTACATCCTTTGTGTTGCAAATTACACATCAGCAAAGGAAGCCTAGTTCAATTTACCTACCTCTGAGTTATTCTCTGAGGTGTAATATGTTAATAAAGAGAAGCAAGTAATTAACAACTAATAAATTATAGAACTAATAAGTTTTGGGTTACTTCTTTTTTTTTTTCTCTTGGACTACCTACATCAATTCTAATGCTTCCACTCACAATACACAATTAATCAAAACACTATTTTTAGTCGTTTTGGGTGGTATCCAGCTCATTAAGTTTCAGGCAAAGTTCACACTGTAGCACAAGTCATTTTCTGAAGTTCTAGCCCTCTATAGAAGAGTTTACTTCAGACCTGCATAAGTAGTTTAGATAGGGTGTCTAATTTTGAGATGGGTAAGTCTGTGTAACATGTACTTAACCACCATAGAACAACAGTAACGTATCCTCTGGAAGTATTGTTGACATCTAGCTACCATGTTGCTGTGGTTATTCTGTGAAGTCATGCTTTGCTATGTCTCCTTGACAACTGCGTAAAAGTGTTTCCTTGACTTCTCGTCTACATTTTTTTTTTCTTGAAGTTGAGTATTTTGAGTGGGGTGATACACATTAACACAGAAATGCAGTTATGTATACTGAGCTCACAAGTGCATTAACTCATGAAAGAAACTGTTAGACTACATCACCACTAGTTTCCATGACCTGCAAACCCCAAACCAACTTGAGATATTTCTATAAATCTCTTATGTGCCTCTTCAGAAGAATTATTTTTTTTTTTTCAGAAGCTAGTGCAGGCATTCCTGGGATTTATTTAGATATTCTCTTGCATTTGTTAACCAATTTAGATTACTTTTAATTAGGTCTTTTCTCTCTTCAATACCCCAGAAACATAGCTGGAGAAGTAGTATATGGAAATATCCATAAATGTATAAGAGCTAAGGGCCTCTGTTTAATATTCATGGACCATTATATTAGAAAGGCTTCTATTTCTACATTAAGTAAGTATTTCAGTTTATAAAATCAATTTATGCAACAGTTGATTGAGTCTTCTCTTTTTGTCAGTGACTTGAAGTTCAAACTAGGAAAGAACAGAAGGTGAAGGAGAAAATTGCAGGCCAGGGTTTTAAAATCAGAATACTTAATGTCAGACAATTCCATCTAGACTACTAAAATCCTAGTCCTTTATGTGTTTACTTTTAAATGTTGACTTACATTATGCTTGGGTTTAGAGATGCTACTTTATAAGAAGGAAACTTTGGATTAGTTTTTATTTCACCACAATGGGTCCGGTGCTAGTTCATTCAATAGCAGACAGAATACTGATGAGGCAAAATAATTTTCCTTGTGTATGTTTCTTTTTTGACTTTTTCAAAAACAGTTTGGAAAATATCACTCAAAATGTGGTTTAGAGTGGAAACTAATACATATTGCCCTGAGTGTGATGGACACCTATTTTGATTCTTTATATATGCCTTTGGAATTAATTACAATTACCACTATGTGCATAATGTACCAAAAACTAACAATTCACAGTAACGATATCTGCATGTGAAGGAGAAATTGCAAGAAGTTTTCTAGGAGCTGGAAAATGTCTGTTCACTTTTGAAAGATTCAGAAAAGCTCAAACACATAAAACCGGGCATACTACTTGTTCCTAACCTAATACTGAACTTGAAAAAATAATTTTTCAGAATTTCCTTCTGTTCCAATTTCTTTGTGTGTACCTTGTTTTACTTGGGTGCAGCCAGGCACAGTATCTAGACATAATTCAGTCTAGTCTTAATAGTATTTACACCTTAGTTTAAGGCTTGCTTTCATGCTTGATATAGTTGTTTATCTGGCTTCACTGGACATTAGATTTGGCCATAGCTACTTAATTCTCTAATGTACCTATATGTGGTCTCTAACTGTAAATTCATAATGAGCTGCACTATCTCTTTGAAAATATCTTCATGCTAATATTTAAAATCAAATGCACAAAATTTAGCATTTCAGAGACAAACTGCTGTAAATTCATCAAGATATTGTTTCCAGAAGATGACCATGTTTTGCCTTCAGGTGCTTAGACTACCTTTTACTGGCATATCAAACTAGGAGCCTCATCTGCCCTTTTGCAGCAGTACAGGAGCACAGATTGCTTTCCAAAGGAACAGTTGCTCTCTTTACAATAAATAGATAGGTATAACTGAACCCTATTTCTTAGCTATTTCCACAAAAAAAATTCTTCAGTTTCTTCTCCAGAGTGGAGAGTTTCTTCTTCCCAGGAATCATGTTATTTTCTTTCATATCGACTTCTGTATGGAAGAGCTACATATGCTGAGCACAGATATTGAATCTACTTGAGTAATTACTCCACATCCAAAAAAAGCTGATGTTCAGTTTCTTATCCCTGCCAAATATTTAAAAGGCTTATTTCCTTACCAAAAAAAAAAAAAACCCCAAAAAAACCCCAATCCCCATAACCAAATCTTTTAAGTACTCTCTGCATTCTCATCTTGATGTCCTTGAAAAAGTTCTTACCTCTCAGACTTGAAAATTATACCTTCCATTATTTGAACTCAACCAAATGGTAAAATGCTAAGGTGTTGACAACAGTATTCAGAAAATAACACGAAACAGGATGAAATAGAAGTCCTAATACCTGTGAATTCTTTCAGGAGTCAAAAGCAAACAACTTTTGACAAAAACCTCAAAGGATAGAGGATCTAAAGAGAAAATTGATGGTCTTAGGATGCTAGTTTATTAATTCAGTATACTGTATGTGAAGATCCCTACAGGCTTTTGCAGCACCTCATATACTGTACTTCCATAGGTGTTTTATTATCCATATGCTGTTGAAGGTCCATCTCTAGCCAGGAAAGTTTAGAAGAGAAGTAACGACAAACAGCTGCCTCAGGGCAAAGAATGTGTTGCTTATCTAGAACCTAACTTAATTAGATTGATGAAGTTTTGGAGATCATCACAGATGACTGGGAGAATAAAGAGAGGATGTGACAGATGTAGCTTTGAATGAAATTAGAAAAACCGCAAGTTCTGATTTCAAATTAGATTCACCATAAGTCAGTGGTACAATAAAAGTTTAAAAGTCATCAGTTCTGAGCAAGAGTCATTATCTCCCATCCCTTACACAGATAATAGTCTCAGAATAGAATCAGAATGGGGAACTATAAAGTGAAGCTTTTCTTATTTGAAGACCCTGCACCGTAAATTGCATCACTGAAAATTCACATACTCTGCCAGACTTACATGCTACCCTGTTTCTGAATTTTGGGTGAGGTCCTCGGGAATTGTGTAGAACAACATGGAGTTTTGCAACTAAATATATACTTTTAACGTACATTGCTCTTGTGGGTTAAATGTGGGACTTGGTTTAGTGTTAGACGGGAATGGTTGGACTAGAAGATCCGATGGGTCCCTTCCAACCTGGTTGTTCTGTCATTCTGTGATATGAGAACTGTTCTGCTCTTGAGTAATGTTGTATAGTGTTCTACAAAATATTCTCAGGGCAAAATAATAACTCATTTAAGCATTCACAAAATGATCCGTGTTTTTGATGGAGAAATTGAGGTTACATCTATTGATACAGCAATATTTTGATTTCTGGATCTTCAATTTGGGACATGGAAAATCGGAAAAACATTTTAATAATATTAGGGAAAAATTAAATATAATTTGTTTACTTTTCTTGCACATACTAGGCCATTAATTTGGAGGTTGTCCATTTGAAGCTTAAAAAGTCTTATCACTTTCCTTTCCACTAATATTTTCAAGTAGTTAATAATGCTAATTTAAAACAAATTGTAAGTATTCTTATTTTTCCTTTAATTCAGAAGTAATCATCTGTGGGGAATCACCTCACACAGACTCAGTCAATAGTCTAGACATACTCAGTATTAGCTATTTAACATTTTGTGCCTCCTCTGTTTCAGTATTCCTGTCTGTAAATGGGAGTAGGAATGCTTGCTTATCTCTCAGAGATGTTCAAAAGGTTGGTTAACTCATTAATCCCAAATTTTGCAAGAAACGTTCTCGTGTCCAGGTATTTTTTGCCTGTCAATCTGACTGCAAATCCATAATGGCATATCCAATCCCTTGCCTCGTTGTAATATTTAGTATTTCTAAGTGATCTGTCTTGCCAGACTAAAAAGCTGTATGGAGCAAGTACTCTCGTTTTGGGTAATTAGTCCAAGAGACTGCAGTGAAACTAGCTGCTGAAGTAATGCTAATATGCTTTATCCCTTTGGGTGAAATTCTCCCAGTTACATATTGCCTATGAGCCACGTTAAGTCCATCTTAAATCCTATTTGCAGGGTTTTAGTGGGATTTAGAAGGTACAGAAACCTTGTTCAGGATTCTTACACAAGAAAGAATTTTATTCTTAATTTATATTTAGGACTTCAAAAACTGTAAAGCACTATAAGGAAGATGAATCTTTAATATTTGAAAATACACATTTGCAATTTGCACACTGAAATATATTTTGTGCTTTCAAAATTATATGGGTGAATTCACATAACTTCCATGTATCTATTTTTGAAAACTTAGTTCATTAACTCTTTTTACACTTTCTCGGTTTCTCCTCTCTCCTTTTCTTTTCCTCCTATTTAGCAACATAAGTTTTGCTTCTATTTACATATTTAAATATGCAGTGCTTCTGCCTGATCTCTGAAAAGAAAAACTCACTGAATTCCTGGCAGGATTATATCCTTTCTCTTTTCTCTTTCCCTGTTTTGTTTTCCTCTTTTTTCTTTCTATCTTTTTTTTTTTTTTTTTAAAAAACTTTGAAGCTTGGGACTGTGATTTGAATAACAACTGGGAGAGAAAGCAGAAGTTCTGCAATGCTTTTCATAAATGAAATTAGCAAGTTTCTACAATTTAAAGGTTCTATTTGTAATTCTGAAAGCCTTTTCCATTCCCCTTGCTTAGCTTGGGGCATGAATATAAGGGAGAGATGTTTGCTTTGCTTCTTGTTAATGGATAAGAGATAACTATATGCTGAATTTACAGAATATTTGCCTGTTGTGAGTTTTATGCATAAGCCCCACATTAATATCATCTCCAGATCTTAGCCGAATAATATCTGTAAAGTCTGTTCACCACATATAGGAAAAAATCTACATTGCTTAACTCTACAGGTCTTTTAAATGATATCCACAAATACCAAGCATTAAAACCTTCACTTGGTATTTAAATTGCAAATGCTGAATTTTCCATCCAACGTTCTAGTCTGTCACACAGTCAGAAACCAGCTTGGAATGGAAAAACAAAAAGAAGCTTCAAATACAATTAGAGTGAAACCTTTTTGCAATAGCATTGGATGAAACAAAATCTGCCAATTTTAAAGTGTAAATGATCTAAGTGAGGGAAAGCTGTTAAGTCATCAGAGCCCAAGGCTCGTGTGTATGCTGATGGTAAAACAACAGCACTTCGTGGAATCAGAAATATCCTCGTGCCTTACTATAGCTACTTCTGAATTTCCAGAAGTATCAGTTTAAATGGCATTTTTAGCATAACTAATATTATTGATAGTTAAAGAAGCAATTTAATTACCTAATTAATGCTAATACTTTTGGACAGTATAGTTGACTTTAAAGTCCACAAAAATGTTGACATGTAGCACTTATCCCCCAGATAAGCCAGTTAAAGAAAATAGAAATGGTTCTCCTTTACCTGTAAGTTTTCATAAATCTATTTCATTAAGCACTGATTCAGATGCCTAAATACAGGTAGAAGACATTTCTGTTTGGATATTTTCAAAACCCCCTTCCATTTTTTTCCTGAACAGTTTACTTCAGGCATTTATTTTAAAAGATTACTTTTTTGTGCCTAAAATTTAAATTTAAGTTAAGCACCAAAGATTAGCACACTTGGAAGACATTTTGGCTGTGTTGAGGTAGACAATGATTTGGAAAGACATAATTAAGGCACCTGAGGGGGTGGGTAGAGTCATATTAGATATTTTGTGGACTAGAAAAGTCCTAGTACACTAAAAGCTGTCTCTTTTTGTCAGATCCTGGGGAAAACTGTCATACCTGTTGTGCAGGAGATTTGTAAGAATTCTTCAGTATTTTTTTCTTTTTGCATTGCAACCGTCCACATGGGGAGGGATGGGGGGAGGTTATCCATTATTTCTGTGATGATGGGAACTGAGGCCACTCACAATAATCTTTAAGATGTCCTGCAGATTGGAGGACATTTCTGAAGACTAGAACAAGGCTCATTTTACCCCTATCTACAAGAAAATCTCAAAGGAAAATCCAGAGAATTATAAGATGAGTAGTCTTACTGTGGTCCTTGTGAAAGCTATGGAACAAATCCTTTTGGAGTCTATCACAGGTTAAAAGAATCACATGATTCCAAAAAATCAAAACAACATATTCACCAAGAACAGGTCATGCCTGACAAACATGATTGCCTTCCACAGCAGAGTAACCTACTCAGCTGATGAGAGGCAAGTGATGGACATTGCCTACTTGATTTTCTTGAAGGGTTTTGATACAGTTTCCCACAGTCTGGTCCCAGGGAAACTGATGCATTACAGTCTACAAAAGTGGTTCATACAGTGGGTGGAAAACTGGTTTGCACCCCAAGGGTAGCAGTAAATAGCTACTTTTCAAACTATCAATCTGTTATAAGTGAGGTCCCCCAGGTACGGATATTGGGCTCAAAGCTGTTTTCTGTTTTCATAAGACAGATATGGATGACAGGAGCAAGCATACCCTGAAAAATTTTGCCAATAACACCAAACTGAGTGGAGAAGAAGACATTTATGAAGGGAGATCCACCCTACAGGAAGACCTGGATAGTCTGAAAGAGTGGGATAACAAGAACTGTACAAAGTTCAATACGTATAAATGTAAGGTCTTCTCCGTCAGAAAGAGTATTGCAGGAGTGCAGTACAGGCTGGAATCTACCCAGATAGGAATCAGCATTGTGGAAGGAGACCTGGAGGTCCTGGTGGACAATAGGCTCAATTATGAGTGAGTGGTGTATTGTTGCAGCAAAGAAAGCCAACGTGATGCTGGATTTGATCAACAAGGGCATCATTAGCAGAAATGAATAAGTGATTATATCAATCTACTTAGTGCTTGTCAGGTTACACCTGTAATATTGAGTTCAGTTTTGGTCCCTGCTATACAGAAAAAGGTATGGACAGGCTGGAGAGGGTCCACAAAAAGGACCACAATATATCAAAGCACTCTGAAGTCTCCGGTAATGAAAGGCTGAGGGAACTTGGGAAAAACCACAAGTTTTTCACAAGTCTCCCCTCCCTGCTTAGGTACATTGAAATTATTTTACTGTGATATTAAAGATAGGTGCAATTGCTGTTGCCAGAAAAGGAACGTGGTTGCCATGAAAGAGGCCCATTCAGGCCAAGTGGTACATTCTGCCTCACTGGAGTAGAGTGCAGGGTACTGCTACATGATGATATATCCAAGCTTTGTTGCCATGATAGGTATAGAGCTGTGAAGATAACCACATGGTTCCTATCAAGGAAGATGGATTGCAACTGCTACTTTGGCAGTCATAGGGAAATCGTATCCTTCACTTGATCTGTTTTCACTATAATGTCATTATAGTATGAAAACACACCTCCATCTCAAAGACTACCGACCTTCGAATGATGGCACAGAATCATAGAATAGTAGAATTATAGAATCATAGAATCACCAGGTTGGAAGAAACCCACTGATTCATCAAGTCTAACCATTCCTATCAAACGCTAAACCACGTCCCTCAGTGCCTCGTCCACCCATGCCTTAAACACCTCCAGAGAAAGTGAATCAACCCCTTCCCTGGGTAGCCTTTTCCAGTGCACAATGACACTTTCTGTGATTTTTTTTCCCTAATGTCTAGCCTAAACCTCCCCTGGCAGAGCTTGAGGCCATTCCCTCTTGTCCTGTCCCCTGTCACTTGGGAGAAGAGGCCATTATCCTCCTCTCCACAACCTCCTTTCAGGTAGTTGTAGAGAGCAATGAGGTCTCCCCTCAGCCTCCTGTTCTCAAGGCTAAACAACCTCAGCTCCCATGTAAACGCATTGCTAATGTAGAAAATTCAGTGGAATTTCCATGGCATCAGTCCATGAGACTACATTGATATTTCCATTTCAACAAAGAATAAAATGCATAATTTTTATGCAGCCATTGCCACACTCAGTATGTTACCTCTTATTTTATTAGCACTTTATCTTTTTTAAAAAAAAGAAATTGATATACACAAAAGGAATTTTCATTCCTGCTGTGAATCAAGGGCACAATAGCAGTGATAATAAAAAGACTTACATTTTGATCAAAAATCACAACCCAGTTACTATAGTTTTCCATTTGCTAATGACCTTGCATTTCTCTTCCCTGCATTGTGTCTACTTTTGGAACAGCAATATTAACTGAACACTTGTGTCATGCTCGTTTTTTTCTTTCTGTCTGAACTCAAGGCAATATGACGATACTTTTGTTATTCAGAATTCACTTGAGTTTGGTCTGTAGCAGTATGGTTGTTACATTTTCTGTTTAAAAACCTAAGTTTAGATATTTTGTACAAATCGTATATTCTGCTGCTATCACTACTACAGACCCTTGCTTAGCCTGTATTGCTCTCTGGCTTTAGTTTTTAGCATCAAATGAGAGAAGCTGGACTGCCACCATAAAAATTTACTTTTCTTCAACAATATCTGTTAAGGGTGCAAATACTTAAGGCAGGAAATAAAGTAAGGTAGGAAAAAGTGATCAGCCACAAACTCATGCAGAAGAAGGTTAGAGGAAGAGGGAACAATATACAGAAGAAGTATAATTCCATTTCATTGTTTCCAGCAGGGTGATGAGTTTTAGCACTTGACCTTAAGATCCAACTGTTATAGCCAGATTTATCCTTCCTAATATCCCATTTGCTTCCTGGGAGCACTAAATTTAGGCTCCTGTTCAGCTGTGTTCTTTCTCCTGTCAATGGAAGGAAGAAATAAGCACCTCTAAAAGACAATTCAGCTTATTTTAGATCTGACACAGCATCTGTAGGTGCCTTTTTTCTCTTCACAAAATGTAATGGGAAAGCAAGATGACTATATGCTTCAATTAGATAACTCCTCTAAGTGAAAAAGTCAGAATACATGCATCTAGGCTTTAACTAGTAACCAGTTCACTAAAATTGCATCAGACATAGTTATAATAAGAAATTGTGAAAAATAAAAATTGAAATTGCAGGAATCTCAAACAGAGCTCGCAAAATCATGATCCATGGGGTTGTTTAGCCTTGAGAAGAGGAGGCTGAAGGGAGACCTTATTGCTCCTTACAACTACCTGAAAGGAGGTTGTGGAGAGGAGGGAGCTGGCCTCTTCTCCCAAGTGACAGTGGCCTCAACCTGCACCAGAGGAGGTTCAGGCTGGACATCAGAAAAAAAAAAATCCCAGAAAGGGTTATTGGGCACAGCAACAGGCTGTACAGGGAGGTGGTTTAGTCACAATCCTTGGAGGTATTTAAAAGGCGGGTGAATGAAGTGTTCAGGGACATGGTTTAGGATAAGAATGGTTGGACTCGATCCTAGAGGTCTTTTCCAACCTAGTGATTTTATGATTCTGTGATTCAGAGTTTCTGATATATCTTCATGGGAATCGTGGATGTTGTAAAGGAACTGAAGGAGCACTATACTTTTTGAAACATGAACAGATACTCTAAAATATCTAAACTAGTAATAAATATTTATATTAGGCAGGAATTTTATTTTCCAGGTGCAAAACATGGCCTTTTCCTGTACCATTCTTTACCAATTACTTTACAATTAATTATAAATGCAGTCCAAAGAGAGAGGTGGAAAACTTCCACAGTATTCATAAAACAATATTTCTTGAAAACTAAAAATCACAGAGTATTTTGTCTGTTGGTGTACTGAGACTGCTACCTGCTAAACAATGGACAATATTTTCTTTTGATGCTTTGTATTACTTTGTGTATTAGTTTTTAGAATTGTGTTTTCTTATGTACTTAGATTATGAAATCTGAAATCATCCTTTCTAATAAAGTCCACGTAAAAATGCACATACATTGTAGTCATTCATGGTTGCCTTTGCTGTCAATGAAGAGAAAAAGATACTGCTGGGATGGGGAGGTGTGTTCAAACCTAACTCTTCATCTGGAAGTACTTTTTTTCTCTGCATTATTGCTTCCAAGAAACTATGCACTTACTTTAGAAATTACAGACAGGGATCAAGACCAGAAGAAATTAATCTGGATGTAGGCAGTTAGAGGGAAAACTGTTTTTTTTCCTATGCTAATACAGCACATAGACAAGGAAGTCTACACCATGATTACAGTTAACTACAAGAAGAATAAAAGCAATATAGAATAATAGTAGTCGTAAGTTCTCTGAAAATGTTCCTTTCACCTATTTGTAGTAATATGACTGAACTACAAATAGGGAAAGAACTATGGGAAAAAATAGTATAGATGGCATACATTTTCTTGGTAAAAGAGGCAAAATTATCTGAGTTTTTCAAAAGATGATTTTTTAATTGCCAACTCCACACTTTTACCCAGGGACCTAAATAAAGATTTCCTCATTATACCTGACAGTTTTGCCCTTGCACCAGGTGGAGGAAGAACACAGGAACATAGGAACTGCCACACCAGATCAGACCTGCAGTCCATCTAGTCCAGTCTTCTGTTGCTAATATTGGCCAGTGCCAGATGTTTCAGGGAAAGGTACAATAACCCTCCCATAGATACAGTCAGAAGTTCCCCTGTGAAAATCTTCCATACTTAATAATTTTGGGCATCAGATATGCATTTTGAATCATGAAGGATATACTCCAGATAGGAGGAGCATACCTGCCCCCAAATTACCCTGATTGTGATGTTCTACAAGCTTCAATTCACCTTAGAAAACTTTAGAAACTCGGTAGTGGCATCTAAGTTAGAAATTAAATCACTATAAGCTATCCCTAAATTTAATAATGCAAGAAAAGACCTGCAAGTACTTGAGTAAGTAATTCAAGTCTAAAGTGGTCTGAATTATAGCAAGAATTATCTATCTTTCTCTTCATGAGTATAGGGTAATATTCACCTCTCAGTTAGAAACATCAGGTAAGTGCCTAAAGTCATGTGAGACGAATTCACCTATAAGGCATTCAAGTAAATTACTCAGTGGAATTGCTCTTTTAGACAAAGAGTATATTTTGAACCAAGTCCACTAGTGCAACCAGGATGATGAATAATGGTTTAAAGCTAAAGGATGGTGTATAGAGACATTTTTTACATGGAGGGTAGTGAAACATTGGAATGTCTTGCTCAGCGAGGTGGTAGATGTCTATTTGCTGGAAACATTCAAAGTCAGATTGGACAGGCCCTGAGCAGCTGATCTAGTTTAAGAAGTTTCTGTTCATTGCAAGGTGTTTGGACAAAACAACCTTTAAAGGTCCCTTTCAACCTAAATTATTCTCTGATTCTGTGATTTGCAGTTCTTCATAGAAAGTGATTATTAATAGTTCTACATGCTGACTGCCCTTGTACCTCTTCTGTGTGTATACTGAAATATAAATCAGTAAAAGAGTCAAATTAAGATTAAGATTGCACAAATGTTTAGAAGAGTTAGGCATAAAAGTCAGTGGGCAGTAAAAGTCAGTGGTCAACAAATGAAACATAAAAAGCCTCTTGTCTGTAGAAACAATCAAGTGAAGTGAAAAGTCATTGTCTATATTGCATGCTTATCATAGACTTCTTCAGGTAGAGATAATTTAACCAGTCTGGTTCTGAGTTTGAACAGATTTTTTAGAAAGTACAGTCTTCACTGGAAAGGTAATCACAATGAAGTAAAGCAAAGATAAACTATGTTGTAAAGAAACTCATATATAGGGAGTTACTCAAGTACTAGTCTGTTGTCTAATATTAACAATATTAATGTTTGTGAATTTCATCTCAAAAGCAAGAGTTTGATAATTAATTTTAAAGTCCTGTTCATCTCATTTTAAACATTCAAAAATTATCTACAAAATGAGTCCCCAATCCAGGAGGTGTTTAAAAGATGGGTAGGTGAAGTGGTTAGGGATATGGTTCAGTAGTACATGGGTACAGTTAGGCTTGATGATCATCAAGGTCTTTTCCCGCCTATCAATTCTATGGTCATTATCTAGGTTCCCCTTTACAGTCACTAATGGTTGAGGAACAGTTATTTATATTCATGTCGGTCATCTTTACCCTCAAGCTTTAGACTACTTCCAGTGTATACTGTGCATGCATCCTTTAATATAATTTAAAGCCCATGTTAGATAAGAAAAATCACTTAGAATACATACTTGAATTTTGGATGACTCAAGTTGAATGAGGTGAATGTCCCTTAACTTTCTTGAAACATTAAAATTTGAGATACCTTCAACATGAAGGAAGGACTGTGATAAAAACAATTAAAAATATTGAGAACTAAATGAAAAATACTGTGAAATTTAGGTCTACAAAATGTACTTGGGGATAATTCATTTATAAGCTGGGAGACTATGAATTAGAAATGACAGAAAAAGGGGAAAACTTAATATATTAACAGATCATAAAATATCTATGAATAACCAGTGTGATGTAATTGTGAAAGAGATTAATGCAATTTTAGGCTCCTGTTTGTCAGGGAAAAGATTTTAAATACTTGAGTAAAGAAAAAAGATTTTAAGTGCTTGAGGAGTTTCATTTGGATGTTGGCATCCCACGCTGGTTACCCTTTTTCAAGAAGAGTTCAGCAACATCACAAGAAATAGGTTTACAAAAAAGCAACAAAAAAGCAGACAATTTTACACTCAAAATAATTGTCTTAAGTCTATGAAGGCTGAAAAGGGAGTATGATATCAGTCTCTAAATCAAATGATAAATGAATGTGAATATGAGAACGGCATTTAAAGAAAATAAACTAATAGAAAATATAAAAATGGATTTAATAAAATTAAATTTCAGCTTAAAGTTAAAATGTAGATGCTTGTTTTCTGAGATTTTAAGTTGCATAGTAACCTCTTGATAGAGGCCGAGTTGGTAAAAACTTTTAAGATATGAAGTAGTGTGTTTATAAGCAGGATTACATGATATGGCTGTAATTAAAAGGAGATTGACTGTTAATGTCATGTGTTCTTTTAAGTTCTTTGTTTTTACAGTTCAACTAGCTATTTTTTGAATTTATGAATGCCACAACACTTCTATAAAGGCTATCTGTACCTTGTTCACATTTCACGGATGAGAAAATAAGAACCGAAACTGATCAAAGCAGGGTACTGATGAATACATGGCAGCTGCAGATTAGAACCACACTGATGGACCATCCTCAGTCTTAAATTTTCAGAGTGAAAGGGAAGTGGGAAAAGAGGCAGAAAGGAGCAGAGAAAGGGAGGGAAGGAGGGAGAGAGAAGAAAAGAGGGAGGAAGAGAGAACTGACAGAAAATAGATGTGAAAAGCCAATTGCCACATCACAAACAAAAGGGTCCAGAACATACTGATTTTATTTTCAAATAGCATGATTTTTAACCCAGTCTTATTGAATGCTTTATACTGTCAATATTACATTCTTCTTTCTCTTTCTGAACTTGCAAACACAAAAGTAGAGGCAGTCATATTCCATTTTCCTGTGTCTAGATCATCAAAACATTGGGTGAGATGGAGGTGCAGGTGTATTGGCCATGCCAAGGTGCTCAGGATTCTGTTCAACAGAACAAAGACAATTTTATGGGACTGTGAGCGGATCTGGAATGTTAGTCCGCTTACAGACATTCAATTATGCCTCAAAATTAAATCATGAGGTGTACTCCTCAACTACTTTGGCATAATAAGACATGAATATATATATATTTTTCAGATGTTTAAATTTCTGGATTGTTTAAGGTAGTTGTGGAGGGTAGAACTGACATTCCAGTGGGAGCTAATTCCAGGTAGCAGCTGCATTGTCTCACAGGGATCTTACAATTGTGAACTAGAGCAACTGCAACTATCCAGCTGCCTAAAATACCCTGCTGGCTGACTTCTGTCCCCCTTTGGCATACAGTAGTTTCAGAATAAGGAAGAAAAGGAGACAGGAGGTGGTGCCAAACTACATATAAGTTTTTTATTAAGTAAGAACAGGGACACATCAAGAGAGATGAGGCAGCTGTGAGTATGCCAGCAGCTGCATCTGCTCTATGAAAGGATGATAAGATGAATATGACAGGGCTCTCCAAAGGACTAAAAATTTGGGAATGTCTGACTGCTAATGGCTGGGCAACTTTCCTTATAAGTATAACATGGGTTAGAGACTTCAAAGCAAAAGAATGGGCTTCTTTCACCTCTGAAGAAATTTTACTTTTCTCCCTAATTTTTACACTACGAATATGTGTTCACGGCAAATTTATATTCATCCTGAGATATGAAAAAGTAATAATTTGCAATCTTTTTTCATTGTCTGCAGGGAGCTGTTTATGTTGGCTGAAGACTCTCAATGCTTCTATATTGCAACAATAAACATTCTAGTGAGCTATTTTGTTGTTTTGCAAACAGACAGATGGATAAATTGGATGCAAACTTTTATTTTCTTTGGTGTTTTAGTGGTTGTCCATCTCTTTTTCTTTTTAAATTCCAAAGTATCATTAACATTCAACAACTCCATTAGAAAGTCACAGGCAGTGAGAGCCCATCTGTGCCATGTTAACATTTAAGGAGGAAATAAAAGAGTAAAGTGGACAGGTGGAGTAGACAGCAGGAAATAACACCAGGCACACAGCAGGTAGGGAGTTCAGCAGAGGAAAATGCCAGACATTTAACAGGTAAATGGAAGGGCAGCTGAATTTCTATGCCAGTCCATAGAGAGTGTAGTAGTGGCTGACAGGAACAGGAAGATGTCACGTCTTCAAGAAAGAGCACTTGCTTTCATTGAGAATATTAACCCAATTAACCCAATTTCTGAATAATTATGACTACTAAACAACTGGCCTATTTCATTTCCTATAACTTCTTAGAGGCTTTCATGAGTACACTCTGACCTCCATGGAGTGTAGAGGGAGATGTGCATGAGGGACATGTTAAGGAGGAATGACAAGGGAGGATGAAGACCCAGAGTCAAAGTGAGGCAGTGGTGGGCTGGCTTGGCAAGGAAAGCATGCAGGGTGGTTTGGACAGGACACATAATGAACAAAACATGACAGTCTGTGAGATACCTCAGCAATATGCATAAAAATAAGGAACTGTCAACAGGGCCACACAACGGAGAAAGATTTTGATGTCTTTTCTGGGAAATCAGCATGTCTGGATACCACTCTGAAATATCTGTACATCATAGCATGCGGCATGATAACAAGCAGGAAGAATTAGAAATCTGCATGCAGTTACAGGGTACAGGCTTTTAGGATCATAGAGACATGATGAAATTTCTCACATGCCTGGAAATATAAATGGAAACAGTCTCTTTAGGAAGGAAAAGCTGGGATAATGAGGAAGGGGAGTTGCCCCTGATGTGAAGGAACAGCAGGAATACCTGAAGTTTTGTCTAGGAGCAGACAACAAGACGCCTGAGACCATATATGTTATGATTAGGAAGCAGACCAACACAAGCCCCTGCTATAGACTGCTTTATAAGAAAGAAATAGATGAGACCTTCTTCAGATAAGTAGAAGAATCTTCATGTTTGAAAGAAATTGTTCTTATAAGTAATTTCAACCACTGAAATACCAGTTGGAGAGACAGCTCAACATGATCTGTCAATGCGTGTACAGAACCCAGAAAGGTTGCTATATCCTGGGCTCCATCAAAAGAAATGTGAACAGCAGGTTTAGGGAAGTGATAATACACCTGTGCTGCGGTCTCATGAGACCTTACCTGGAGTGCTGCATTCACTTCTTGAGTTCTCATCAAAGGAAGGACATGGATCTCCTAGACTAAGCCCCAAGAAGGCCCATGAGGCTGATAAGAGCTCTGGATCACCTCCCATACAAGGACAGGTTGGGGTAGTTGGGCTTGTTCAGTTTAGAGAAGGCTCCAGTGAGACCTTATAGTAGCCCTCTAGTACTGAAAGGGGGTCTGCAGGAAAGATCGAAGGCAGACTTCGTCAGAGAGCAAAATAGAAGGAGGGATAAGATTTCTAAATTGAAAGAAGGAGGATTTAGATTACATAGTAAGCAGATTTTTTTTACTGCGAGGGTGGTGAGGCACTAGAACAGACTGAGCAGAGAAGTTGTGGATGCCTTGTCCCTGGAGGGAGCAGCATGATTTTTACAGTCTGAGCTAACTTTCTGATGTAACTACCTGTCCTAATTGCAGTCAGATCTTTAGGCATCTCTCAGTTCCTTGAATTAGTTCTAAAATCAGGTTGAAATCCAGACTTGAGTTTTCCCTGCTATACTTGAGGGTGCTCAGCAGCCTTGTACTAAATGTGTATATTTGTTTATTATATTATGTTTATTTGAATGCTGATTTTTTTGTAAGTTTTAGATTATTCCTTGAACTTGTTTAACACTAGACTATGTCTCAAGTCCCAGCCTTCATTTCTGCACCACTCTTATCATCTAGGAAATGGCAGGCACGATGCTTCTAAAGCCTGGCACTGCCGCAGACGTGTTCCTGTTGACAGATACATGCCAAGTTTGATGTCACTTGGCTTCACCCCTGGAAACTGGCAGAAATAGAGGAATAAGACTTTGCTAAATTATCTTTTTCAGTGGGGGCAACATTGTTTGTCATCTTGCCACTTGGCTGTTCTCACTCTCTGGCACACAGTGTCTGACTCTGCATTTGCAATGAACAGTGATGGTTGTGTGGTCTAGAGTTTTGCTTGCAGCTGCTGATCACTGGCTGGCTACCGAGGCAGGGCACCAAGGAAGAGGACAATAGTTGGAAGACTGGTATCTGGTAAATTATTCCAAGGGAAAAAGCATAGACACATACTAGGCTCAACTTGACAGACTCTGCAGATAATTATAGAATGGGAATCCGTAATACATTAGTAACACAAACACTACATTGATTGCCAATGTTCATATTCTTCAGTTATCCCTCTTCAGTTATATTAAAATTGAATTGTTTGTATCCTCACATTTTTAAATTTCTAGTGTGTGTCCACAAAAAGAGTTCAGTAACCTATCTGCCTGAAGAAGTAGCAGCCACCTTCCTGGGACTGGACTCTTGCTCTTTGCAACATGCTGGATTTTAACACTGGAATTTGGCAATGTCCATGTATTGTTTCCTGTTTTTCCCAATGATTTTATCAATGCATGGACATGGAAATTCAAAATCTAATATGGCAAATATCATATTTAATGTCATTTTCTTTTCACAGAATTACAGAGTCATTCAGGTTAGAAAAGGCCTTTGAGTCCAACTGTAAACCTGCCAAGACCAACAACAAATGATGTCTTTAAGTGTTGAATTTATACACCCTTTTCATACCTCCAGGGATAGCAACTCAGATGCTTCCCTAGGTGGCCTGTTCCAGTGCTTGACAACTCTTTCAGTGAATTAATATTTTTTAATATCTAGTTTAAACCTCCCCTGGTAGAACTTGAGACCATTTAGTTTCATTCTATCACTAGTTACTTGGGATAAGAGATCAACACCCACCACATTACAACCTCCTTTCAAGTAGTTGTAGAGTGGCAAGATCTCCTTTCAGTCTTCTCCAGATCAAATAATCCCAGTTCCCTCAACTGCTCATTATAAAACTTGTTCTCCAGAGTCTTCTCCAACTTTGTGCCTCTCTCTGGAAATGCTCAGGAATGTCAATGTCTTTCTTGTACTGAGGTGCCCAAAACTGAACTCAGTGTTTCACAGAATCACAGAATCACTAGATTGGAAAAGTCCCATTCCTATCAATCCAACCATTCCTACCAATCACTAAACCATGTCCCCCAGCACCTTGTCCACCCATCTTCTAAACACCTCCAGGGAAGGTGACTCAACCACATCCCTGGGCAGCCTGTTCCAGTCCCCAGTGACCACTCCTGTGATTTTTTTTTTCCTGATGTCAAGTCTGAACCTCCCCTGGCAGAGCTCGAGGCCATTCCCTTTCATCCTGTCACCTGGGAAATTTGAGGTGAGGTCTCACCAGTGCTGAGTACAGGGGTACTAACACTTCTCTACTCCTACTGGCTACATAATTTCTAATACACATCAGGATACTGCTGGCCTTCTTGGCCACCTAGGCATGTTACAGGTTCACATTCAGCTGGTTGCCAACCAGCACCCCTGGGTCCTATTCTTCCAGGCACCTTTCCAGCAGCACTTTCCCAAGCCTGATGTTTTGCATGGGACTGTGAGCAAAGTGCCTAGCCTCACACAGAGTGTTTTTGAACACTGCATAGATGGCTTTATCCCATTGATCCTGCCTGTCCAGATGCCTCTGCAGAGCCTTCCTGACATTAACCAGATCAAGACTCCCACCCATCTTGGTGACATTTTCAAACTTACTGAGGGTGCACTCAATTTCCTTGTCCAGATCATTGATAAAGGTATTAAAGAGAACTGTCCTCAACACTGAGTTGTGAGGAAGAGCATTTGTGACAAGCCACCCACTGGATTCAACTCAATTCACCATGATTCTCTAATTTTCCTCAAAATCAACTTTGGGTTTGTCTATTGTATAATATCTATTTTCATTTTAAAAAATAAGCTGATCATCTATGATTGTACAGAAAAGTAAAAATAAAAGAAAATAATCTGCAACTAGAGTTCATTAAACTCTGATACAAACCAAAATTAACAAATGAAAAATGTAGAGTGTTAATGCAATTTTTACTTTTAAATAAATACTGAAAAGCCTCAGGGTCACAGGGTAATTTCTATTTTGACTGTCGGGGTTTTTTTGTCAGTGTTTGTCTCAACATGTTAGGGAAGATTCATGCCACTTTACTGTTTTCTCTTAAGTGCAGTGTCCACATTCGGAAATTACTTACCTTATGCTTTTGCTTTACTGCATGGGAAAATGTAGACCACACCAGAGATTTCAGATGGAATTTCCCTCTCTAGGGGATGTATAAACAGTGCAAGGTCGTTAGATGTGATTTAAGAATGTTCATTTGGTACCTAAATGTGAATCTATTCCTAGAAGAGTACACATTTCACAGTGTCACTGCTGCAGAGCAGCTAATTTAGAAAATAATACTGATAACCACCACTTCCATAGCTAGGTACCAAAATAGTATTGTAGTAATAGGAATACTGTTACTCAATATCAGAATCAAGCTCTTAAATTCAATCTGAAGTGGCTGAATCCCATTCAGAAATTTAGTTTCTTTAAAGGAGGATGTATTAATAAACTTCTTTAAAACAATGTTCACTAACTAGACAACCATGAAACATAGATGTAGGTTCTTCCCCTTTTCTGAAGCCTTTTTAACAAACTTTCCACAAGCCAAAGGAACTTATGGACCACATTGGGTTGTTACATCACTTGATATATTATTGATTATTACTGCAGCGCTCTGAGCCTTTAGAGAGCATGAAAAAGTAAATTGGAATACAAACAAGTTTGGGGAGCTCTGAGGTTCCATAATACTCGGAGAAACTCTTAAACCATGAAAAAAAATGTTCACAAAAATAACTTCAGAATACAGTTAACCTGTAACGGGATACAGAAATTTGGCCATACATTGCTTATCCTGGTCCATCTCTTCGTCTTAGAATAAGAAAGTGAAATAAAGCAGGAAAAAAACAAACCAGTGTTGAAGTCTGAATTTAGCACATAGATCAGAAAGGGAAAGGAAAAAGGAATTGCATTAAAAAAATTATCAAATATTAAAGATTTGATAGCAGCACCTCTATTCATGTTTATTAATTCATTCTAGGTCATGGAAACTCCAGTGGCGATTGCAGCATTGCTGTGGTCAATGATTTACATATTCAACGGGTCTCTTCCCAGAAGGTCCACAGTGTAAGTACACAGGAAGAACATATTGTATTGTCCATTTTCTAGATGAGTAACCAAGGGATGGAGGGTTAAATTAAAGCCAATATGAGAGCCCAGAACTTCAACAGTACATTCAGATCCTAAGTAGGATCTTAAGTTAAATATTATTCTATTTTCTTTCAAGATACAAGGCATAAAATACTTCAACTAGTGTTCTAACGCTTTCAGAAACTATTCACTGCTCTTAGAGCCCTTGATTACAATTAGGGGTTACTTACAGCTCCAAATTTGAAAAGATCCCGCCTGCTTTGAAGACATACCCACTGCTAAAATCAATCTATATTAGGATTTTTTTAAATAAAACTTACAGTTTGAAAAGACAGGCAGACAGATGAACTAGTTAACTGTCAGACAAACAGGCAGGCATAGGTTATTCACAGTCAGATGTTATCTCCTGGTTCTGCCCTGGTGTAAATTCTTTTCTTTACCCCTTTTTCTTTTGTCCTTGAAAGACGATCTGCCTTCAAGGACAGGACACAGAGAAAAGGAATGTATATCTGAAAATAAAGATAGTAAATTTGAATATAATAGAAAACCAGAAAAATATCTTCCACCTATTCCTCACAATGCTTTTTAACTAAAAAAAAATTCAGATAGAGACTGAACAGCCAAAACCGAACTTGACAATTCATGAGTTTTCTTTTATGTTCACTCCTTGCCTTACATACTCCTCCTCGTATATAAGTACTATTAACAATGACTGGGGAGATTACTAGGGGCTAGGTCTCCAGGCAACACTCTGGGAGGCTTTAGATTTAATACAAATTTTACGTCCTATTTTTTCATTTTCATTTTGATATCTTAGACCTTGTAGGTCATCTGAGAAGATGTCAGTGCTAACACAACATAATCCTGCCTTTAATGCAATTCGAAGTTAATACTTTGTCATCATGAAGATACAAAAGTGGAAGAAATAAATTAATTTTATCAATAATGCTAACAAAAAAGATTTAAGTCAAAACTTGCCTATATATAAGACAACAGGACTTTCAGAGGTTGTGCTGCCTTCCAGCTCCTGTCACCAGGAGTCGCGTGCCACACAGTTAGGTCACACTGATGGGACACAGGTGTCACAGTGGCTTAGGGCACTTGCTCAGCTGCTGCCCAGGCATTAGATGCCACAGCCCTTCAGCTGCTAACAGGCAGGACTCAGTCTTGTTGCTTAGCCAAAGGGACAAGGCTCCAAGCTGCAACCCAGCTCAGCAGAACGCAGAAACACATCAGTCTAGTATTAATTAATAAACAGTGTTTGTTGTTCAAAACACCTCTTTCCACATTCCCCTGTCCTGTCTCCGCAGTCTCACACTCAGTCTCTTGACACCTTCAGGCTGTGAAGGGTTTGGTCCCAGCCTGGCAAAGCCAAGGGTCCCACAGTGCTAACCACAACCCAGCTGAGAGCCAGCCCGGGGCTGCTCCGGCAGCTGCACCAGCACCCAGCACCTCTCCAGACAAATTCACAGAATCACAGAATCACAGAACAACCAGGTTGGAAGGGACCCATCGGATCTTCTAGTCCAACCACTCCTATCTAACACTAAACCAAGTCCCTCAAGACCTCATCCACCCGTGCCTTAAACACCTCCAGGGAAGGTGAATCAACCACCTCCCTGGGCAGCCTATTCCAATGTCCAATGACCCTCTGCATGAAAAACCTCCTCCTAATCTCCAGCCTAAATCTACCCTGGCAGAGCTTGAGGCCATTCCCTCTCGTCCTGTCCCCTGTCACTTGGGAGAAGAGCCCAGCTCCCTCCTCTCCACAACCTCCTTTCAGGTACTTGTAGAGAGTAATGAGGTCTCCTCTCAGCCTCCTCTTCTCCAGGATAAACAACCCCAGCTCTCTCAGTCGCTCCCCATAGGGTCTGTTCTCCAGCCCCTTCACCAGCCTCATTGCTCTTCTCTGGACTCACTCCAGAGCCTCAACATCCTTCTTGTGGTAAGGGGCCCAGAACTGGACACAATATTCAAGGAGTGGCCTCACCAGTGCTGAATACAGAGGGAGAATCACCTCCCTGGACCTGCTGGTCACACCGTTTCTGATCCAAACCAGGATGCCATTGGCCTTCTTGGCCACCTGTGCACACTGCTGGATCATGTTCAGTTGGCTGTCGACCAACACCCCCAGGTCCCTCTCCTCCTGGCAGTTTTCCAGCCAGGCTTCTCCCAGTCTGTAGTTCTGCATAGGGTTGTTGTGCCCCAAGTGCAGGACCCGGCATTTGGCCATGTTAAACCTCATGCCGTTGGACACTGCCCAGCGGTCCAGCCTGTCCAGGTCCCCCTGCAAAGCCTCCCTACCCTCCAGCAGATCAACACTTGCACACAGTTTTGTGTCATCTGTAAACTTGCTAAGGGTACCCTCAATGCCCTCATCCAGGTCATTGATGAAGACATTGAACAGGACTGGACCTAGCACTGAGCCCTGGGGAACCCCACTTGTCACTGGCCTCCAGCTGGACTTAACACCATTTACCACCACTCTCTGGGTCCGGCCACCCAGCCAGTTTTCTACCCAGGAAAGTGTGCGTCTGTCCAGGCCAGAGGCTGACACTTTCCATAGCAGAATGCTGTGAGAAACTGTGTCAAAGGCTTTACTGAACTCCAGAAAGAACACATCCACAGCCTTTCCCTCATCCAGCAGCTGAGTGACTGTGTCATAGAAGGCGATCGGGTTGGTTTGGCAGGACCTGTCTCTGGTAAACCCATGTTGACTGGGCCTGATCACCCGGTTCTCTTGTAAGTGCTTCATGATAGCACTCAAGATCACCTGTTCCATGACTCTCCCTGGCACTGAGGTCAGACTGACAGGCCTGTAGTTCCCCGGATCCTCCCTGCTACCCTTCTTGTAAATGGGAACTACATCAACCAGTCTCCAGTCCAGAGGTACCTCCCCAGTCTTCCAGGACTGCTGGAAGATGATGGAAAGGGGTTTGGCCAATACATCCGCCAGCTCCCTCAAAACCCTAGGATGTATCCCATCTGGCCCCATGGACTTGTGGGTGTCCAGTTGGCCAAGCAGGGCTCTGACCACCTCCTCATGGACTACGGGAGCCTCGTATTGCTCCTCTGTTTCCCGGGTATCTACACAGAGGGAACAGCTTTCTTTACAATTAAAGACTGAGGTAACGAAGGCATTAAGTACCTCAGCCTTCTCCTCGTCCCCTGTCACTGCTGTTCCCTCTGAGTCCAAAAGGACTGTATGGTCTCCCTTGTCCTCCTTTTACTGTTAATATACTTATAAAAAGATTTTATATTGTCTTTTGCAGACTTAGCTAATCTGATCTCTAGCTCAGCCTTAGCCTCTCTGATTTTTTCCCTACATAGCCTCGTTTCCCTCCTGTAGTCCCTCCAAGAGGCCTGTCCCCCCTTCCAGAGCCTATAAATCTTCCTCTTTTTTCTAATTTGACACAAGATTTCCCTACTTAACCAAGCTGGTTTTTTCCCCTGCCAGCCTTTTTTCCAGAACACGGGGATGGCTTTCTCCTGAGCTGCCAGGATCTCCTTTTTGAAGAACTCCCAGCCCTCATGGGCTCCCTTGCCCTCAAGTGCTGTCTCCCAGGAGACTTTGCCAACCAGCCTTCTAAACAGTTCAAAGTCTGCCCTCTGAAAATTTAGTGCTACCGTCCTGCTTAGCACCCTCTTAAATTCGTGCCCCAGAGCTCTTGGTGGACTCTGGGCCCTCCCACCCTCAGCTCAGACCAGAGCCAAGGACCAGCAGGGCAGCGGGGAGCACACCTGGCCTCCTCCTGCCCATCATACGGTCCCTCTGGAGATAACTGTAGCCTTGCAGCTGGCAAAGACACAACACTCGCGCTCTTTTGCTGCTCCTCGAAGGATGTGCCTTCTAGCCCTCTCACCTCCTTGCTTGACCTCCTCTGGACACCTTCACATCCCTCTCAAACCTCAGGGCCCCACCTGCACGCAGTGCTCAATGTGGAGGTGCAGCAATGCCAAACCCTACAGTCACTGCTCTTGGTTGGTGGTGCTGTGGCTGATTGTGCCCCATGATGCTGTTTGCCTTCCCAGTTGCCAGGGGATTCTGCTGATTCACATCGAGCTGCTGCCCACCAGCAGCCCACCTCTCTCTAGGTACAGTGCATATCATAGAATAGAATCATAGAATCACTATGTTAGAAAACACCCATCGGATCATCAAGTCCAACCATTCCCATCAATCACTAAAACATGTCCCTCAGCACCTCATCTGAGGTGTCTTTTAAACACCTCCACGGAAGGACACTGAACCGCCTCCCTGGGCAGCCTCTGCAAGTGCCCAACAACACTTTCTGTGAAAAATTGTTTCCTGATGTCCAGCCTGAACCTCCCCTGGTGGAGCTTGAGGCCATTCCCCCTCAGCCTGTCCCCTAGAACTTGGGAGAAGACCCCAGTTCCCTCCTCTCCACAACTTCCTTTCAGGTAGATTGATACAGCAATGAGGTCTCCCCTCAGCCTCCTCTTCTACAGGTTAAACAACCCTAGCTCTCTCTGACACTCCTCTTGTTCTCCAGCCCCTTCACCAGCTTCATTGCTCATCTCTAGCCTCACTTCAGTGCCTCAACATCCTTCTTGTGGTGAGGGGCCCACAACTGAACACAGAATTCGAGGCGGAGTTTCACCAGTACCGAGTACAGAGGGAGAATAACCTCCCTGGTCCTGCTGGCCAAGCCATTTCTGAAACAAGCCAAGATGCGATTGGTCTTCTTGGCCACCTGGGCACACTGCTGGATCATGTTCAGTCAGCTGTCAACCAACATCCCCCGGTCCCTCTCTTCCAGGCAGCTTTCCAGCCAGACTTCTCCTAGTCTGTAGCTCTGCATAGGGTTGTTGTGCCCCCAGTGCAAGACCAGGCACTTGGCCTTGTTAAACCTCATTCCACTGGACTCAGCCCAGAGGTCAAACCTGTTCAGATCCCTTTGCAAAGCCTCCCTACCCTCAACCAGCTCCACACTTCCACTCAGCTTAGTGTCATCTGCAAACTTGCTAAGAGTGCACTCAATGCCTTCATCCAAGTCATTGATGAAGACACTGAACAGGGCTGGACCCAGCACTGAGGCCTGGAGAACACCACTTGTAACTGGCCTCCAGCTGGATTCAACACCATTTACCACCGCTTTTTGATCCCAGCCAGACAACCAGTGCTCCAGCCAGGAGAGTGTGTGCCTGTCCAGGCCAGAGGCTGACAGTTTCTCAAGCAGAATGCTGTGAGAAACTATGTCAAAGGCTCTACTGAAGTCTAGGAAGATACATCCACAGCCTTTCCCTCGTCCCATAGCAAAGTCACTTTATCATAGAAGACGATCAGATTTGTTTGGCAAGACCTGCCTTTTGTGAACCCACGTTGGCTGGGCCTGATCACCTGGTTCTCTTGCATATGCTTCATGATTGCACTCAAGATCACCTGTTCCATTACTTTCCCTGGCACTGAGGTCAGACTGACAGTTCTGGAGTTCCCCAGAACCTCCCTGCAACCTTTTTGTCTATTGACACAACATCAGGCAGCCTCCAATAGAGTGGAACTTCCCCAGTCAGCCAGGAAAATGACTCTGTGATTCGAGGATTGCCCAAGGAACAGGCTGGTGCTGCCACATGGCCCTACGAGACAACCCAAAATCTGTATTCTGAGTTGGGGCCCCAGTTTATTTCAGTCACAAGTTGCATTTATGGAAGACAACAGGACTTCTAGAGGTTGTTCTGCCTTCCAGCTCCTGTCACCAGGAGTCGAGTGCCACACAGTTAGGTCACAGTGATGGGACGCAGGTGTCCCAGTGGCTCAGGGCACTTGTTGAGCTGCTGCCCAGGCATCAGATGCCACAGCCCTTCAGCTGCTGACAGGCAGGACTCCGTCTTGCTGCTCAGCCAAAGGGACAAGGCTCCAAGGTGCAACCCAGCTCAGCCATCAGATACAACATGGAGTCACCTGCACCAGATTCATCCTCCGACACGCAGGAGCATGGGTTTGTGCCTCCATCTTCTCTCAGCCATGCAGAACGTGATATGGCAGCACCCGGGGATGCTGCCAGTGCACCTCTCACAGGAGGGAACTTCCAAGGTAAACCTGATGAGTGTGGGGTGCCCAGCCTCTGTCAGCATTGGTGGCAGGACAGCTGTGCTAAACCCAGCCCCTCTTCAGCCCGCAGGTTCCTCAAGAACCTCTGGAGGATCGTCGGCAGCCATCGCTTCCAGTCAGTCTGGTGGGTCGACAATGGCAACTGCGTCGTGATCACAGAAAACCTCTTCATCCAGGAAGTGCTGGAGAGGAGGATATTTGACACCCAGTCCATGGGAGGCTTCATGCGCCAACTGAGCCTCCACAGATTCCAGCCACTTGAAGGAAATTCTCGCATCTCCATCTCCATTGAGCAGCTGCAAGCAATAGCAGTAGCAGGACCTTCTCTGGGCAAGGTACGCGAGTCCCTCACCAGTGAGAGAACCCTCAAGACATTTCCTGGGGAGAAGATCACCTTCAGCTAGAAGGAACCTTTCCCAGGCAGGGAGCGAGGATGGGGGTGGGAGCACATGGCCTGAGTTTATCTTGGGGTCATTGTCAGGAATTCTAAGTGCAGGAATTTGGAGGAACAGAAGTGCTGACCAAAGGGACTTGGTTACAGCTGTGAAAAGCAAACACGGTCCCACCACCTGGGGCTCTTTCTGTGCTCGCTCTCTATCCAGCTGAACCTAAAGTGTCACTCTTCTTGTGGCATCTGTTGAACGCTGACCATTCCACGCTGTGTGATTTGTGGTTCTCCATCATTTTTCATGCTTGGAAAACCCTGTGCTTCTCTGCTTCCAAGCACTGAGAATCCCAGCATGGTCACCACTTACAAAACCTCCATCCCAACATTTTATTCAGCTTAAACTGCAGGTTTCATAGGCCACCGAGAGCCCTTTGTCCTAACTAAATGCTTGGCTAGAGAATCTCTGTCTTCCCCGTTCTGGCAATGCTGGCACTGGCTCCTGTCCTTTGCGATCTGCAGCTGCACCTCTTCTAGAGTCCCTGCTTCCAGAGGGATCAGCCCGAATACCTCAGGACAGGCAACCAAAGCCCTAGGGAAAGAGAGCAAGCCCCGGCTGCAGCCCCACGCAGCTCTGGGCAGGAGGACGAGCAGCCAAAGAAGAGACGAGCAGATGCTCCAGCAGCAGCCATGGAGGACAAGGACGCCCAGAGCCGTGCAGCCCCCAGCCCCACAGCGATTGAGCCATGGGCTGACCCCAATGGCCTGAGCACCAGTGCCGGTCCAGTCCCAGGCAAATGGCACTGTAAACGCATCTCTGAGAAGATCCAGGAGGTGTCTCTGACTCCACCTGTGGCTTCACCCCAGTGTCACTCACCTCCTGCCCCCTCACCAGGCAGCTCCAGCGCCCAGTTGGCTTCCTTGGCTGATCGGCAGGACTAGCCCATGTCAATCCCGTGCTCCAGAGCCTGCAAGGAATGCTCTGTCTGCACCTCGTGCTGCTCCTGGGCCACGGCCACTGCACGGCCAAGCGGCAACACCAATGCATGAGGAGCAGAACAACACCCAGAGACCTGCAGCCCCCAACCCCACAGCCACCGAGCCATGCCCTGACCCCGACAGCACAAGCACCAGTGCCAGTCCAGTCCCGGCCAAACAGAGCCACAGAGACAGCCCTGAAAATGTTCCAGAGGCGGCTCCAGCTCCACCCGCACCTTCACCTCAGCGCCGCACACCTCCTGCCCCACTCTTCATTCGACCCCCTCCATGCCCAGACTGGTGGCCAGGTCCAGATCTTGGGCAGGCACCTGGGGCTGCTGTCCTTCCATTCCACCCTCCTGCACCTCATGCCATTGCTGTGCCACAGCCACTGCCCTTGCAAGCTCACTTCTTCTGACACTGCCCAACCTGCTTCTGCCCACCCAACAATACAGCTGCCCAACACAGCGATGGACTTTGAAATGGGTTGGGTGGAAACAGCAGCGATCTTGGGCTGCGAGTCATGGTATAGATGCAGAAACACATTAGTCTAGTATTAATTAATAAACAGTGTTTGTTGTTGTTCAAAACACCTCTTTACACGTCCCCCTGTCCTGTCTCTGCAGTCTCACATTCACTCTCGTGATACCTTCAGGCTGCAAAGGGTTTGGCCCCAGCCTGGCAAAGGTAAGGGCCCTGCAGCGCTGACCACAACCCAGCTGAGAGCCAGCCTGGGGCTGCTCCAGCAGCTGCACCAGCACCCAGCGCCTCTCCAGACAAACCAGTGCCTCAGAGTTTTTGGGGAGCTCTTGGCCCTTCCTCCCCCAGCTCAGACCAGGGCCAAGGAGCAGCAGGGCAGCGGGGAGCACACCTGGCCTCCTCTTGCCCATCGTACAGTCCCTCTGGGGATAACTGCAGCCTTGCAGCTGGCAAGGACACAACACCCAGGCTCCTCACAGGATGTGCCTTCCAGCTCTCACATCCTTCTTTTTTTCACCCACAAAATGGAATTTTTCACATCAAATGACACAGAGTGGTAGAAAATGATGTAGTATGATTTTTTCCATACTGATCTCAGTTCGCTTGATATTCATGGTTAAGATATCAGTTTGTACTTCAAGTTTGACAGTCATCATTAGCAGATGGGTCTCAACAATGAGGCTGAGAGATGTTCAGAATCAAATATCTTGAGTTTTTAAGTCCAAGAGACAATTTGCCATGAACAGATATTTAGCCTAAATTGGCCAGAAATAGTGAAAACAGATATCTACTTTTTCCCATAGAAGTTGAATTAAGGGATTTTTAACAGGCTTACGGGTAAAGGAAAAAAAAAAGAAGGGTACATATTACTTGGGAGCAAATTTTCACAGACTGAAAGCTCAGTTCTTTCTGAAAACCAGGCTGTAGATAAGGACTCCTGAAAATCTTGTCTCTAATACTTGTCAAAAGCAGCTGTTGTTAATACCAGACATATATCCCACTCTCCCTATTCTTGCTTCAGTGTTGCATCCTAAAGAATCCCTTTAGTCTTCCTTCTGTGTTGCATCCTAAAGTATCTCTTCAGCCTTCAAACCTGGGAACACCATGTTCATCATGTTTATTTAGGTAAGACCTTGAGATGGATTGAATACCAACTCTTAGTCTTGATCTCAGGTTGACCTTACATCCTATGAACAAGAATATAATGAACTGCATTTATTTATTTATCTATATGGAACCTAAAGTGCTGTTAATCAATGACATATGATTTGAATTTGAATAGCATATCAACTTGCAATAAATTCACGTGATTCTTCAAATCTCATAGCAAAAAGCACAAAACCAGCCTTTCCTTCCACAGTCCTTCACTGAATTGAATTATGAATTTCTGTTGATGTTCCATATAGACATTTGCTTTACATTGTGCTACATATTTTCTCATTACATTTTCCTATGATTTATTTATGACAGTTCTATGCATATAAAATCTGTGCTCTGAAGTTCACATTGCAATGACCAAACTGGCGTTCCTGGAAAAGTTCACAGTTATGGTTCACAAGTGATTGACTCTTAACAATGCCCTTTTCTCCTCTGAAGTTAGTCCTTGGCATCCTGTGTTTTCTTACAGAAGCATTGACTACATAAATCTTAACCTTGTGATTTTTTAGGACTGTCTGCCAACAAGAAGTGCATAAATGGCTCTATAAGTGTTTTAAAAGCCTGAATACTGAAACATATCCTAGCCTGGTTACCTCTGCTATTTATGAATATATAGCAAGTTTTTTTGTGCATGTATGTTTGTTTCTTCAAACTGAATCTTGTAGGTTATATGCATCGTTTGCCCAAGATACTTAAAATATTCTGGCTTGCCCCTGCTCTAATTAAACAAGAGAAATGACAACCCATCACAGACAGGATATTATTTACTAGCATGCTGAACACTTGCGAGCATTTTATCTGTGAGTCAGAACTCAGCATGTAAGTGTAGACAGAACAGATGACTGTCTGGGCAGCACACTGCTGGGGGTATGAAACACTCATGAAATGTCTCCTCAGGCTGTACGTACAAGTCCATAAAGCTTAGAAGCATTTGTGAAAGAATCTGGATGTGTGTAATGTCCCAGATTTAAAAAAAGGGGCAAAGTGTGTAAGAAAACAAACAACAAATGTTTGCTCTAGTGCCCTCAGATCTTCCTTCCACCTCAGTTCTGTCACTCTGCTCCCCAGTTCCGTGACCAAGACCCTGATTCTCATGGGAGAGAAATTCAGCTTTTCCGCTGTAATGCTTTCTGACTGACTGAATGTCATAATAAGAGGAGGATGTCTATAGCAGACTCTTGAAGGATATATTGTCTCTGACTACATTGGTATATCTTTGTCAGTTCTTACCATTTTTACTTCTCAGTACATGAAATAGGTAAAGCAGATTTTACTTGCCCATGTCATACAAAGTTTCAATACACCTGTCACTACTGGCAGTGGCCACTACAGCTACGACACATCAGCTGCGGTATGTAGGGGTACATCTCATCAGCCAACAGCAAATTAATCACAAGGGCTGCAAGATAACCTGAATAACTGGCAGTGAAAACCAGAAATAGTCAGGTGTACATGCTAAGGTTCCTTTAAGAGCTGACAGGGACCTCTTCCAGCTGCATCCTATGACACAGGGATACCAAGAAAGGCACTTCCACCTCTCAATTCTAACCATGTGTAGATTTCCATTACTTTTGGGCCTCTGAGGTACATGTGTATGTCTTCCAGTTGATGACCATATTAGGATTTTGGTGTGTACCATGTTGTATAATCAAATAGTAGGGCCACAGGACAATTCAGGAAGGAGGCTACAATGTAGTCCAAACTCTTGCTAAAGCCAGGCCCAGCTCTGAGGTCAACTCAGGCTATTCAGAGCTTTATTGGGAAAACTTATGGTTTTATTGGAAATTTTAATTCCAATAAAGATCTGTCATTCCCAGTTTGGTATCTCAGACTTCATCATCTCAGAAGATATCAGTGTTCAGGCAACATAATCTTGCCTTTATTACAATTCAAAGTTAACACTTTGCCAACATGCAATTGCAGAAGTGGAAACAACAATTTAACTTTATCAATAATGCTAGTAAAAATTGATATTTAGAATCATAGAATCACCAGGTTGGAAGAGACCCACTGGATCATCGAGTCCAACCATTCCTATCAATCACTAAACCATGCCTCTTAGCACCTCATCCACCCGTGTCTTAAACATCTCCACGGAAGATGACTCAACCACCTCCTTGGGTAGCCTGTTCCAGTGCCCAATGACCCTTCCTGTGATTTTTTTTCCCCCTAAAGTTCAGCCCTAATCTCCCCTGGTGGAGCTTGAGGCCATTCCCTCTCAGCCTGTCCCCTAGAACTTGGGAGCAGAGGTCAGCACCCTGCTCTCTACAACCTCCCCTCAGGTAGTTAGAGAGAGCAATGAGGTCTCCCCTCAGCCTCCTCTTCTCCAGGATAAACAAACCCAGCTCTCTCAGATGCTCCTCATAAGGCCTGTTCTCCAGACCCTTCACCAGCTTTGTTGCTCTTCTCTGGACTCACTCCAGTGCCTCAACATCCTTCTTGTGGTGAGGGGCCCAGAACTGGACACAGGATTCAAGGAGCAGTCTCACCAGTGCCGAGTACAGAGGGAGAATAACCTCCCTGGACCTGCTGGTCCCACTGTTTCTGATCCAAGCCAGGATGCCATTGGCCTTCTTGGCCACCTGGGCACACTGCTGGCTCATGTTCAGTTACTGTCCACCATCACCCCCAGGTCCTTCTCCTCCAGGCAGCTTTCCAGCCAGGTTTCTCCCAGTCTACAGCTGCACAGGGTAGCTGTGCCCTGTCTTAACCCAGCCAAAGAGGGGGGAAAAGTGGATCCATTTGTGTATGTGGCGGTCCAGAGACCAATGAGGTTGCTCCCGGAGTGAATAACAAAACAGTACTTATTTCTGGCTCCGGCAAACCTGAACACGCCAAGATGTCAGGGTGCACAACAATGACTTCCTGGTAACAACCCAAGTCCTAAGACCCAACCCACCACGCACGCCGTGAAGTCAGTGGGAGGAGAGAAGGTAGAGACAAAGAAAGAGAAAAGGAAGAAATAAGAAGTTGCTGTGTAAAACCTCGAGGACACGTGGCCCAGCCCCGTCGTCAGGCTGCTACAGCCCAAGTGTGTGAGTCTGCGCCGGCAGAGAAGGACGCGAGAGGAAAACCCCGACCCCCTCCGGGTCCCTTTATCCCTGCCTCTTTTTGGCGGGATCCGGAAGTCCCCAGCCCAGAGGAGGGGGGCGGGGTGGGGGTCTTAGCCGAGGAGAACGGCGTCTGGTCCTGCGCTGTCCCCTGCTGGACAAAATGTTTAAGGCAAAAATACCCAGTCTGGCTTGACATTCCACCCCGTGGCTTAAACATTTGTCATAGGAATGAAATTAAGAACTCAGACCCACGTTGTCTATAATGTTCACACTTTAGGGCGCAACTTGCTCAGCTGAACGCGATGCTGCATCACCTCCACCCTGCCGGAGTCAGCTCTGGGATGAAAGGCCATCCAAGCGAGAGA
Source organism: Coccyzus lansbergi (assembly GCA_033558105.1). Classification (NCBI taxonomy): domain Eukaryota; kingdom Metazoa; phylum Chordata; class Aves; order Cuculiformes; family Coccyzidae; genus Coccyzus; species Coccyzus lansbergi. Next base: position 1,389,876 of record JAUMJK010000447.1, read on the forward strand.
GCGCAATGCCCACTCCTATGTTGTCCTTCTGTTGAACATGACACATAAGCAGGTAGTCTTCAGGCAAAATGATTAAGGCGAAAACAGTCCGACTTTACATACCCAACATGCAGGACCCAGCATTTGGCCTTGTTAAACCTCATGCTATTGGGCTCTGCCCAGTGGTCCAGCCTGTTCAGATCCCTTTGCAGAGCCTCCCTACCCTCAACCAGCTCCACACTTCCACCCAGCTTAGTGTCATCTGCAAACTTCCTAAGGGTGCACTCGATGCCTTCATCCAGGTCATTGATGAAGACATTGAACAGGGCTGGACCCAGCACTGAGCCCTGGGGAACACCACTTGTCACTGGCCTCCAGCTGGATTTAACTCCTTTTCCCACCAGTCTCTGGGCCTGGACATCCAACCAGTTTTCAAGCCAGGAGTGTGTGTGCCTGTCCAGGCCAGAGGTGACAGTTTCTGAAGCAGAATTCTGTGAGAAACTGTGTCAAAGTCTTTGCTGAAGTCCAGGAAGACCACATCCACAGCCTTTCCCTCATCCCTCAGCCGAGTCACTTTAAAATAGAAGATGATCCGATTTGTTTGGCAAGACCTGTCTTTCATGAACCCATGTTAACTGCTCCTGATCACCCAGGATCACTTCATGATAGCTCTCAAGATGACCTGTTCCATGACTTTCCCTGGCACTGAGGTCAGACTGACGGGTCTGTAGTTCCCCAGATCCTCCCTGCGACCCTTCTTGTAGATGGGCACAACATCAGGCAGCTTCCAATAGAGTGGAACTTCCCAAGTCTTCCAGGACTGTTGGAACATGATGGAAAGGGGTTTGGCCAGTACATCTGCCAGTTCCTTCATATCCTTGGGTGAATCCCATCTGGCCCCATAGACTTGTGTCTGTCTAGCTGGGCTAGCAAGGCGCTGACCACCTCCTCTTGGATTATGGGAACCTTGTTTTACCCTTCTAGCTCCTGGGTTTGTACACAGATGGAATAACTTTATATATATATCTATATCCCTAGTAGTGCATTTGGCCGAGCATGGGCCCCACAAATATCTTATGAACTTAAGTTCATATCCAACTGATAAAAGCTTCAAATTCAAGCTTCCAAGTCAATTCTTCTGTCTGTGTCAGCTGCTTGATCTGTAGTTGGCATGGTTGCAAAACTTTGTTAGCTTTTTTGAATGCTTCTCCCTGTTATCCCTGTACACACACTGTATCAGAGGTCCTCCGAGTAATTTTCCTTACCCAATTTTCATATAATACCACTGGAAGGAGGAAAGAGCTGTGATAATCTCACTCCATGATATGATAGATAGACTATCATCTTGAATATTGCCTCTGATTAAAGAAAGGAAAGTAATAAGTAGACGAGTTCTACTGTTTGAACTTTGGTTGGTTGTTTTTTTGGTTGGTTTTGTTAAGGCTTTAGTAATTTGAGGGCTGGATGGAATTTATTTATCAGAGGGACATGGGGTAATATCTATGAGGCAGACATTTGTTCCTCTTGTTTTACGTAGGGGACGTGGATGTGCAGAGACAAGGTACACATAAGAACTAGGTGAATTAATGCTCTTTGGTAGATTGTTAAGAGTGTTTGCTTCCCAGTGGCATATCCACAGGTCCTGGAGCACAATGCTATGATGAGCTGGAGTCCATAGAACAGGATTTGGAATGTCCACAAAAAGGAAGATGCTTGTAAGAAGTGTAAGTTGAGGGGCAAAGTTAACGTTTTGCTATCTTTTGTAGGAACGGTTACTGAGAAAAAAAGTAACATAGAATACAATTTTTAGATTTTTCTGTCATCTCAGATCTTAATTATATGTAAGATTAGGTGAAAATTTTCAGTTTATATATTTTGCTTAAGAATTGATTGATTGGTTGCATTTGATGGGGAAAAAACAAACAAACAAACAAACAAACAAACCACAAATGCCACCAAAATTATTATATATTTTCCAGTTTTGCTTCATTTCTTTATCCATACCTAAATAATAAATTAGATAAACACTCAATATTTAGTTCCATATAATACTACAAGCGTATCTTATCTACACTGTCTTACTGTCTCTAATATTACAAAAGTTAAAGCTAATAGGTAAACTAAACTGTCCTGTAATGGATAAATAGACTCAGTTAATTCTTAACATAATTCAGTTGACTTTGGTACAAGTTGCATGAGGTGAACTTGGATGGGTGTTTATAATGCAAACATCATCTTGAAAAATTAAGTTTATAATGCAAACACTCTTGGGAGGTTGATTTGATACATTCCCTTTCATAATATTTGATTAGGTTTTATTTCAAAAGTGAATTTACTATGGTGTCATCTTTGCAATCTAGAACTGTTTCAAGGTTCAATAATTTTGTTTCATTGTGTAGCGATGCAGTCATAAGAAGATAAATAAATGCTAATAAGGGAAGCAATGAAGAGCCATGTATGTGATATAAGAGATCAAACAAAGTGCCTAGGGCGTGAGCAAAAAAAACAAAGACAGAAAAAAATTATAATAAAAAGGAAAGTAGGAAGGAGTAAAAATATATATAAAGCCATTTTTCTGTCTCATTCACATCAACAGAAGATTTTCTCTTGTGTTATAACTTCAAAGGCCTTCATGTATCAATGAGTTTTTTGGCGGTTGTTTTTTTTTTTTTTTAAATGCTCAATTACTTCCCCCATTTCTTCTGGGACATGTGTACTTACTTCATTAGAGCTTGCAGCTGAGACATCATTTACATCATTTCTTCACACCTGGCCAGGCGTTTTTTTGGGTTTTTTTTGTTTTTTTTTTTTTTTTCCTGTTTGTTTTTCTTTTGTTCATTCCCAAATCTTGCATTTGTTCAAAGTTAAGCTAACAACAGGATACAATTCATCTCACTGAATTTCACATTTTTAACTTTAGGATTCTCTATCCACTTGATGTCTATGGAAATGTTAAAGCAGTTTCAGTGTTTGATTTCTCTTTTCCTGAAATAAGCATCAGATCTTAGAAATGCTGAGCAACTTTGTGAAGACAACAAGAGGAGTGAGGTTTGAGTGTTTAAACAGAGGCACTTACTGTCCATTAAGACTTTCTATGTCATCTTGCCTCATGCTTCAAGAGGATCTCCACTGATCATGTTCCAGAAGCATATGGCTGTCTCGAATACACTGTAGCAATCAAAAATGACCTTTGTACACCCATGGTTAGGGATTTGATTCAATCTCTACATCTCTCCACTACTCCAAACCCATCACATTTATGGGACTTGAGGCACCTAAAGTTTTAGGGACCGAAATTGAACCAGGATTAGAACAAGATCTCAGATCTGGAAGAAACAACTGGAGGGAGAGAACAGACAGTGGGAATCTGGCTTTGTCTCAGAATTATATGACACAATAATATATACAAAAAAGCGTTTCAAAATTCATGGCTATGTAATAATGTTGTATGCCCCTCTAACCTACATCCACTGAAACTGGAAAATGTGACTAATGTGTTGCAAGGAAGAGATATCTCTAACTTCTTATTTATTTTCTAAAAAGAGTAACTATTCCAGATTAACGCCTTCCCTCAAAAATGTTAAAACCAATAGAAAAATCTAATTTAAACAGACATTGTTTTGTCAGATTTGATGGTTTTTGCAACATCAACAGATACTTTTGTCCTCCTTTCTATCAATCTTTGCCACAGCTTACTGTCAGCCATCTCTTTACTTTGGTGGCACAAGGGCAATCCAGACTCCACAAATGGTTAAGAATTAGAATATGTTTAAAAGGATGTTGTTGCTAGTAACCAGTACAATTCCTGAAACATCACAAAGAAAAATTGACATTAGTCAATACATAAATTTTGGCAGCTACAGAAGTCTGAGTTTGCCTCATCCCTGTCATCCCCTTGCTCCTGAAATCAATGGAGAGCTTGGGCTCTCCTCAGGTGTTGTGGACTAGAAGATTTCTAATTTTCCATTATTATATATTTTTCACTAGTGCAGCAATTTATCCTAGAAACTGATGTAAATGGAAGATCTATGTAGAAGTCAGCAAGAAGGAAATATGGCTAATACATTTAAAGACTGAAAAAGTCAAATCAACACAGTCACACCTGCTCTGGTAGCAAACCATATAATCCCAATGCACTACTCCTGAGGCAAAAAGGTAGTGAAGGAAAAAATTGTCACCAGATGAGTTACTACCAAAGATATCAGAAGTAGCAAAGAGACACTGGACGGGATATTAACCAACATCCTCATTACACTGTTAAACTGTTCTTCTTAAATGAAACTAGTTTCTCTTTATAGGTTGCTGCATTCCATTTCCAACTTCTAATCTGCAGCATTAGAAATTACATTTACAATACTGTGTATTCAAGAATAATTTATTATTGCTCTTCCCCTGGAGAAGGTAGCTCTGTCTATGTAGTTTTGGGGTTTTTGTGGTTTTTGTGTGTGTGTGTGTGTGTATACACACACGGATATGTACATATTTTATATATTACCCAGACAGAAAGTGTTTTATCAATATTTCTGAACACTTTCAACGTTTTCACACATATGGGACATACAAACACCATAGAAAATTTAATAAAACAAGTCTATGAAAAGGGATAGCACACAGAAAGAAGTATGATATGGTAGATAGTTCTTATTCAATAAGAAGTGAATTTAGGTCTAACTACCAGATGGTAGAGCTGAACACAGAAAATCCATATGTGTGATGGCAGCTAGGGACAGCCTTTGACATACTTGCTTTTCCAGCCAAATGCCTCAGCAGATGCAGAGTTTTACACTTTAACATTACAATATGGCACTAAAACCCGTGAGAAGAGTTTTTTACAGGAATAAAAGGCAATTTAAAGGGACATAGTTGAATTCTGCCCTCTTCCCATCTCATGTGGAGGGGTGAAGAAGTGAAATAAAGTGATGTTCTTTTTCATTTCACTCAAGTGCTAAGACATTCCTAACTTTTTTTCCTCATGGTAAAACAAGGACAATAATGAAAGAAACAGAGACTGATGGTGTAATATGACAATTCCAGAATTTTGTTTAATTATGCTGACATACTGTTGAAAAAAATCACAGAATCATTTCGAGTGGAAAAGACCCCTCTCATTATATGATATAGACGCTTAGACTCTAACACTTAGTAAAGGTGTATGTGATGAAGATCCTGAAGCTGATTATATAGCTTCTGTGTCACATTGTCTGGTTATGTATTATTATTATTATTGTTGTTGTTGTTGTTATTGCTATTGTTATTGTTATATAATTAATTGTTATTAATTATTAATGATATAATATAATAATAGCAATAGCAATAACAACAACAACAATAATAATAATAACAACAATAACAACAACAACAACAACAATAATAATAATGATAATAATAACAACAACAACAATAATTTTATTATTATTTTTGACTCATAGTAAGAAAATTACCTGATCTACTTAGTTCAGAAATCAAAAGGTCCTACTAACATGCTTGAAATTGTATTGCTTTGTGGAATAGATTTCTGTTAAATCCTAAAAAAGAGGGTTTTATAGAGAACCAGGCCCACTTCCAAGCTCAGACACAGGTTTTCTTTTTGTCCTTGGAAATCTGTTTATATTGAATTCCTAACACTGTTTAAGGTCATAGAAAAAATTCTAAGTCTTTTAATAGGACTAGGATTTCTCCCCTAATTTCTCTATGCTTCTGTTCCTTCCTCCCAGACTTTGCTTCCTTGTCTATTGAGATCATGGGCTTTTTAAGGACAGATACTGTCGTCATCCATGTGTATCTACTGAAGCTGCTGTGCTAGTGCTGAAATCATGGTTGGTTATTTTAGGAACTATCTAAGCAATAAGGATGTAACATTTAATTATAACATTTCTGCAGATGCAACTGGCATTTTTAAGCATGTTTTCAGATGTGATCATCCTGACTAAAATTGTCAAACATTTTGCTATCCCTCTGAGAGATCACTGGTAAAACTAGTTCAACTTTTTATTTTCTAATTTGTACCAGTCTGTTTCCTGACTGCACTTAAAAAGCGTGTGTAAAATTAAAAAACTATGAATATCAGCTTTTGGATTGCTGTTCTAAGAAAATAGGGCTTATTTTATTCTTCAGTACATTAAGTTTATGCTGGTTAAAAGCGTTCTGTATATGCTGGACTGTTATTGGTTGATGAAATGAAAGACAAATAAATCTACTGGGCTTTCTAGAGAAAAAGGCCGAGAAGCAGGAAACCATTATTTTAGTATTGGACACGGGTCAAATACAAGGGAACAGTGTGTAATGTGAGTGCTTATTTCTCAGTGCACTTTCATATAACACAAAGAAGCACCACAAAATTTAAAAAGTATTACAAAAGACTTGTATCTCTGAAAATCTCTTTATTAGATGGTGTTGTAAAACATGAATTTACCTTGGCTTTATTGAGAAGCAATTCTTAAGATGAATTTTGATTCGCTGTATACTTCCTTTGTACTTCTAGCTTATATTGGCATTGGTTTTAGGGTGCAAAAATGTTTTAATAGGAAGAAATAGCAAGCAGGAATAAATCTGGATTTTTGTAAGGATTTGAATATTTACTGAGTATCTGAGAAAAAAGAAAAACTTACGCACTGAAATATTTACATACAACCAAAGGAAATTATTAACTGAGTGTTTTCCTCACTATTCTCAACCTCGACACAAAGGATAAATCACATTTCAAGTACAAATTAAAAAAAAAAAAAAAAGTGGTTATTTCTCTACATTGATCACAAAGAGGAGTCAAAATATCTAGTTTACCCAGATGTCTAAACTAGATGATGAAACTTAACCTAAGGGTCCTTTGGATCAGGTTGTAAGATATTGCATTCTAGTGCCATAACATACCTTCAATTTTTAAACACAGTTTTCCATTGATTTTGAAGAGGAGCTCCTAAAGAAATCAATGTCATTCTATTGCCCTTGTGCATACACATGCTCTTAACAAAGTGAGACTTATAAATCTGAAGACTGATAGAGAAGGCTCACCGTACTAACAAAGCTTCTTATCAGGACCATCCTTAAAACATACCCATCCTCCACTTGAGAGAGATGTGCTGGCTGACTAAAAGACTTTATCTACTCTCAGTCTTATTATTTTAGGAAATTAGTTCCTTTATTAGCTTTTGGATTAAATAAATAAAGGGGATACAATTTCATTTTCAATATTGTCATAAGCCTTTCTACCAAAATGAAAAGGAAACAGTTTCTGATTTAAATATATCTAATATCCTGTAACATCCCCCTCTGAGCCATTTACCTGTGAAAATGTTGCAAATGCAACCATACTGTTACCCTAGCGTAATGCTAACTCATGAAAGCAGTTATATGAGAATTTAACTTTAAAGACTATGGGGTTTGTGATGTCCTGGATTAGGAATGTTATAAAATCTAAATTTTATGTTGTTCTTTTTAGAAGATATGAGGTAATAAGGACAGAACTGAAATCTGATGGGGAAAAAAATACGAGTCAGATATACCACGAATGATATGCACCATATTCCTGAAAAATAAATATATATTCATTTCCTGAAATGTGGTCACTTTCTACAACTATTTCTATAGGAAGTTTAGTTTTACACTAAGGTTCTGGAAGAAATTTAAAGTGAAAATAGAAAGATATTTGCATGGGTTTTAAAAGATTACCTGCAGATTTAAAAGGGAGAAAGCAAAGGAATGAAATGCTGCCATGATGCCTAAGAAAGAGCACAGCAGAGATATCTTATGGAAAACTGTTTTGTTGTTACTGTGTGGTCAGTTTAATAATAAGCAAGGAAGAAAAAAGAGTTTCACAGAAATTGTTTAAGTCTAAGTGAAACAACATTGTAGAGTTATTGCATCATGAAAACAAAATTACTTTGATTTCAAGGCATTTAAAGGAGATACAGAGTTTGTCCTGTTAAGCTCAAAAGAGCTAAGTAGGCTGCAAGTCACAGAAGAAATGTGGTCTATAAATTTATTTCCCAATACAGTAAAGCTGGTATATAAAACAGTTCATTTGTAATACTGTATGAAATACTGTAGCTTTTCACTGTGTTCTTTGAGTTATATAGAATTGCTGGCCAAACAAATTGGTTTCTTGTGTTAAGGTTCCTCTGTACAATTTACTTATTGAGATAAACTACAGAAGTTAAAATACGCTTTTCTTCCTACTTTATCTAATGACAAAATTTAATAAAGTGGACACAAAAATGACTGGATATGCATTTTTCTTCAGGTTCACTAGGGCAAACCAATGAACAACCTAGTCTGATCTTGAATAAATTCCTCAGAAAGACAGGATATATTTTTTAATTAATTGGTGTTTGGCCAGAAAAGTACCCTTTTATTTGTTCTACCAAGGAAATTATTCACCTTTATGGACTGAAATAAAAAGTGAAATAAAAGACTCCTGCAGGCAGATCATTTTCCTTCAATCTGTTGCAAGGAACCACATTTCTCCTTGAAAATGTCTACCCTAGTTCTCTGATTCCTCTATCAGTAAGTCATTAATCCAAGGTAATAACAGTAAAACTATGAGTTTAATGGAAATCTCTTTTGTATTAGAAGATCAGTTTTGATGAGAGTGTCAGAATGTAATCCAAACAATAATAGATGCTCCTTTACCTTCACTATTTATGATTACTTCTTCAATATCACTGCAGCAAAATTTTCACAAAGATCTTCTTCTAGATTATTTTAAACCAAGGACCTGCAGGCAAGACCAAAGGTTTGTGTTAGAGCATACAAAATTCTAGAGACAAAACAAAACTGCAGGAACAAAACCCCCAACAATAAAACCTACTTTCTTTATGTAAGAACTATTTGAGGTTTTTTTCTATCGTAACTTAGAAGCACATTCTTAATTTACTTACTGTGTTATTCACGGATAAATATTGACTTATAACTAGTTCATAATAGGAAGACAACCAGAAAGAAAAGGTAAGGAAATAGAAAATTAGGAAATAAACGTCTTAGACCTAAGACATATTAATTATTCCTAGTTATTTTTGATTATTAATTGTTTGGGGACTGATTTTGTAGACTCTTTTATATGTAAGTATTACTTTTCAAGACTCCATTCGACCATTACTTTAGTGCCTCTGGTCCTTGAATCTGCTTTAAAGGAGGGACAGAATAAGAAAAAGAAAGCAAGAAGGACTTGGTAGGGTCATCTAAGGGTGCAGATACACTCCATGAATAGCCAAGTGCAAGGACAAATTGCCTGATTGATCTCACAAATATTACCTATCGATCTTATATAATCATTTGTATTCTGCCCAGCCCTGCATTGCATGTGTTCCTGGCCATGTTCTGACAGCTGCACATCTCTTGCATGATTACAAATACTCAGCAGCGATAAAATGGATTTTTGATAAGGTAATAACTGACCTATCTCTAGACCTTCAGTCACTTCACCTGACAATGCACTACAAGGATAATAAGGTACTCTGAGATATTATGATTGTCCAAAATTACTTCATTAAACTGTCTAGGATTTCTGGCCTAAAACATTTGTAACTAGATGATACGTGACTTCTGGATGGTCACAGAAGATGTCCTTTTATGATTTCTACTGGACATATACACTTCACAGAATCACAGAACAACCAGGTTGGAAGGGACCCATCAGATCTTCTAGTCCAACCATTCCTATCAAACACTAAACCAAGACCCTCAAGACCTCATCCATCCGTGCCTTAAACACCTCCAGGGAAGGTGACTCAACCACCTCCCTGGGCAACCTATTCCAATGCCCAATGACCCTCTGTGGGAAAAACCTCCTCCTAATCTCCAGCCTAAATCTACCCTGGCAGAGCTTGAGGCCATTCCCTCTCGTCCTGTCCCCTGTCACTTGGGAGAAGAGGCCAGCTCCCTCCTCTCTACAACCTCCTTTCAGGTACTTGTAGAGAGTAATGAGGTCTCCTCTCAGCCTCCTCTTCTCCAGGATAAACAACCCCAGCTCTCTCAGCCGCTCCTCATAGGGTCTGTTCTCCAGCCCCTTCACCAGCTTCATTGCTCTTCTCTGGACTCACTCCAGAGCCTCAACATCCTTCTTGTGGTAAGGGACCCAGAACTGGACACAGTATTCAAGGAGCGACCTCACCAGTGCTGAGTACAGAGGGAGAATCACCTCCCTGGACCTGCTGGTCACACCGTTTCTGATCCAAGCCAGGATGCCATTGGCCTTCTTGGCCACCTGGGCACACTGCTGGATCATGTTCCGCTGGCTATCGACCAACATCCCCAGGTCCCTCTCCTCCTGGCAGCCAGGCTTCTCCCAGTCTGTAGCTCTGCATAGGGTTGTTGTGCCCCCAGTGCCGGACCCGGCATTTGGCCGTGTTAAACCTCATGCCGTTGGACACTGCCCAGCAGTACAACCTGTTTAGGTCCCATTGCAGAGCCTCCCTACCCTCCAGCAGATCAACACTTGCACACAGCTTAGTGTCATCTGCAAACTTGCTAAGGGTACCCTCAATGCCCTCATCCAGGTCATTGATGAAGACATTGAACAGGACTGGACCTAGCACTGAGCCCTGGGGAACACCACTTGTCACTGGCCTCCAGCTGGACTTAACACCATTTCCCACCACTCTCTGGGCCCGGTCATCCAGCCAGTTTCCTACCCAAGAGAGTGTGCGTCTGTCCAGGCCAGAGGCTGACACTTTCCATAGCAGAATGCTGTGAGAAACTGTGTCAAAGGCTTTACTGAAGTCCAGAAAGACCACATCCACAGCCTTTCCCTCATCCAGCAGCCGAGTCACTTTGTCATAGAAGGCGATCAGGTTAGTTTGGCAGGACCTGCCTCTGGTAAACCCATGTTGACTTACTACAATTAGTTTTAACTTGAGTGCAAATATGTCTCTTCTGGAGTTATGGAGATTGGGTGAGAGTGATGGGATCATTAGGATTCACTGCTTTCTTTATTTATCAACTCCATGTAAAGACCCCAAAGGATGTTGGTGTCAATGAAAGTCCAAATTAGCAGTAAGTGAAATGGCAGGAATTCAGATCTCCTTGCTTGGATTCCTCCCCTTGCCTAGATTGTCTCTGAGTCTCAGCTCTGTTTGTTCAGCATGTCTTAAGAGCAAAACAAGAAAAAAATATTGGAAAATAAAATGTCAGACCACAAGAAGAAAATTCAATTACTTGAGCCCTCAATCATGACTACAACTAAAAGAAAGCAGATCAATAGGGTTTGCGGTAATGTGGCCTATTAAGTGTTTCTCCTTCACGCTGTATATCTGTGAAGATTTTTGTTTCCTAGGGATATATGTAATGATTCATTGTATAATGTGGGGAACTAGCCAAGAAAGACCAAGGTCAATAGGACTGATGTGAAGAACTTTTCTTTGTATGACCACTTGATTTTTTAGTACTATTTTTTCACCTGCTAGTGAAGGTTTGGGTGTAAAGTCATACACAGAAACCCTGGCATTATGTCTGTATTATATTTTCATAGCTCCTTTGATATTCTAGGCTGTCAAGGACAAAAAACCAGTCTGAAACCTTCTGTCGTGTGGGCAACAGAGTTCCTCCTAAAGACTTTTGTGCCAATCCAAAACAATCAGATGGAAGAAAAGTGACCAAGGAGTGACATGTTACTGTTAAATTTCAGGAAGGTGGTCTGGTCCTTGCTTCATCCTAGACCTCTTGGTGAAGGCCATTAAACCATTCGTTGCCTGAGGTCCTTGTTTGCAATATGTAGTCATTTGAAGCTGCCTTTCTTGAGAAATGTATATGAAAGATACATAAAAGGCTCTGCTGATGGTGAGGTAAATTGATTTTTTATGGAGTACGTTACTCAGAAATGGTAACCTGATCCCAAACTCATCAGCCCGTCTACGGACTCAGTTTAATTAAATTTGAAGAATAAAAAGGTGACTTTTAGGGTTAGGTAGACCATGTGCTTTCAGAATGCAAGTATATATATACAGAAAGTAAACTAATTTATTGGTATCTACTTAACTTAGTGTAGTATGCAACAAAACTTCCAATACAAACTAATATATCAGATAAATCATAAGATGGGTGTCATATAAGCACTCACAGAAGCCCAGAACTATTGTGTGCTTTAGGAAAATATGCAGTTTTTGGCAAAAAATCTTTTCCAAAAATCACCTTAGCATTCTTGTAGGCTATTCAGATTGTTAATTTATCTTAATTAGTATGAAGTGATATTAATATTACTTTAATGCTTAATATTATATGATTACATTCAAGTTCTATTAATTACATCACTGGTTAATCCTTTTACTGTAGCTTTGGGTTTTGTGGTTGCTCAGTTTTCTTCACAAATTTCTCTTCAAACTTCAATGAATGTTCATCAGTTGTATTGCTTTGAAGTACCTTATTTTTTTCTCATGTATGTCTCTCACAACTATGAGTGAATCCCATGCAAGAGTAAATGGAGAATATTTTTTAATAATTTTCCATTAAAAACATGCAATTCCTTGATCTCTCCTAGCTTCTCTAGAGTGGTTGTAGGCAGAGTTTAAACCAGTTAGCGGTCAGTCACAAGCGGTGTTCCTCGGGGTTCAAGCTTGAGTCCAATTCTGTTTAATGTGTTTATCAGTCATCTAGATGAAGGGACTGAGTGTACCCTTCATGAATTTGTGGATGACACTAAGCTAGGTGGAAGTGCTGATCTGCTTGAGTGTGGAGACCTCTACAGAGGGATATGAACAGGCTGGACTGATGGGCTGAGATCAGTGGTATGATGTTTAAGACCAACCACCCAGTCCTGCATTTGGGACACAACAACTCTGTGCAGCACTACAGGCTTGGAGAAGAGTGGCTTGAAAGCTGCCTGGTGGAGAAGGACCTGTAGGCATTGGCTGACAGTGACTGAACGTGAATCATGAGTTTAGTCAAGAGGAAGGGAGGTGGCATCCTGGCCTGTATCAAAAACAATGTGATCAGCAGAAACAGGGAAGAGATTCTCCCTCTGTACTCAACATTGGTGAGGCTTCACCTTGAATACTGTGTTTAGTTCTGGACCCCTCAGCACAAGAAGAACACTGAGGTGTTGGCACATGAACAGAGAAGTGCAGCAGAGTTGGTGAAGGGGCTAGAGAGCAAGTCTTATGAGAGGTGAGAGGTGGTTGGAGGAACTGGGGTTGTTTATCCTAAAGGAAAAGAGGCTGAGGGGAGACATCTCCATTTTCCACAGCTCTTTGAAAGAAGGTTGTAACATGGCAGGTGTTTGTCTCTTCTCCCAAGTAATTTGCGATAGAATGAGAGGAAATGGCCTCAAGTTGCATCAAGAAAGGTTCAGATTAGATATCAGGAAAAAGTCCTTCACGGAAGGGTTTATCAGGCACTGGCACAAGCTACACAGGTTGAGTCACCATTCCTAGAGGTGTTTAAAAGACCAGTAGATAAGGTGCTCAGGGACATGGTTTAGTAGTGAACAGGTACAGTTGAACTCAATATTCTCAAAGGTCTTTCCAACCTAACATTTCTGCTATTCTTTCCCAGTGTTAGTTAATAATTTTTTGTATGTTAGTACAAATTTATTTTAGAAATTAATAAGTTGAAATCCACAATGACTGGTTTTAGTCTTGTGGTCATGAGGTTTTACCATTAGAACATAAACTCCCCATAGCTTTAAGTATATATTATGTAATCTATCTGATACATAGTCTAATAACTGTAAACTGACGAGTAATTTGGGAATACAGCATCCCAACAGCTTTAAGATTTCACTGGAGAATTCACCATGTGTGGCAGTTTATCATATTTAATCTCTAGGTTCCACCTGTAACAAACTTCTTTGGGGTTCTGAAATTGTACAAATTACAAAGCCTTATCTCTACCTTTTCTTCACACTTTTTCCATTATGTTTGTGTTTCTTATTTTTGCCCCCTGTTCATGGCCTGTAAATAATGAGAAAGAAGAGAGGGTTGTATTAGATGAAACATATAAGGAGAGTAAAAAGAAAAATAACAATCAAACCAGAACAGTAAATATATAATTAGGAATCATAGTGAATGAGGAGAATCGTACAATGTTCCATACTCATTTCAGTCAAACTTTATTTACAGTTTCTTATAGGGGAAAATAAATAAATAAGAGAAAAAGTATCTTCTGCTATGAATAACCCAGACAAAACTGCTTTTATACTGAGTGCCCTAAGGCTGTCAAAAAGGACCTTGACTGACATCTGGAATGAGCCATTATCCTGGCAATATTTTGGCATATCCCAGGATGGTGTGTATTAGCATATCCCTGGATAGTAGAAGTTATCATATGCCTTAGTAGCAGAACTTGCAGATTTTGGACTCTGTTCATGAGAACAGATTTTTCCAACAAGTAGCTTGCCAAAGGCTTGATATAAAAAGTACTTATGCCTAATGTCTGTCATTCCATCTATGCCAGTTCATTCTTCCTGGGCTGGAGCAGATCCACCCTGGCATCTAAAATGAAGTACACAAAGTCACTAGTTATTGAAGTCATTGATGTGACCTGTGTTATTTTTACAGACAGTTATCATAAGGATAGTGGCTTCATGTACCATGTCATAGTTTGGACCAGTGTTCTGAGATTGTCTTACATTTTTATAGACCTGTTCATCTCAAAAAACCTTAAAAATACCTTACAGGTAGAATAGGTCATGAAATTGTCACCTCTCCAAAAGTACACAGCTGTTGGTAAGACTTCATTTTATTAATGGATATAAATGAATCCTGAACTTTAAATCATATATTTATATGGTCTAAAGCACATACACTCATACACATAACTGGCAAGTAAATAGCCATTTGACATTTAAAAACATACCAAAGTAATGAATTGGGGAACCAAAGAAAGGTACCGAGACTATGCAAAATTTTATCTTTGTGGAAGAGGAATGGATTAGTGGACAGATAGACAGATATATCTATTCCAGAGGTTTCCAAATTACTTTTGTGGTCTATTGGAAGTTATTAATTTTGTTATGTCCTTCTAAATAGGATATTTTGGGATCTGCCTGTATTTTCACCACAATTACAAAAGGTCATTGTAAAGATCTTAGGATTTTAGTCTTCTACTAGAAATTTTGGGTAATCTGAATAGAGAAAATAAATGGCATAAAGGCCAAACAAAATAAAACCATGCCTTATTATAATATGCTGATTCACAGAGAGTTCAGTTGCATTCCTCATGAAATAAAATGCTGCACTACCTGATGAAAACATCATCATTATCTCACAAATGTGCTGCATTCTATTTTCTTGTAGTCCTTTATTACAGAATCAGTAAAAATAAATGAGAGGTACACATTAATTCTTCCAGTTTAGGCTCATATAATTTACAGAATATGAATCTAACTCTCTATCAGCTTCAGAACTCCAGAATGATCATCTATATTTCTAAAGGGAAATATAATTAAAGTGGAAAAAAATCATATTGTTTTATCAGTGACTTCAACACAGCCAGGATTTTACCAATAGTACATAATAAAAGCACAGATTAGATCATTGTTCAAACACAAATCCCATGTATGCTTGTTGATTCCTTAGAGACTGCTATTCATAATCTCCTGACTCTGTTTCAATAAGGTTAGGGGTTTAGCTCAATATTTTTCCAGCTGCAGAAACAAACCTTTATAAACAGAATCTGATTGTCTGTAAAAGACTGTTTTTCACCTACATGATTTCCTTTTCCCTTCTTAGCTGCCTTTCATCTCAGTTCTCTCTAGGAGAAACACTAAAATAGCGATGTGAATTTGAGATTTATTTTACTTTCCAGAAAGCCTCTTGTCCTTTTAAGACAGTCTATAAAATCAAATGTGGATAATACATTTTTTTCAGATTTCTTGGTTACCTCATCATAAAGTTCTGCTACTGTTATCTTGATAGCTTTTTTCCATAAATATTTTGACTGTTTAATTTTTAACAAACATTAAAACTCTAATTGGAGCATATTCTTTTAGACTACATGATGTTTTAATTAGGATTGTTTAAAGAATGATCTTGCAAAGCATAGTCACTCTAGCATCTTGGTTCACACAAGTATTTCTGTTAAGTTAATGGGAAATTGTTTTCAAGTGACCTCACAAAATGTTTATGACTGAAATTCTGTTGGTATTAAGTCAATAATAAAACCTTTACTGACTTAATCAAAAGCATGTCCCATGAATTCCATATTTGTAGTTAATAAAAATTCACTAAGACCAGATTCTAGTTCACCTAATAATGCTATAACATCACTGAAGTCAATTGACATCCATGGATTTACATTTCTTGGAGTCTCAAGCAAAGTGCTATACAGAAAATGCAAAGAAATACTGCAATCCATAGAAGAAAAAATTCCAATATCACCTAACGTAGATTGTGTCAGTACAAGAGTAAGGTCTTGGTGATTTCCCAGAGCCCTGCAACATGATATACTTTGCAAAGTTGCATTTATACTGCTCAGTACAGAGTGCTGGTCATGATAGTGTCCATGCTTGGCAGGAGTACACCGCATACAGAGCAATAAGGTCTTGAGGGAATCAGAGGTAGAAACAGCTGCAAGTAATGACCACAGTTCTTTTACACTTTCTATTACACGAGATCCTCTTCAGTTACTGTTATTTTTCAAGCTTCCATCGTCTAGATAGAAACTTTCCATACTAGATAGAGGTCTTAAGACTATTGATATTATTTCACTTAGGAGTCATTTTTTAAGAACAGCTGACTTGTTTACTGGTCCCATACTCTTATTATTTATTCATATATTTGCATAAAGTAAAATTTTCCATATAAAAAATGAACTCATTGTATGGAACAAGTGAGATACTATTTACATTTGCAAATGGATGTCCATTTACAAATGAGTATCTCCCATTTGATACCAAATAATTTCAGTTTAGATGCTATGTGACAGTAGTTCCCTGGTAACTTCAAAAATTTGGCTTATTTCATATAAAGCCATTCGAAGGTTTTCCAGGAAACCCAGATCCTTAATTTCCATTAAACAAATATTTCATTTAACTTTTAGGAGGCTATAGCTAAGAAAAAAAATACTATGTATGATATTATGGCCTTACTGAAAGTTTTAAACAGTTTCTTGAACTATTTTTGAGTTAACAAAGGTTTTGACCCCACTTCTGAATGGAAGGTATAATGAAGATATACCATGTTGCATATTTACTTACATCACACTCATCTACTTGAAAACACCTGACTCATCTTGGCAGGAGTGATGAAACTCCTCATTAAAATTTAAAAAGAAAAAAAAAGAGAGAGAGAGAAATCTAATTAAACAGCTTGATAAAAATTCTGACCTATAATAAACTAAATAAGCTTTCTTTTCAGCAATAATTCCTGGTACTAAGTGAGTCCATCGGGAGCACATATATCCAATACTGCATGTCAATAAATAAAAGCATTTACTGTTGAAAAAGCTTCATGAGGAATCCTGTTTCTTTTCCTTTTACTTTATTATAACAGATTTCAGAATCCACTGGAATTTTTGGGATGTGAAAAGAAGGTATTGAAATCTCTGCTTCTGGTAATTCTTTGAGGAAGTGATATCAGATTTTCAAGGGGTAAATTCCTCAGTTTTTTCTTTTTCTAATTATTGGTTATGTACCATTGTTTAATTTTTCAAAGAATGAATGCCCCTTACTACTTGAACAGGACTTCTGGCACAGATCATCTGAGGACATATGAGAGTAATACCATTGTCTGTAACAACCTGAACCATTCCCTGTCAGTCAGAAAGACAGTTCTATGATTCCTTGAATGTCATTCTAAAAAGTCTCTGCAGGACTGCTGCTTCAAGATAAACCACATCCAAGGATGCACTTCTGCAGATCTGTGTTTAAGGTCCCCAAATCATAGAATAGAATCATAGAACCACCAGATTGGAAGAGACCCACTGGATCATCGAGTCCAAACCATTCCTATCAAAATGGAAGTATGCCTGTACGTTACCAAACAGTGTTTTCAAAAGCAAGGCAAAGGAATCTGATCTACAAAAACTGGAATAACTAGTTGTTTTCTGATTGTTACTATATCTTTGACTTTATTTCTTCTGATTGTACTTGCTCATAGAAGGCCTTCTCTGGTGATATTTGCAGGCATTCATTTTATGTACTTAATGAGAAGTTCATTGGTGTGATGTCTGTTCTCCCACGGAAAAGTTTCTTCTCTTTTTCAGCACAGTTGAGATATAGCGACTTTCTAGCTGGTGGAATGGAAACTACACAAGGCTATAACCCTGCTTTGAACTCTCTCTATGATTAAATTGTTTGCCTCTCCAACCCTCATTGATGCTCTACTGCTGCAGACATAATTTGCCCAACATTTTGCCTTAAAGAAAATATGAAAAGCAACAAAAATTGCATTTGTGTTCCAGCAAAAGCAAGAATTCTCAAAATTTCACCAGAATGAAAATAACAAAAAAATAAAGACATTTTAGTATATATGTGTATTCCCATTTGTAAATACGTTGTATCTGAGTATTTGCAAATTCTCTGTATTGTAAATACTGCTCACTTATGTCCACCTGCATCATAGCAACACACTGAAATTGAATATCAATCAAGAACTAAACTTCTGCTGAAGACAGAAGTGGTTAATTCATGTCAGAACACAGTGGGGTGATACTGAAAATTAAATGTGTTACTCTTGATACTACTACTACTACTAGATGTTGATATGTGATATATGAGGCTTTGACAGAGGAATAAGTTGCCTTATATATTCCATCCCGGTTCTCTTATTTTGAATTAAAAGTGAAAATTTTGCTCTAACTGGTGAGATCATATTTCAGCCAGGTGGTTCCACTTGAAATCATTTTTGGAACAGTGTCTCAATTGCCTTAAACCCTGGGGACACCTTTCTTTAAGGATTGTTGGTTGGTTTATACAAAGTGGTTCATTGCTATAAATCAAAAATTCATACTGTATGATGATTTACTCTGGGCAATTGTATACAAGAATCAGTTTTTTCAGGACAGAAATAGTCTCTGAAAAGTGAATCCTTGCAAACTCTGGTTTGTATCTGTGAACAAGGAGTAATGGAGCTTTGCAAATTTACTCTTCTTAAGCAGTTTATAAGGAAAAATCCTCACCCTCACACCTCACCTTATTTTGGTTTTCTTTTAATGTTTAGACAGTAATTGAGAGATTAAGTTTATTATGTGAATTTTATGTAATCTGCCTTTTAAAATATGCAGAAAACTGATTTTTCGTTTAATTTGGTCAATGTTTTATTTACTCGGTATAAACATGCCCCTGAAACTTAAAAAAGCAGAGAGCAAGAGCAATTTGCCAGTGTATAAGAACTGAAAGTGAAATCAACCATCAACAACAATGCATCCAACCATGAAGTAAAGTGATGGCATGGTAGATATTTAGAGTAAGACTCACATCACTTAATTTCGCCTGTCTAAAAGTTAGGCATCAGATTTAAGCTACAACTCCAGACTTTCTTCATAGGCAATGGAGAAAAACAGTCACTGATATAGGGTGGTTGATCTCTCTCCCTATTTCAAATGTTTTTGTTGATGAGTTTATGATTTGTGGATGTTGTCATTCATCTGGAATGTGTCTTGATATTGAACTTAAACTGTGCACCTCACATTTAGATACTCAGAACTTAAAGGAGTGAATACCATACTTAGTGTTTGCTTTATTTTGATACAGTATTTAACACAGCTTTTTTTTTCTTTTGTTTAAAAGGAGATCTAACTTAAAGTTTCAGACAGTGTATTAGCTGAGGTCCTGGTTGTAGGTTTTTCAATTTCCCCATCTCTCTTGTATGTGCTGTTTAATCGGAACCATCTCATTAAAACTATATCCTTCAAGTGTCAAAAGTGTTTTGGTTCTATTTTCTGATGTAAGTTTCATTTTTTCTCAGATCCCACATTCCCCCTTTTCTAGAAATTTGATCATGAATCTGAACAGTTCTACTTAGTATCAATAAGAATCTCAGAAAGGAAGAGATTCTTCCACTTCTGATTTTTATGACATCAACTATAGGACTCTCTGCTGAAAAATACAAGGTACTATGGGTGAAATATAGATAACAAGTGTTTTCATATGGAAGAACAGTCCCTTGATGTTAAATATGATAATGTGAATGCAGTCTGTGTCTCATTAAGTATTCAAACCCATTGCCAAAAGCTAGCATGCTTGCTGCTTGGCCTGATTTCTTATACTCTTTCTACAAATACTTGCCATTAGCTGTTTCTAGATAACAAACCCTAGAATATTTTCATAAAGAATTTAAACACAAAAAATGCACAATAAATGGCAACTATTATGCCATTTTTGTGTCTTACTTATTAAAAATAACAACAACTGAGAAAATTAATTATTGCCACTCATAGAAAAAAAACCCAGCATCTAAATATTTGAGGAATATTTTATCTACTTGTGCTTCATTCTTGGAATTTACTGTTTCTGATAATTTTGATCTTTCTTTCATTTCCTTTGGAGCATAGGAAGCTAATATAAAGTAATGAAGGAACTAGCTGGATGAGCCCTGATATCCTTGACTACAATCCTAAATTTCTAAAATATTTTTGGAACACTTCTTTTATAACAACAAAGGACCTACATTCAAGAAGCTGAGTAACAAGTGAAAAAATTCTTACATTCCACCAGATGTTTAGTACTTAGAAATCCTCATGTCAGTAGGTCGTCCCTAGCAATATATTGTAAGACCAGATACAGATGAAAAATCAGGGGGATGGTACGTTTGTGTTTTCCTATTCCATAACTGGGGTAAAAAAATCAGGGTATGATTTGTAGAATCAGTGGTGTTAGGAAGAAGAGGAAGGCTGCAGACACATTAACTATTAATTGATTAATAACTCCATACCAGTCTTGTGGTATTTTTCACTTTGTGGCAGGAAACTCATTCCTCAGTGCCTCAGTACAGCTTTTTGAATATCACTAAAGAAATAGTCTTGCTTAGGGCCAGATAACTATGCCAAATCACTCCAGAGAAATCCACACTAAAAGCTCTTGCTTCTTAATGGATATTTGATGTATTTCTGCATTTCTAGTTGCATCCATTTTGAAGTTTCCTAAGACACGCATCTTCATCTACAAGCTTTCTCTTGTCATTTGTTCCCTAAAATGTGGTGATGACTTATACTAACTAGTAAAACAAAATGAACACAACAAAAATAACCGAGCAGGCTCTTCCACTTTAGAAAAATTCTTTCTGACTCCAAATCTTTTGATAGATCTAGCACTAAGAACAGAGGAAACAGTCATAAACCAAACACTTGAGAAGTCTGGAAGTTCAGAAAAAAAGTGTGATCAATAGGAGAAAGTTAATATTTCTTAGGAAAAGCGCACACACACACACTTAAAACTAGAAGCTAAGACTGAGCACATTCTCAAGCTTCTCTTAATCTAGTGGAAAATATTAAAATATTTTAGGATAGGACAATTTAGCCAAACCATGAGACTGATGTTAAGTGTCTTTACTATCAGAGAAGATATCATATACTTATCATATGCTTATCATAGTCAAGATAAGAAATTCCAGGAGTGTAGGAAGTGAGAAAAACTGACCTTGGGTCCTACTTTTCCAGAGGCACCAATAGAGCAGATTTGAAGCCATATGTAACTTGATAGCACTAGACTGACAATCTGTGATGTAAATCAGTAATAAAGCAAACTGCTCTTATCAATCAAGTGAATTTGTTCTCTAATTCCACCCAAAGTACGCAGAACAGTGCATCAGAACAAAGTAACCTGGTGCTCTTTGTGGTTGTCCAGTAATCACCCACAGCCAGAATCTGTTTCTCTGTCTGAATGGCATGGTGGGACACAAGAGCCTGTCCTCCCTAACAGTATCACTTCAATGTACAATTATAGACATATGTACTTAGACAATTTCTGTAAGCAATCTACCATGATGTTTTTTTTGGTCTCTTTTGTGTCAGCAGCATGGCATGCTGTATTTTGAAAGCTTTATTTGATGATATTACACAGGAATTACTGCAGAAATATGTTAAGGTTTTCTGACTTGTCATATTGCTTGTCAGATTCAGAATTCTTGGTCAAGCTTTGTATCCTTTGTACTTTTTTCAACAGCTCTCTATACTACTTCATACAGAAAATAAGAAAGGATTATTCTGCAAGTATATCTTTTACTTGGGGAGGGAGGGGGGTGTTGTGGAGATTTTTTTGTAACTTAGAGCAATATTCCCTTATCTTTCACCTGGATGTATACTTCTAAGCTGTAGTGACATTACTTCCTTCACACAGATATGGAGAAAAGCTTGAAGGAGTGGGAACTACAGAACACATTGTTCTAGGATATTTTACCCACATGCTATTTCTGCACAGAATATGTTGTAACCCTACTTCCCTCAGACTTCTCACATCTCACTGTGTCCAGAATGGGAGTCTACAATAAAAGAGGTAATCCTGAGAGACAGAGAGTACCTCATACTAGTGTAAGAAGTCCTTTCTACTAGTAACTTGCTCCAATGAAGCAATGAAAAGCAGTGAGTCTGGAGAGTTTAGATGAAACAGATACACAGGAAATTAAAACAGGTGACCCGGCTAGACCCCAGGATTGCCACCAGCCACTGGGTCCTTTTCTTCTCTGAGGAGGAAAGACAGCTTAGAGTTAAAAGGAGAGAAAGAAAATAGTGCGAAATGCAGTATTCTGAAATTTGAAATAATAAAGGTCTCATCAGATTTCTGCAGCCTCAAGGAAAACCTCCTCAGATTTAGCAGCTTACTTCAATCCAGGACACAGCTAAGCTCTTAACCTCTCTGGTGAACCTTTCCCCTAACCCTCTAGAGTCCCTAAACAAACATAGATGGACCTTTCAGTTCCTTTAAATCAGATCCATCTTTGCTTTTGCAGTATTTGTTAAGATGAATAGGGTCCCCTTGCAATGCTGTGGCAGCGGTGAGGCAGCACATTTGTCAAACAGCAGATCTTGAGCTCCAAAACTATCTGGATAGACAACAACAATTGTAGCTGTTGTTTAATGTATCTATTACAGCAGAGTACGTAAATGGCTTGGACAGCCTGGGACTCTACCAAGGTCAGAGTTGTATATACCAAAGCACAAATAATAGTCCAACACATATACAATCTATAATACTAAGGTAATTCAGGAGGATAAGAAATTATGACTTATGAGGCAACACTAAACTGTGTGGTATCCAATTGAGTGACTCTTATCATGAAACCTCGGCCCTGCTAAATACACCAGGGGAGTAAAAAGTGGACCCATGAAGTCTGGATAATATCTTTCCACTTAATGAGTCTAGCATCCAAACAAACTGTATAAGGTCATCTAACAACACCGGCATTAATGATGAAAACTCCCAAAGCAGCTGCAGTTCTCCAGTCACCATACAAATGCACTGCGAACTTTGTGTTGTGAGTCTGCTGTGCTTGGCACAATAGGGTGCTGCTGCACACTGGGACAGCTGACAACAGTATTATTGGCAATTAATTATTCTGTAGTGGCAGAAATAATTTCCTTATCTTATGTAAGATCATAACCACTTTATTCCTGCAAGGGTGGAAGCAGGAGATAACACAGACATTGTTTTAGGACATGCAATATTAAATTATGGATGAAATATCCTGCTTGATTCAGCTGACATTCAGCCAAAATCCATGGTCTCATATTCTTCCATAATAGCTATATTTACCACTACTAGAACAGAATTCAAATCATTCAGTGTGTAGCCCTAATAATAAACCTATATGACTAGGGGCTGCTTCTTCAACATTATTTCCACCTAATTTATAATCAAGATGTTCAATTAATAATTTCAGCATTTTACACAGTGTTAAGTCAGCTGAAAAGCATGTGATTTTTTTCCATTTTTCGTTTCTTCACAATGCTGAGAAATGCATAATAACCCAACAGAACAAGGATGCCAGGAAAGCAACAATTATTAACAGATTAATGGGAAAAGAAAAGCTTCAAAAAGAAAAGCTGGAAAGTTGATTGAGTTTCACAGAAAATGTAAATGCACTAAACGGTTCCAGAATAAAAGGTAGCAAAGTCTACAATGCATTTCCACGGGTATTACGGCTTCCTTGTGATTGACAGGTGAGATGAGAATTTTCTTGGCGCACACACATCTCTCACATTCACCTGCTTTGCACCAGGGTGACTGCATTGCTGATGAAGTAGTTGCATGAGATGCCTGGATGCAAGAAGCAATCAGATCATGGGAAAACCATCTCTCCTTTACTGGAAGCAATGTTTCCTTTAGAGTGCTACAGATTTACTCATCAAATTGATACTGCACGGATTCTAATATGGCCCAGTAAGAGAGTGTTGTCTTCTAGCTTGGCTCCTTGGTGATTTTTGTGAACTGGCTATAAAGTCGTTGAAGGTCACAGAGAAAAGAAATCTAGACATCTGTGGCTTCCATCATAGAATCATAGAATCATAGAATCACCAGGTTGGAAGGGACCCATCGGATCTTCTAGTCCAACCATTCCTATCAGACACTAAACCAAGTCCCTCAATACCTCATCCACCCGTACCTTAAACACCTCCAGGGAAGGTGACTCAACCACCTCCCTGGGCAGCCTATTCCAATGCCCAATGACCCTCTGTGTGAAAAACTTCCTCCTAATCTCCAGCCTAAATCTCCCCTGGCGGATCTTGAGGCCATTCCCTCTTGTCCTGTCCCCTGTCACTTGGGAGAAGAGCCCAGCTCCCTCCTCTCTACAACCTCCTTTCAGGTACTTGTAGAGAGTAATGAGGTCTCCTCTCAGCCTCCTCTTCTCCAGGATAAACAACCCCAGCTCTCTCAGCCGTTCCTCATAAAGCCTGTTCTCCAGCCTCTTCACCAGCTTCGTTGCTCTTCTTTGGACTCATTCCAGAGCCTCAACATCCTTCTTGTGGTGAGGGGCCCAGAACTGGACACAATATTCAAGGAGCGGCCTCACCAGTGCTGAGTACAGAGGGAGAATCACCTCCCTGGACCTGCTGGTCACACCATTTCATCTACATAGCTGTATTGACCTCTTCCAACTTTTTAATGAAATATTCTGGTAGCTTCACTCAGAACAATCAAGTTGAATTCCCTATGTCCATAATCCCTGGAATTCAGTGTTATCCTTGTCATAAAGGCCAAAGACTGAACAGATACCAAACTAAGAATTTCAGGGAGGAAGTCAGATTGTGCAGAGGAAAATATCAGGAGGGCTAAAGCCCAACTAGAGCTTAGATTGGGCAAGTCAGTAAAAGATAACACAAAATTTTTCCACAAATACATTAACAATGAAAGAAGGACTAGGGAGAATATCCAGTCCCTATTGGATGCAAATGGAACAACTGTAACAAAGGCTGAGGACAAGGCTGAGGTATGTAATGTGTTCTTTGCCACACTCTGTAATATTAAGGAAAGTTATTCCCTGTGTTTACAAACTCAGAATCTAGAGGAGCAGAACAAAGCTCTCATGATCCAAGAGGAGGTGGTTACAGACTTAGTCACTCAACTAGATACCCACAAGTCTATGGAGTCAGATGGGATCCGTCCAAGAGTATTGAGGGAGCTGGCAGATGTTCTTGCCAAACCCTTTTCCGTCATCTCCCAGCAGTACTGGAAGACGGGGGAAGTTACACTGGACTGGAGGCTGATGTTGTGCCCATCTACAAGAAGGGTCTCAGGGAGGATCCAGTGAACTACAGACCTGTCAGTCTGACCTCAGTGCCAGGGAAAGTCATGGAATAGCAGCATGATGTGAGTCAGCAGAATCCCATGGCAACTGGGAGGGCAAACAGCATCATGGGGCACAACCAGCACAGCATGACCGACCAAGAGCAGTGACTGTAGGGTTTGGTGTTGTTGCAACTCCACCTTGAACACTGTGTTCAGGTGGGACCCTGAGGTTTGATAGGGATGTGAAGGTGTCCATAAGGAGGTCACGCAAGGAGGTGAGGGCTGGAAGGCACATCCTGTGAGGAGAAGCAAAAGAGCCCGGGTGTTGTGTCTTTGTCAGCTGCGAGGCTGCAGTTATCCCCAGAGGGACTGTACGATGGGCAGGAGGAGGCCAGGTGTGCTACCTGCTGCCCTGCTGCTCCTTGGCCCTGGTCTGAGCTGGGGCAGGAGGGCCAAGAGCTCCCCAAGAGCTCTGGGGCACTGGTTTGTCTGGAGAGACGCTGGGTGCTGGTGCAGCTGCTGGAGTAGCCCCAGGCTGGCTCTCAGCTGGGTTGTGGTCAGCACTGCAGGGCCCTTGCCTTTGCCAGGCTGGGGCCAAACCCTTTGCAGCCTGAAGGTATCACGAGAGTGAATGTGAGACTGCAGAGACAGGACAGCAGAACATGAAAAGAGGTGTTTTGAACAACAACAAATGCTGTTTATTAATTATCACTAGACTAATGTGTTTCTGCATCTATACCATGACTCGCAGCCCAATATCATTGCTGTTTCCACCCAACCCATTTCAAAGTCCATCACCGTGTTGGGCAGCTGTATTGTTGGGTGGGCAGAAGCAGGTTGGGCAGTGTCAGAAGAAGTGAGCTTGCAAGGGTGGTGGCCGTGGCATGGCAACAACATGAGGTGCAGGAGGGTGGAATGGAAGGACAGCAACCCCAGGTGCCTGCCCAGGATCCGGACCCGACCACCAGTCTGGGCGTAGAGGGGGCCGAATGAAGAGTGGGGCAGGAGGTGTGCGGCGCTGAGGTGAAGGTGCGGGTGGAGCTGGAGCCGCCCCTGGAACATTGTCAGGGCTGTCTCTGTGGCTCTGTTTGGCCGGGACTGGACTGGCACTGGTGCTTGAACCATCGGGGTCAGGGTATGGTTCAGTGGCTGTGGGGCTGGGGGCTGCAGGTCTCTGGGTGTTGTTCTGCTCCTCATGCATTGGTGTTGCCGCTTGGCCGTGCAGTGGCCATGGCCCAGGAGCAGCACGAGGTGCAGACAGAGCATTCCTTGCAGGCTCTGGAGCACGGGATTGACATGGGCTAGTCCTGCCGACCAGCCAAGGAAGCCAACTGGGCGCTGGAGCTGCCTGGTGAGGGGGCAGGAGGTGAGTGGCACTTGGGTGAAGCCACAGGTGGAGTCAGAGACACCTCCTGAATCTTCTCAGAGATGCGTTTACGGTGCCATTTGCCTGGGACTGGACCGGCACTGGTGCTCAGGCCATTGGGGTCAGCCCATGGCTCGATCGCTGTGGGGCTGGGGGCTGCATGGCTCTGGGCGTCCTTGTCCACCATGACTGCTGCTGGAGCATCTGCTCGTCTCTTCTTTGGCTGCTCGTCCTCCTGCCCAGAGCTGCGTGGGGCTGCAGCCAGGGCTTGCTCTCTTTCCCTAGGGCTTTGGTTACCTGTCCTGAGGTATTCGGGCTGATCCCTCTGGAAACAGGGACTCTGGAAGAGGTGCAACTGCAGATCGCAAAGGACAGGAGCCAGTGCCAGCATTGCCAGAACGGGGAAGACAGAGATTCTCTAGCCAAGCATTTAGTTAGGACAAAGGGCTCTCGGTGGCCTATGAAACCTGCAGTTTAAGCTGAATAAAATGTTGGGATGGAGGTTTTGCAAGTGATGACCATGCTGGGATTCTCAGTGCTTGGAAGCAGAGAAGCACAGGGTTTTCCAAGCATGAAAAATGATGGAGAACCACAAATCACACAGTGTGGAATGGTCAGCGTTCAACAGGTGCCACAAGAAGAGTGACACTTTAGGTTCAGCTGGATAGAGAGCGAGCACAGAAATTTCCCCAGGTGATGGGACCGTGTTTGCTTTTCACAGCTGTAACCAAGTCCCTTTGGTCAGCACTTCTGTTCCTCCAAAATCCTGCACTTAGAATTCCTGACAATGACCCCAAGATAAACTCAGGCCGTGTGCTCCCACCCCCATCCTCGCTCCCTGCCTGGGAAAGGTTCCTTCTAGCTGAAGGTGATCTTCTCCCCAGGAAACGTCTTGAGGGTTCTCTCATCGGGCAGGAACTCGTGTACCTTGCCCAGAGAAGGTCCTGCTGCTGCTATTGCTTGCAGCTGCTCAATGGAGATGTGAGAATTGTCTTCAAGTGGCTGGAATCTGTGGAGGCTCAGTTGGCGCATGAAGCCTCCAATGGACTGGGTGTCAAATATCCTCCTCTCCAGCACTTCCTGGATGAAGAGGTTTTCTGTGATCACGACGCAGTTGCCATTGTCGGCCCACCAGACTGACTGGAAGCGATGGCTGCCGACGATCCTCCAGAGGTTCTTGAGGAACCTGCGGGCTGAAGAGGGGCTGGGTTTAGCACAGCTGTCCTGCCACCAATGCTGATGGAGGCTGGGCACCCCACACTCATCAGGTTTACCTTGGAAGTTCCCTCCTGTGAGAGGTGAGCTGGCGGCATCCCCAGGTGCTGCTGTATCAGGTCCTGCGTGGCTGAGAGAAGATGGAGGCACAAACCCATGCTCCTGCGTGTCGGAGGATGAGTCTGGTGCAGGTGACTCCATGTTGTGTCTGATGGCTGAGTTGTGTTGCACCTTGGAGCCTTGTCCCTTTGGCTGAGCAGCAAGACGGAGTCCTGCCTGTCAGCGGTTGGAGGACTGTGGCATCTGATGCCTGGGTAGCAGTTCAACAAGTGCCCTGAACCACTGGGACACCTGTGTCCCATCATGGTGACCTAACTGTGTGGCACTCGACTCCTAGTGACAGGAGCTGGAAGGCAGCACAACCTCTGAAAGTCCTGTTGTCTTCCATAAATGCAACTTGTGACTGAAATAAACTGGGGCCCCAACTCAGAATACAGATTTTGGGTTGTCTCGTAGGGCCATGTGGCAGCACCAGCCTGTTCCTTGGGCAATCCTCGAATCACAGAGTCATTTTCCTGGCTGACTGGGGAAGTTCCACTCTATTGGAGGCTGCCTGATGTTGTGCCAATAGACAAAAAGGTTTCAGGGAAGTTCTGGGGAACTCTAGGCCTGTCAGTCTGACCTCAGTGCCAGGGAAAGTCATGGAACAGGTGATCTTGAGTGCTATCATGTAGCACTTACAAGAGAACCAGGTGATCAGGCCCAGCCAACATGGGTTCATGAAAGACAGGTCTTACCAGACAAATCTGATTGTCTTCTATGACAAAGTGGCTTTGCTACGAGACGAGGGAAAGGCTGTGGATGTATCTTCCTGGACTTCAGTAAAGCCTTTGACATAGTTTCTCACAGCATTCTGCTTGAGAAACTGTCAGCCTCTGGCCTGGACAGGCGCACACTCTCCTGGCTGGATAAGTGGTTGTATGCCCGGGCCCAGAGAGTGGTGGTAAATGGTGTTGAATCCAGCTGGAGGCCAGTGACAAGTGGGGTTCCCCAGGGCTCAGTGCTGGGTCCAGCCCTATTCTATGTCTTTATCAATTATCTGGATGAAGGCATTGAGTGAACCATTAGCAAGTTTTCAGATCACATTAAGCTGGGTGGAAGTGTTGACTCTTCAAGGGGATCTCCAAAGGCTGTACCACTGGGCTGAGTCCAGTGGGATGAGGTTTAACAAGGTCAAGTACTGGGTCCTGCACTTGGGGCACAACAACCCTGTGCAGCTACAGACTAGATGAAGTCTAACTGGAAATCTGCCAGGAGGAGAAAGACCTGGGTGTGTTGGTTGACAGACGACTGAAAATGAGCCAGCAGTGTGCCCAGATGGCCAAGAAAGCCAATGACATCTTTGTTTGTATCAGAAACGGTGTGACCAGCAGGTCCAGGGAGGTTATAGAATCATAGAATCATAGAATCACCAGGTTGGAAGGGACCCATTGGATCATCGAGTCCAACCATTCCTATCAAACACTAAACCATGTCCCTCAGGACCTCATCTACCCGTGCCTTAAACACCTCCAGGGAAGGTGAATCAACCACCTCCCTGGGCAACCTATTCCAATGCCCAATGACCCTCTATGTGAAAAACTTCCTCCTAATCTCCAACCTAAATCTCCCCTGGTGGATCTTGAGGCCATTCCCTCTTGTCCTGTCCCCTGTCACTTGGGAGAAGAACCCAGTTCCCTCCTCTCTACAACCTCCTTTCAGGTAGTTGTAGAGAGTAATGAGGTCTCCTCTCAGCCTCCTCTTCTCCAGGATAAACAACCCCAGCTCTCTCAGCCCCTCCTCATAAGGCCTGTTCTCCAGCCCCTTCACCAGCTTCGTTGCTCTTCTTTGGACTCACTCCAGAGCCTCAACATCCTTCTTGTGGTGAGGGGCCCAGAACTGGACACAACATTCAAGGAGCGGCCTCACCAGTGCTGAGTACAGAGGGAGAATCACCTCCCTGGACCTGCTGGTCACACCATTTCTGATACAAACCAGGATGCCATTGGCCTTCTTGGCCACCTGGGCACACTGCTGGCTCATATTCAGTCGGCTGTCGACCAACACCCCCAGGTCCCTCTCCTCCTGGCAGTTTTCCAGCCAGGCTTCTCCCACTCTGTAGCTCTGCATAGGGTTGTTGTGCCCCAAGTGCAGGACCCGGCATTTGGCCATGTTCTACCTCATGCCATTGGGCTCTGCCCAGCAGTACAGCCTGTTTAGGTCCCATTGCAGAGCCTCCCTTCCCTCCAGCAGATCGACAGTTGCACACAGCTTTGTGTCATCTGTAAACTTGCTAAGGGTACCCTCAATGCCTTCATCCAGGTCATTGATGAAGACATTGAACAGGACTTGACCCAGCACTGAGGCCTGGAGAACCCCACTTGTCACTGACCTCCAGCTGGACTTAACACCATTTACCATCACTCTCTGGGCCAGGCTATCCAAGCAGTTTTCTACCCAGGAGAGTGTGCGTCTGTCCAGGCCAGAGGCTGACAGTTTCCATAGCAGAATGCTGTGAGAAACTGTGTCAAAGACTTTACTGAACTCCAGGAAGTCCACATCCACAGCCTTTCCCTCATCCAGCAGCCGAGTGACTTTGTCATAGAAGGCGATCCGGTTGGTTTGGCAAGACCTGCCTTTTGTGAACCCATGTTGACTGGGCTTGGTCACCTGGTTCTCTTGTAAGTGCTTCATGATAGCACTCAAGATCACCTGTTCCATGACTTTCCCTGGCACTGAGGTCAGACTGACAGGCCTGTAGTTCTCTGGATCCTCCCTTATTCTCTGTGCTTGGCACTGGTGAGAACACGCCTCGAATTAGCTGTTCAGTTCTGGGCCCCTTGCTACAAGAACAACGTTAAGGCTCTGGGGCATTTCCAGTGAACAGCAATGAAGCTGGTGAAGGGGCTGGAGAACAGGCCTTATGAGGAATGGCTGAGAGAGCTGGGGTTGTTTATCCTGGAGAAGAGGAGGCTGAGGGGAGACCTTCCTCTTTACAACTATCTGAAGGGAGGTTGTGGATAGGAAGGAACTGGACTCTTCTCCCAAGTGACATGGTACAGGACAAGAGGGAATGACCTCAGGCTCCACCAGAGGAGGTTCAGGTTGGACATCATCAATAATTTTTTCACAGAAAGCATCATTGTACACTGGCACACTCTGCCCAACTTGGTGGTTAAGTCATGTTCCCTGGAAGTGTTTAAAACACACCTCGGATGAGGTGCTGAGGAGCATGATATAGTAATTGATAGGAATGGTTGGACACAATGATCCTTAGGGTCTTTTCCAACCTAGTAATTCTCTGATTCTGTAAGCATTTATCTTTGGTATATGTTTTGACTAAGAAGAAAGCACACAGTATCATGAGGAACGTTACTCAAATATCTAGTATTACTGTTGCATGTTGTGTGGAACTAGCATTAAAAAACTCTTCTGGAGTCTTTATTCATAAATAAATACATTTAATAAATAATACAGTGAAATCTCCTGAGAAACCTTTTTGTCACATATTTACAGCTGGATTAAGGTTCTTAAATCTTCTACTCAATGGTCTTACTGCCTTGTTCAGTTTGCAATGAGTAGAAGGGGAAAAATACAATGCAGTCTGCAGAGCTTGAAAACTGAATTCAGCATATTCTTCCATATGACTTAGATTAATCACTAGCAGTTTAATTAGAAAACATTCCATTTGTATCTAAGAATTCATAGTTGAAGGTTTGCTACATTCCCCAACTGAGCAGGATGTAACTATTGAATATCATCAATGCAGGTTGGTTTTTTTTCATACTCCTTTTCCTTTGTTGATTATAAAGTGTGTCACTATACTACATGTGATAACTGAATGCTTTGCCACTGCAAAGAGCTCTCCAAAGTTCATAAAATTTAAATGTCACTCACTGATGTTCTCTGTGGACTTCCAGGTTATTTACTGTCCAAGGTGGTAGTACTGATGAGTTTAGGAACGTTAAGCTTAGAATTAGGATCCCTTAGACTTTTTTTGTAATTAGTCACTTACTCTTTCTTTGACCTGAGTACAACACCTAAATAGTCATTGCAAGCTTCTAACATAGTAATATGTTTAATATTAATATTAATATTAGTATTAATATGAGTAATATTAATATTTTGATATCTCTGAAAAGAAATAGAAAGTTAATTAAAGATTAGTGCAGACACAGGTGTAACTCCCACAGATCTTTACTGTTTTGCATTGAATATTGTAATATTTGACATGAAATACATGAAATACATTTCTTACATTGAAATTTTTATACATTCCTGAAACTTTCGGGGATTTTTTTATTAAATAATTTCCTTGCTTGAGATATGCTTCCTTTCCTACATCCGATCAAGTAGGGTAAATGCTTACTATTGGCTGACTTAAAATGTTTATTCTGGTAATGGTTTAACAATCGTTTTTGTATTTTTCTCCGTATTTCCCAGCTTCTATACCAAACACACTTCATTTTGTGAGACAGAATCCAGTATAGTTGATCACTGAAGGTGTACACTGATCTCTGTATCAGAGATGTCACTTTTGTTCTGTTTGGTTTCAGTATTTTCTTCATCTAAACTGCAAACCATCTGGACAGGAAAAAATATTCCTCATTTTTTGTGGGTAGAACACCCAGCTTGGATACTCAGATATACTGTCTACCTACATGCATGGCAATAGAGTCCTGGAGGACTGCTACTGTGAGTCTACTTCAAGGGTGATTCACTGCCCACTAGA
This sequence comes from Coccyzus lansbergi, assembly GCA_033558105.1. Taxonomy (NCBI): domain Eukaryota; kingdom Metazoa; phylum Chordata; class Aves; order Cuculiformes; family Coccyzidae; genus Coccyzus; species Coccyzus lansbergi. Next base: position 1,422,795 of record JAUMJK010000447.1, read on the forward strand.
ATATGAGATCCTAATGTGTGAGATCAGCATGCTGCATCACATCACATCTCACATCTTTTCACACAGAGGGTCCTTGGGCATTGGAATAGGCTGCCCAGGGAGGTGGTTGATTCACCTTCCCTGGAGGTGTTTAAGGCACAGGTGGATGAGGTCTTGAGGGACTTGGTTTAGTGTTTGATAGGAATAATTGGACTAGAAGATCCGATGGGTCCCTTCCAACCTGGTTGTTCTATGATTCTATGATCACATCACAGGCTGTCCCTAACTGACTTTGGGTCCTTTCCCTTTCTGCCACATCAAGAACCCTTCCTCACCAAGCCTGTTGGTAATGAACAGAGCAGCCACAACTGGCACATCATGTCTAATGGTGAGGGAGGCACATTGGTGTTATCTTGAAAATATAGCTAACTCAGGTACTGCAGCCTGATTGTGACAGTGAGTGTGAAAGTGTCACACTCAGCTCATTAAGTTTGATATTCTGAGAGCAAAGAACAGTAGCGAGCAGATTCAGATTTATTTTGCATGTCCTGGCTCACTTCATAACAGGGAGTTCAGGGCTGTTAACAAGAATATCTACCTGAGGCCTGCCCAGTTTTGCTGACTGATGGTTGGCTTCTTGTCATTACAGTTACTCAGACTTTAAAGACAAAGACTCATATTGATTTCCAAATATGTAGATATCACATGCTTCACACTGCTGTAGCAGGCATTATATATCGGATGAGAAGATAATTTCAGTTATCTCACCAGGTTTCTTCACCACATCCTTCTCCTGTAAAACGCTCTATTTCTCATAAATGAAAGACTTATTTATCTTTTTTTTCTTTTGTTTTAGTGGCTATCAAAGATGATGGCTCCAGCAAATGCCTTGCTCTTAAAATTTAGTGACAGAACACTTAATTGAAAATGGAATATGCTTTCCTACTTATAGCTTCTATAGTCTCTCTCATACATCTTTTGCAATACAATTAGAGAGTTTTGTTTGCCTGTTTGTTTGCGTGTTTTGCTGTTATTTTCAGTGTCTCCTGAAGTGTAACACAAAACAATACCTCATTGTACTAGATACCCAAGGTGTATCACCTCCTTCCTGGATATACTTAGGTTAGGGTCAGGAGAAGTTTCAGGCACAGTGGAAATGTACAAATTCTGTTGTTGTCTCTCATTAAACATTTTAGAGATTTGTAAGGCTCGGTGTGAGAAAAAATTAGATAATTTGAAGGGAAAATAAGAAGGTATCTTAAAATAATGGATGTATAACACCATAGACAAGAAGTATTTATGCTAATGATTACTTTCATATCCCTGAAAATCCCAGAGATTCACACTTTTGTGATTCAACATTTAGCATCACATTTACAAAAGGGAGGATTTCCCAAGATACAACAAACCCTCTACAACACCCAGACAAGTATACCCTTGCATTTCATCCAGAGGACTAATCTCATTCCCAAGACTGCAAAATTTGCATTAATTTTAATGAGAAATGAATAATAGCAGGTGCATTGAAGGAAAGAAGGAAATTTTTAACTGATAGCTTTACTCTTAGGTTATTCTTTAGGTTTTTCTTTTTTTTTTTTTAAGTCTCACACTCAACTCAGAACTTCCCAGTCCCGTTAATGTTTACCATAAAAACTCAAGTGCTTACTTCTTTTAGCAACAACATATCTGTATGTCTCTAGCTTTATTAGACTCTCATGACACACGCTTCCCATTTCCACTCACCTAGCAAAGGGGTGAATTACTACAAAAATTGCCAAACACAGCTTTATTCCTCCCACAAGAAGAGGGCATCATCCTTCTTCAGAGTTTGATATTTCCTTGGTGAAATTCAGTCAGCAGGGAGGACAACATTTTGCAGTAAAAAGAGAACAGTAATGGGCCTATTTTATAGATAAATTTGACAAGAAAATATCCCCACTTCCTTGCTTCCCATGGATCAATTTAGAAGTTTGGTGGAGCTTTTGATCCTTGAAGTTTCCTAAGGCTTCCCTTTTTTTCTTTTTAATAACGTGCTTTGATAACATTCTACCAACCTAGAAAACTATACTGAGTCTGCTAAGTTCTGTGGGAGGGAAATGTAGAGGGTTAATTTTCAGCTGCTGTCATGAGTGGCGTTAAACATCAAAAGTGCTTTAAATTAACTTCTTCCTCAGAAGAAATATTTAACAATTGCTGATGTGATATGTGCCTTGACATTTTGAAGGATTATTCAAAATCTTTTTGTGTTTAGGATAATGACTTTCAAAGCACTTACCATCCTGTGCCAGTCAAATGCAGCACTTTTGATTCATCACCATGGAGTTATTAATAATTAAATGTGTTAAGATAATGGTAAGGTTGTGTGGCAAGCTGCAAAAACCCTAGCTGAGGTCTCGCTACAATCCTAACTCACCTTCATGTTCCCCATTATCCTCCATTGCAAATAAGATCACATATATATCCCATTTTTTCACTTCTATATACATGGGTTTTTTCAGTACACTTGCTTCATAAAATGTTATGAACCTAGGGATGCCCCTTAAGTGTAGACTCTCCTAGTTCAGAGGTTTATTTCATATAAGGAACCAGCAAATAAGATATATGATATTGTAGACATGGAACTGTAGGAAAAGTAGCTGTACATACTCAACTTCGGCTTTATTAATCGCTCACTCAGTACCTACTGATAGGCACTCACAGCCAACTGAGAGCAGTACTCACTAACTTGAATCATATCATTGACATAAACCAAGACAGTCCATTTGAATATCTGTTTTACTTTGATTTTTTCAAGTTAAACACTGCTCACCAAGCTCAGGACCCTACAGTGCTGTGCACAGAACCTCTATATGGAAAGAGATGGTCTTTGCTTCTCCAGCAAAAGTGTGTCACTCTGTGTTTGTCACTCTATAGCCTCAAATACTTAAGCTTTGAATTAATTGAGAGGTTAACTGAGATTTCTTCAGCCAGTGTTTGAATATGAAGGAGGGGAATCTGGCCTTGGGAACATTGATGATTTCATTTTTGCAGCCACATGTGCTGACTGAGGGCTCAGCTTGTCTCAGGAACCTCTATTGACACTTTGGGTATGGCCCTGAATCAGAAACACTTCTTGTTTTGAAAAAAACTCCGAATCACTGCAGTTCTGATAGAAATGCAAATACTCAACATCCAGAAGTTTTAAGAAGGAAGGGATTCATTCAGTGTAAGACTTATTAAGACTTGACTTTTATTTTCAAGTTTGATAGTAGAAAGAAGGTGGTGGTGTCAAATGAATCATTCTGAATTCCCTATAGAAGCAAATTATGTGAAGAGTATTTTAATTTGAAGAATGGCTTGACCTCAAATGAAGTGAAGCTGAAAAGGCTACCACCAGAAAATTGTTGACAGAGGTGGAACCCAAACCTGTCAGAAAGCTCCACTATTTTTCTATCACAGTTGGAAAATTGGTATCAGATTATATGTAAACAAAGCAGGTCTTTGAAACCACTGGCTTAAAAATTTAAGAGATTTATAAAGAGTAAAATATTATTTTCTTTTTCAAAATATAAAATATTTACAAATAAGTAAATAACAATTTACAAATAAGCATACCTCTAACTCTGTGTCTTGATTTTGCCTGGAATAGGGTTACTTTTGTTCCCAGTAGACACTATGTTTTTGATGTAATTTGAGAATCATGTGAAAGCATATACTTTTAAGTTATTGCTAGGTAATTTTTATACTCAGCAGGGATAGAGTTAATTTTCTTCCCAGCAGATGGTACTTTTTAGATTTACATTTTAGATTTAGCATAAGGAGAGTGTGGGTAATACATTGAAGCTGTATGTCATTGCTAAGAAACCAATGACTTTTTCAGTATACCACGTTCTGCAAACCTGGAAGTAACGTAGTGAGGAGGCTAACCCAGGCTTGCCAAAAGAAGTATTCAATACCATATAACATCATGCCCAGTATATCAATGGAAAGTTGGCAGAGGAGACAGAGCTTCCTTATCCACAGTCACTGCTCAGGATAGACTGTGCTATTGGTCATTGTGTCATCGAGTGGTGAGCAATTGCACTGAGTTTTGCATTACTTGTTCGGTATATTAATATTCTTTCTCTAATTCTACTCTCTTCTTTTGTTGTCCTATTAAATTATCTTTTTTCCAACCCACCAGTTTTACTTTACTTCTCAATTCTCCTCTCCATATCACTAGGTTAGGGAATGAGTGCGTGGATCTGTGATACTTAGCTGCCCACTGGGTCTGAATCACAACACTGCTTTTGTGTATAAAATACAAATGGTAGATTAACAGAAGCTGCCTTTTGCCAAAACAAGGATGCTTAAGCCTGGCCTGCATATTCAGTCTTTCACTGCAGGAGAAAGGTGTGCCAGAACACTTCTAAAAGCAGTGGTTACTAAATTTAAATAAGTAATTAAATAAAGCTAATGGAAGACTTAAATCTTACAAAGAATGTTGACAAAGAAATCAGTACTTTTATATTTTTTTTGATTGATCGATAGTCCATAGATTATTGTGGTAATCTCGTATCCTGGACTTTTCTTTCATTTTGATGCTACTAGACACAGGTGTCTGGCTGAAAGAATGCCAGCTATGCTGGCTGAATCGATGCATTGGCATTATGAAATCCTCTTCTCTGTTCTCCTGATTCTCCACAGGTTTTATTTAACAACAGGATACGCACTCCATGTCCAGTTCTGGAGACAGTGGCCTGAAGTTGATAAGCCTGTGGGAAGTTCAAAGATATTGCAGTTTGGTCTGCGGTGTGGCAACCTATGTGAATGCAAGCACTTACTCAGATTTATAAGACATGCTTATTCTCAGATCCAGAACAGTGGATCATATTGTTATGGCATACTTTGTTTTACCAGTTGAATTCAAAAAATTTGTACTGAGCAAGTTTACCCTTTACCTTCAGGGCACCACTTTCAAACTCATTGTTAGCCAATAAGAACAGTAATGCTGAAACCATGTTATCATGGGACTTCATAAGACATCCTGAAATGCCTTAGTTCTACTGTCTTCACTGCTTTTGAGACTGCTAATAACAAAAACATCTTTTGACAATATCATAGAAGAATCCAAGGGCTGTATGCATTTGTTCTTGTCATATCAAGGAAAATATATACACTGATGTCAGGATTGCAGATATGCCTCCCTGCCTCTCTCCTACAGGCTGGCATCATACCACTTTCAATCAAAGTGTAAAGACAGGATTTAATGTTTGTATTTTCATTTTCTTCCTTTGCCCATACTTTCCATTTCACCCTCTTCATTTGACTTATTCGATCATTCCAAACAGCTGTGTTAATTTGGAAAGAGCAGAGCAGCTGCTGGACTTGAAAACATATGCTCAGTTCCAACTGATGCAAGTTGCTGTGAAAACTCAGCTGGCTGCTCCCAGGGCTCATTTGTCCCTCAAAAAGGTCTTGAAAACAGCAAAAGGTGAATGTAGAAACAATAAACTAGAGTTGTGTTATGCTTATTGGATCTCCTGCCTTGCTCTAGTTTTTAATCTTTTTGTGTGTTCTTTTTATGGAAAGGATTTTCTGCATTCTTTTCCTCATATTTTGTTTAGTTTACAAATATATCCTTAAGATAGGTCATTTCAGGGGAAAAAAACCAAATAAACAAAACAGGATAGATGTTATAATGGCTACTTGCCTGCTTTGTGATCTCAGTTCTCAAAAACTTGTCACAGTAACTGGCTGTATGTACATAATTATTTTTCTCTGCTCTGAAAATTAACTCTGCACAAATAAAAATCTAGGAAATAAGTTCACTGCAAAACTTGAAGAAATTTTTTAGAAATGGAATATTTAATTATCTTTAAAAGTGTATGCTTTATTAAAAATATTATACTGATGTCTACTTTAACAACATAACATTTAACTCACTTTAGAGGTCAATTTTGTTTTTGTTAAGGTATTTGTTGTACATTACTAATTTTTGGCCCTTATTTTTTGCCTGAAGTTTGTCCACTCTGTCTCAAAATAACAGTAGCTATTTTTCCTTTGATTTTGCTACTCCCTAGAAAGTCATCACAGCACATGATCACATTTCCCTGGAGATTTTTTGATTGTGGTACGTACAGGCTGAATTTTCAATGAATGAATTTTAGGTGCATGTTTGAGTGCAGTGAAGTAAACTTAGTAATAAAAGCAATTGCATCAAATTTGCCCATCCTTTGAGGAAAAGATTTTTGCATTTGAAGTTAAATATTCACCCTAACTTTTGCCTTCTTTGCTCATTTCTCCATAACTTTTACTATTTTGACAAAGTTAACACTGTGCTTAGACTGTTCTTTCTAGTCAGCTGAGCAGAAATCAAAATTGAATGAACCAAGCAGGATGGAAGAAAAAGTATCTTTGCGCTTTACTGATTTTGAATGTCAAAGTCAATCAATATTGTATTCTTCTCCTCATTTATCTCCCAAAATATTTTTCTGTTCCTCAGAACAGAAAAATTTTGTAGTCAACTACTTTTTAGCTCATTCACTCATTTCAGCAGAACTATTGCAGTTCTGTATGGACTATTGAATAATGATTATTAAGTTATTTAAGTTTTTTTGAGAGGATATGTAATTCAAAAAGAAAGTCCTGAAAATCTACAAAATTATATTTGGGTTCCTGGGTCCTAGTGAATTTATTAAGGTCTAAACATGAGAGATTACAGAATAAGGAGCAGATTTCTAAACCAAATCATCTCTAAGATCCCTTCCTGCCCAAAGAATTTTGTGATTCAGTTTCACTGTAGGCACACGTTTTGGATGTCATTTTACAATGTGATACTCAAAATCTTACCTCTGTATGTGTTTATTTAGAATGTTATAATTTTCTTATAATTTTATATATCAAATAATGAAGAACCTAAGCCAGAAAAAGATAATAAACTAAAATATAAAAATCATTTTCTAGCTTCCCAATGAACTTAGTGTCTATATATGTAACTTTACAAAGTAGTTCACAATTTCTGAACAGCTAAAATTAGTTGAAATCAATTGCAGTGTAGATATCTCCAAACACATAACCATTAACAAAAAATATATATTTGATTGACTAAATATTTCTTTTGCATGTAGTCTATAGATGCATCACAGTCACAGCTGCACCCTTGAGTCTTTCTCTGGTTTTGGATGTTTGTGATTCAACAACTGGTTGCTCTTTCACCAAGAAGTTTTTCAGTCCTCCAGGATGATGACTCGATAAGTTTAATATATATTGACAAAACTGAATTCGCCCTCCCCAAGCACTGCTGCCACATTTTATTTTTAACTATCAATGGGGAAAGTTTCTTCTTAACATTTTGTTGGTCAGAGTACTCAGCTGAAATAGAGATCAATGTTCAGTTCTCTTACTCCTGCTAAGAATAAGCCATATGTGGGATGGCATGCAGTGGCATGAAGAAATAATCAAGAATGAGTCCTAGTCAGTAGCCCAGTGATGTGCATTATCCTCAGGGAGGGAAAAGAACTACTCTAGAGAAAATGTAGTATAGACAGAAGGTCATGTAACAGCTGGACAACAGCAGAGAAAACAACATTGCTTTGTGAAGCAACTGTGGTCAATCTCACCACGAAAGGACAAGCTTAGAGTACTCTAAGATATATACTCTGAGATATTTTTATTCCTGCAAAGGCAAAACCAGCCTTTCAGCCTTTGTACTTTGATAGTCTGTACTTAATGAGCATGAAAGGCAGTCTGCAGCAGTCAGTCCAAAGTGATTTAGAGAGACAATACACCTATAGCAAATGCATGAAGGGTCTATATGGCTAAGTCCATTGCAATCAGGCATAGGGAAAGTGTTCTTCTTCTGTTTATGAATCAGGCTCTTACTTACAAAACTCAGAATATAAAGAAATTTTTGCTAAATTTTCAAAATACTGGTAATTTTCTATATTTCAGGATAGGTGTTTCAGTTTTAGCTTATCTTTAAACAAACAAATAAACAATCAAACAAATTCTGTTAGCATTACAGTGATTTCAGATTAGTCTTGAGGCCATGTAGAACCTCCCAAATTCAACTTTGAAGGTGTTATTTTTATTTCTTCCTTTTCTTCACTGTCAAGTTCACAAGTTCATTCAGTATGAGATCAAGTCACATATGAAAGGGGGGAAATGGGTTTCTTTAACATGTTTCCAATATACTTTTCCTGCAACAATCAAAATGAAAACCAGTGTAATGGGAAAACAGCAGGGAATATACTGTGAGCCTGTCTTTTCATCAACATTGTTGTCTTTCTTTATTCTGTAGATGGGTAGATGTTGCCTCTTCTCTCATACAATTTTGCTGCTCTCGTGGGAAGCACAGCTTGTGTGTTTGTAGCATACAACACTAAAAGAACTTGGCTAAAGACTGGATTTCCTCTGTGATGAAGAATTAATATAGTCCTGTAATTTTACTATTAATAGCTGGAAGGGTAGCTTTGGGATGAACCATTCAGTTAAAGAATTAAAGGGACTGCTTGTGATTAACCTACAAGCCTAAAGAAAAGATATGTATAAATTTAACACAGAGGTGATATGCTCAGTTATTCACTCTCTGGAGAAAGAGATAGAAATGATGGTTGTCATTTTCACCTTATCTCCTTTGACAGAGAAAAGGTTTGACAATTATGACCTGATGGTGAGGGGGAAAAAAAAAAAAAAAAAAAGAAGAAATGATAATTTAAAAACCAGACAAAAAGAAGAGGAAAGAAAGCACCTCAGTGCATTTTCTTCTAATGATATAAATTTCAATTAACTGAATTGATAAATTAAGCTATAAAGCAATGCAAACATGCAGAAGAAAAATTCAAATTATTTTTTTCTTCATGCTTTCAATTTTTTATAGTACATTACATCAGTTAATGGCAATTTGTATAATTTGTGTAATGACATAAATTGCCATAAACGCTCATGGTGAAATGTTGTAAAAATGATAAATCATGGATAAAGTACAGAGGACCAGGTTTGTAGTTGCTGAAAATTCCATTAAAGTTGTTGCACATACTCCCGTTTACACCTGCTCACACCACAATGTTACCCTACATCCCATTCATGGTCAGGGAGGAAGCAAGGGGAGAAGATGTGAATTGTAATTAATGTCATAAAGAGTCAAAGGTTACTGTGACTAAATTACTGAAGATTCAAGAAGGGAGATAGACGTGACAAGGAAACAATTGTCTGGTGATGGTGCAGCCTACAACAGGACTGAGTCCCTTGTTTGTAGTGTCTGACACACAACAGTTGCTGATGTGATCCTGGTCCTCTCTGACAGAGACAGTTCTTTGTGCTCTGGCAGGAGATTCAGAGATCCATCAGGGACTTGGTTTTCATCTGCCTCACTGACCATACCATGTTTGTCAGGTGGGCTGCTAGTCCGAAGGAACAACATCAAGTCACACCTTGTCCTGATGTCTTTCTGAACACTTATCTGTAGAGTAGCACCATTCTTTACAGCTAGTGTTACCTCCCAGCCTGCCAGTCCATCCCTAAAGGCAGATTATTCTGCACCTTCTAAAAGCTGTCTCTCCACTGAGAGACAAGAAAAAAACTGTGTTCTGGCTAATGGCCAATTTCAAAGCTCAAAGAACAAACTATGCTCAAAATATTGAGTAGGTCTAGTGACCAACTAGTGAACTGAGCTTGTAGTATTGTGTGATGAGGCCTGTTGCTGGGCCCTGCATTTGGGCCAGAACAACTTAATGCAATGCTATAGGTTTGGGGAAGAGTGGCTGGAAAGCTGCCTGGTAGAGAAGGACTTGGAAGTATTGGTCAACAGCCAACTGAACTTCAACCAACAGTGTGCCCTGGTGGCCAAAAAAACCGAAGACATCCTGGCCTGTATAAAAAACAATGAGGCTACCAGGACCATGGAAGTGATCATCTCCTTGTACTCAGCACTGGTGAGGTCACACCTCAAGTCCTGCCTTCAGCTTTGGTCTCCTCACTTCAAGAAGGACACTGAGGTATTGGAACACATCCAGAGAAGGGCAATGAAGGTGGTGAAAGGCCTGGAGTGCAAGTCTTTTGGTGCAAATGAAAAATATGAAATTGTAGCTTTTCAGAAAAGTAAGAGGAGTTTATTGTATAGAGACTTTTTTTTTGTGCTGCTCTGAGGAATATTTTCTCAAAGAAGTTGTGAATTACCATGTTGCATACTGAGTTAACCAAAGGAGTGAGCATTTAAGGGTGCTCTTTCATATTGACTGAAAGGAGTGGATTCATAGCTCCAGGAATCTACATCTGCATCTCAATAGCCTCTTTGACTCAGGAGTTCAAAGAACTTTAGTTGTATTAATTAATTCAGGTAAAATATTAGTGCTAATATAGTAGACCTCTAGTAGCCCTAGATATAGTCACAAATAAAGCTTCTCTGAAAACCACAGGGAAAGTTTACTACAGTCAAAACAGAACAGAAATAATAATATCAAAAATCAAACACTGACATGGGCAAGGATGGTTATTCAATCTGAAAATAATTCCATATTTTACTTATCTTGTTTGTTTAAGTGAAAAGATTTTTTTTAGATTAATAATGACATTTAAATGTACCAGAAGACCCTGTCAACCCATTTTTACGGAGTTCATTAAAATGTGTTTCCAGGTCCTTCCCCTTTATTCCCTCTTTTACATGTCTGAGAGAGATACAAACATAAATGATATGAATAAATCCCTCAGTTTGGTCAGGCATTACTTCCCATAGTGAGAAAAGAGAGACAAATTCTGACTTTAAGAAAAATGGGAAGTTTGAGTACAATGCAGAGATATGTTTATACCCACTAAACAATGTACTTAGAGGAAATTATATAGAGAGTAAAGAAGACTCTCGAGTATGGGGTAGCAACATGTATATTATTTGCTCTAGCAGTTCAGAGATGATCCAGTTTCTGTTTTATGAAAGATAATTAGGAAAAACTGTCAAGTTTGCAGATTAATCCTGCATACATCTGCCTCGAGTTTACTTTGAAACCTCTTGGATCTAGAAAGACAATCTTGTGTAATTAGCTGAGGCCACTATAATCCATAAAAACATCTGATCACATTGATTTTCAGTCAATCAGGCTCTATCTGTCGACGGCAATTCTAGAGATCATAAAAGAGGTCTTACAAGTACACAACTTAGCCCTCTAAGGTCATTTAAACTTTTCATTAGCTTTTAAACACAAACCTATTTTCAGTCACTGGTTACCAAGTTCCAGATAAAATAAAGAAGTTATTAAAAAAGAAAAGCATGTAAATGTTTGTTTCCATGTATACAAAGATGCAAACTTATAGATAGAAACATGCAAGTTATTTTCATCTCTATGAATGTTGCCTTATACGTATTTTAGAGTTATGTGATCTGTACATGTATGCTTTTTTTCTTGGTTACATTGTTTACTAATATCATCATCATTATTATTATCTTTTCTGGTTTTTATATACAACAGAGGAAGCCAACAGCTCATTCAAACTCACAAAGTCGCAGTATCACAAAGTTGGAAAAGACTAACAGGATCATTGAGTTCAACCATTCCTATCAATCAATAAACCATGCCCCCCAACACCTCATCCACACATCTTTTAAACCCCTCCAGGGATGATGACTCAACCACCTCCCTGGGCAGCCTCTGCCAGTGCCCAACGACCCTTTCCATGAAAAATTTCCTTCTGATGTCCAGCCTGAACCTACCCTGGTGCAACTTTAGGCCTTTCCCCCTTGTCCTGTCCCCTGTCACTTGGGAAAAGAGGCCATTCACTAACCTCCCTACTCAATATTGTAAAATTTAGGCTCAAAGCCACCTACTACAAGTTTGGTGGTAAAGAATTGCCTAGAAGAGATAAGAGAAACACTGTGGATGTTGACACTAAGGACGCTGTGGATGTTTACATTAACTAGTATTATGTGGCAACCCTTCCCTGAGTATCATTTTTGTTCAAAAGACAAGTGGCATCCATAAATGGCATATCATTGTATAAATATATATGTGACATAAAACCACTTATTCTCAAAAATCTTTCACACAGATAGGGAAAGGACCTGACAATGTTCTGGTGAGACCAAAGGTCGTGGCATTTACTGGAGGATTTCAGATTTGTAGGAATCACATTACCCACTGCAAACATAATTTTGATTAATAAATATTTCAATTGTCTCAACAGGACAGAATAATTTTCATAATGGCTAAACTATGTACACATCTTGTGTGAAAAAATTAAGTATTCCAGATATCCAAGGCATGTTAATGAAAAAAATGGAATATCCTACAAAATTCCTAACAATTTGCAGGAAAACTGAGGCATGAGGATTTTATTTCTGCAACACGTCCACAACAGATACTTTTCATCTCTGAAGAGATACAGAAATAAAAGAAAAAGAGATCCTGAGAATTCCTAAATATGTGTCATAAAGGAGCAACACTGTAATTTCTGAGTTCAGTTTGTGCAATGAAGTTTCATAAACCTGAATATCAGAGTGAAGATCTGAAATTAAAATGAGCAGCAAATTCAGCAACCTTAGATATCAACATTAAGCCTGGTTGATAGGAGGTTCCTCTGAGGGCCATAGTTGATGGGAACAGTTTGAAAGAAGCACTATATGGACTATAGATTTCCTTACGCCTTGAACTGGTAAGTTCAATTGCTGTGTAAGAGCTGAGTCCTGTATAGCTTAAAGCACATTTTTTAACCCCAAATTGTGATGACATGTGTAAGGGGGCTATGAATCATGATTCTGGTAGTCTGATCTTTTTTTCTAGCAACTTATTGTGCTGCTTTGAGGAAATCCTTTGACTCCTCTGTAACATAGTTCGCGGCTCATATACAGCAGTGAATTGGTCTCCTTTGTTGCTGGAAGGGAATGATTTCTGTTCCAGAGGGAAAGACAAGTCCAATGATTCAGAACATTTTTTGGTCTTGCTAAAAACATGGAACTGCCATATCTAGAAGGGTACTTCCTTTTTCATTGCTGTAGATGAGGGTACTTGATAAAAATCTCCACGTCTCATTTAATTACCACTCAGTATCCCTTATTTTTAAATATGTACTATAGAATCATAGAATCACCAGGTTGGAAACGACCCATTGGATCATCGAGTCCAACCATTCCTATCTGCCACTAAACCATGTCCCTGAAAACCTTGTCAACCCATCTTTTAAACACCCCTAGAGATGCTGACCCAACCACTTCCCTGGGCAACCTGTTCCAGTGCCTGATGATATTTTCTGTGAAAAATTTCATGCTGATATCTAGTCTGTACCTCCCCTGGTGCAGCTTGAGGTCATTCCCTCTTGTCCTGTCCCCTGAAGAGGCCAGCTCCTTCCTCTCTACAATCTCCTTTCAGGTAGTTATAGAGAACAGTAAGGTCTCCCTTCAGTCTCCTTTTTCTAGGCTAAACAACCCCAGATCCCTCAGCTGCTGCTTGTAAGACTTTTTTTGTTAACCTAGCCCCTAGGTTGTGACTAGTCAAATATATAATTTTTCTGGAAATAATATATACAAGTGATACCCTTTTTCATATACATTACTTTTTCTTTACTCATTTTTTTCTTGATCATCTCTAAGTTCAGTGATTTGGCAGACAGGGCTTCAGGAACATGGTTTCTCCTAAAGAGTGAGATACTGCATTTCTTCTAGAATATGTTGACATTGATTGCATGTGCTCCTTTCTGATGTGAAAGTAAAAAAAGTTCCTTCACCTTTCCACTCTTCTGCATACTCTTCTAAAGGCAGATTCAATTTACTTCCACACAACTGGAATTAAGACATTTTTTCTCTTCTCAAATGAAGCATGTTTGCCAAAACTGCTTGCCAAACTGGACACCCACAAGTCTATGGGGCCAGATGGGATTCACCCTAGGGTATTGAAGGAGCTGGCGGATGCACTGCCCAAACCCTTTTCCATCATGTTCCAGCAGTCCTGGAAGACTGGGGAGGTTCCATTGGACTGGAGGCTGATGTTGTGCCAACAGACAAAAAGGTTGCAGGGAGGTTCTGGGGAACTCCAAACTAACCTGTTCACCTTCTATAACAAAGTGACTCGGTTGCTGGATGAGGGAAAGGCTGTGGATGTATCTTCCTGGACTTCAGTAAAGCCTTTGACTCAGTTTCTCACAGCATTCTGCTCAGGAAACTGTCAGCCTCTGACCTGGACAGGCAGGCACACACTCTCCTGGCTGGAAAACTGGCTGGATGGCCGGGCCCAGAGAGTGGTAGTAAATAGTGTTAAATCCAGCTGGAGGCCAGTTACAAATGCCAATGGCATCCTGGCTTGTATCAGAAACGGTGTGATCAGCAGGTCCAGGGAGGTGATTCTCCCTCTGTACTCAGCACTGGTGAGGCCGCTCCTTGAATGCTGTGTTCAGTTCTGGGCCCCCTCACCACAAGAAGGATGTTGGGGCTCTGAAGCAAGTCCAGAGAAGAGTGACAAAGCTGGTGAAGGGGCTGGAGAAGAGGCCTTATGAGGAACGGCTGAGAGAGCTGGGGTTGTTTATCCAGGAGAAGAGGAGGCTGAGAGGAGACCTCATTGCTCTCTACAACTACCTGAAAGGAGGTTACAGAGAGGAGGGAGCTGACGTCTTCTCCCAAGTGCCAGGGGACATGACAAGAGGCAATGGCTTCAAGCTCCACCAGGGTAGATTTAGGCTGGAGATTAGGAGGAAGTTTTTCATGGCAAGGGTCATTTTGCACTGGAACAGGCTTGCCCAGGGAGGTGGTTGATTCACCTTCCCTGGAAGTGTTTAAGGCATGGGTAGATGAGGTCCTGAGGGACATGTTTTAGTGTTTGATAGGAATGGTTGGACTCGATGATCCAATGGGTCTCTTCCAACCTGATGACTCTATGATTCTGTGATTCTAAGTTCTTAAACCTTTTGACTTTCCATGTCGACCTTATTTAATACACACCTATAGGACAGCAGAACAATTCTTTACTCCCTTCATGCACATATTCACATCTTCCACAAGGGCTACTGAAAGTTGTTGTATAATATTTATCTGTGTAACAATTATTAATATCAGCAAAATCTGAAAAACTAGTTTTATTAGTTTTATACTCAGTTTTCTCACAGATTTCCTTCCACTTCTTTTAGGGAGAAAATGGGGAGCATTGACAATGGAATGTGGTTGTTTTCTTGAAGTTCCCTGGCCTTCAATGCATGTTGAGGTGCTTTTAGTATCTTCCACAAGATGTGTTTCTTTATCTGTTAAGTATCATAACACCACTCTGTAGCTCAAGCAACAGAGACACTTGTGGGTTTATACAGATCTCTGAAGTTTGCCAATATGGCACAATTTTCTACATAAAATATAGGCTGCTTTTTGACTGATTTTTAGAGTTCCTAATTTGAAGTAATTCCTAAAGCTTCCAAGATCAGACACTTCATTGCTTAAAACCAAACAAACATCTGTGTAAAGTGAAAGATTGTCAATAATCCCAGTTTCCTGAAGGATAATCTAGTTTCAGTACAACCGTTTTTTAAAAAAAAAAAAACCAAAAAAAAAAAAACCAAAACACAATAAAACACCTTTTCTTTTCTGTAGTCTGTTTTTGTTGTTAACATTTTTGATGGTGCTGTGTAGACCATGTCATTAAAATGGGGGGGGAGGGTGGGGAACGTGATAAAAGACTAAAACTGCAAAACAAACAAATCAAGGGCAAAGACAGAATTCTGATTTTAATGAAGCAAGCAACAAATTTGCCTTTTACAAAGGCAAATTTACCCTGCATCCTTCACAAACCTGCTTCAAACTTGCATCTATTTAAACACTCAGGGCTCTGTTCTGCTGTCACACAGTGTGTTACTCAGTTTACAAGCCATGAGTAAGCTACAGGGCTCTGCTGCACATGTCCCTAAGCAAACACATAATTTGGGAGCTTTCTGTTTGTGTGAGTGTTTCTTGGTTGTTTACATTCACATATTCACTTACTCAGTATTTATTCCTTTCTGCACTTAGGAAATCAAGCAGTTTTGAAAAAGAGTAGTTCCTCATAAATACTATTTTAATAACAAATACTTTAATGCAGAAGAAGCAATTTGTACCGTACTTGAACCTTAACTATGTTAAGAGGAGTTTTAGGTACTTTGGCAGCCCAGATGCTATGGAGTTTTCCCTGTACAGATAAATGGTTGTTTTGGTGTTAAGTGTCCCAGCATGTACTCGTGATAGAGTCAAAAGGCAATTGTACAATTGTTCTGCACCCATCCAAAATGTGTTTAGGAATGATAACATTGAAATATCCTCCTATGCACTTTCAATTTTTTTTAGAGGTACTTACATGGGGGCATGTATGAAAAACAGAAAATGAGAGACAGGGAGAAAGACGTACATACAGGAGAATTTACTAATTAGGTGTCAAAGACTTTCTGAGAGAAAAAAAACGCTTCCAAAGTTGCTGGCATTTATGACTCAAGTAAGGTATAGGAAGAAAGAGGAAGATGTTTACCATGACTTCGGTCAAGAAGACTGAGTGTACATAGAGTGTACATACAGACTGGAGAAGTTCCACTTGACTGGAGGCTGGCTGATGTTGTGCCCATCTACAAGAAGGGTTGCAGGGAGGATCCAGGGAACTACAGACCTGTCAGTCTGACCTCAGTGCCGGGAAAAGTCACGGAAGACGTGATCTTGAGTGCTACCATGAAGCATATGCAAGAGAACTGGGTGATCAGGCCCGGTCAACATGAGTTCACGTAAAGCAGGTCCTGCCAAACTAACCTGATTGCCTTCTATGATAAAGTGACTCGGCTACTGGATGGGGCAAAGGCTGTGGATGTATCTTCTTGGACTGCAGCAAAGCCTTTGACATAGTTTCTCACAGCATTCTACTATGGGAACTGTCACCTCTGGCCTGGACAGGTGCACATTCTCCCGGCTGGAAAACTGGTTGGTTGGAAGGCCCAGAGAGTGGTGGGAAATGGTGTTAAATCCAGCTGCAGGTGAGTTACAAGTGGTGTTCCCCGGGGCTCAGTGCTGGGTCCAGCCCTCTTCAATGTCTTTATCAATGACCTGGATGAAACTATTGGAGGGTACTCTTAATAAGTTTGCAGACGACACTAAGCTGGGTGGAAGTGTTGATCCACATGAGAGCAGGGACGATTTTCAAAGGGGTCTGAACAGGCTGGACCACTGGGCTAAGATAAATGGCATGAGGTTTCTCAAGGCCAAATGCCAGGTCCTGCACTTGGGTCACAACAACCCTATGCAGAGCTACAGACTGAGAGAAGTCTGTCTAGAAAGCTGCCTGGAGGAGTGGACCTGGGGATGTTGGTTGAAAGTAACTGAACATGAACCAGCAATGGCCCAGGTAGCCAAGAAGTCGGATAACATCTTGGTTTGGATCATAAAAGGCTCTATTACATTCCTAAAATCTGCAAAAACTTTAACATTTTAAATCCCACAAAATGCAGAAAAGGGAATTGTTTTTACTCTACTGGGAGTTGAGAAACTGAGGCATAGGCAAAGGCATTTCAGAATATGCTTGAAAAGGAGAGGCTGAGCTGAATTCTCCCAGATCCTAGAAGAGTATCCTCAGAACCAAATTATTCTTAATTGTTAAATGTTGGACTGGGAGCCTAATGTTAATTTTGGTTAAATTAATAGATAAGCACACATAGAGACACAATGTTCATTGTCTCCAGCAGGCTT
Source organism: Coccyzus lansbergi (assembly GCA_033558105.1). Classification (NCBI taxonomy): domain Eukaryota; kingdom Metazoa; phylum Chordata; class Aves; order Cuculiformes; family Coccyzidae; genus Coccyzus; species Coccyzus lansbergi. The sequence continues at coordinate 1,440,391 of JAUMJK010000447.1, forward strand.
GAGTATGGTTTTCAAATTTTTCAATTCAGCTATTCAGATTTGTTCATGAACAGCTTCAAGTTTTCCTAGGTGATGTGAAAACAGAGACGTCCAAAATTTTTTTGGAGATGATCAGTCTCTGTTAACCCTGCCTTCCCCTTATTTCCCTTCCAGAACAAGAAAAGTAGAAAAAAAAAAAAAAGTGAAAAGCAATAGACAAAATAAAAGGCTTTTAATTTCTTCTCCCACTGTGTGACCTTGCAGAGTTGCAGGAGTTAAATGGAGCACAGTTTGGGAACATCTATTGTTCTAATCACAGCTGCTCCAATACCATATTGTCAGTGAAATGGAAAAGAAATTAGCAGCTCATTTTGTGCGAGGTGAACTTTCTCTCTCGCTCTCCTGCTTGATGAGAACACTCTCTTTGATAAATCAGCCATCATACCTTATTGCCATGCAGAGACTGGAAGTAAAAAAGTGTCAACAACATTTTTTCCCTGAGTCTTCTGGAAGCAATCATGTTTCACTGCTGCAAAGGTAATGCTTAATTTTCCATCTTTTTTTTTTTCGGCATATAGAAAGTTAACAGAGGACATATCTTTTAAAGCTACAAAAATTGATTGGACTTGCAACAGACGAGACGTCGGCAATGAATGAGATAAAGAGCGTATTCGGCACATTATTGCAAGAGAGGTTCCCATCGGTGCGTACCATTCACCGCCTTCTGCACAGACTTCAATTAGCAGTTAAGGATGTGTTGAAATATGTTGCAGGAATTAGTCATTTCAAAGTCTTGGTAGGGAAGCTAAACTATATAGTGTTTGCAGTCAGCCAAAAAAAGAAAAAAAAAAAAAAAGAAAAGAAAGGAGAAAATCTCAGCAAGAAGTAGCTGAACGGGCATATGTGGTATCACTGGAGCGTCTAAAGAGCAAGCCAGTAGTCAAGATGTGCTGAGTAGCCTGCAGTTCTAAGGCAGTAAAGGCTGTTTTAAGGTCATAGAAATCACTGCCTAAACACATCAAATTTCCAAGGGATACTATGGAGAAAAGAGTCATTTTCTCAAATACATAGGGTGAAGTTCCTTTTAGACCTACGTAAACATTTTTGGAAATTCAGATTCTTCAGAAGGATTTTCTTTACATAGATCATGTCTTAAAATGTCATTGCTATCCTAGTCACTTATTCAATTGGAACTTACTTACTCACTAATTAGTTCTATAATTGAAGAACACATTCACTCAAAAAAAAAAGAAAAAGAAAAAGAAAAAAAGCTTTTGAAGAGACTGATAATTTCTTTGATTTTTTTTTCTATCATCAGAATGAAGCCAACAAAAATGCACAACTTGTAGAAATAGATATAGCAGACTTAGAGAAAAGCCATGTTCTCTTAAATGGTAAAGGTTGATGTGCTGATTCTTGCACAGAAAAATGTCTTAAAGTAGAAATGTATGTGAATATGTATATGGAGTTTTGTTTTAGTTGTTTCTTCCTCTTAAAAAGAGGATCAGAGCCACATTGTCTATATAACTTCATTTGTTTCCTCTTTATTAAATTCTATTGACATTTCTACAACAAGTTCACCCTGGCTATATACTCATAGATCCTGGGACAAAAAAAGATCATGAGAGGTCCCTGTACCATTTTCCTCTCCGAAGGCCAGTTCAGCTATATCTAAACCATTCTGACAGTTATTTAACCTAATTGTTCAGAAAAACCTCTAGTGCTTGTGTGTTCATGACTACCCTGGACAATCCATTCAACTGCTTATTTACCTTTACTCTTTAAATAGTTCCTCCGCTCCTACCCCAAGTTTTTAGGTAACTTATTTCCCTTTTTTGCAACTTAAGACTTCTATTGTAATTTTTTTCCTTACATGGTATAAAAAAAAAAGAGACCAATATTTTATTTTTCTTGGTAAAATGACTTTCAGCATATTTGGATAGCCTAAAGTGACCGTGAAAGAGAAGTTATTCCTAAATCTATACAGGTGGTCCATTCGGAAGAAAGCCAAGGGATATCACAAAGAAATGCAATCATAATCAGTCACAAAAAATAACTCATGAAATTTATCAGTGTGGTAACTTTTCTTTTTTTAAAAAAATAACTACTGCAATGATTTCAAAGATGTAAATCTCTATTAAATTTGCAAGGACTTAAAACCTTACCACTAGTTCACCTACACCTACAGAAAATTACTGTGTGTTTATGTGAATTACAGTCCATAAAGAACTTGCACAAAGTTTAGAAAAAGGGTTCTTAATCTGTACGCCTGATTCTGTCCTCAGACCTGCCAGGAAAAGAAAAAAAAAAACCAAAACAGGAGGAATTTTGCATGAAACTGGTAGTGTAAGCAAGAAGAAAATGAAGAGAATCAGGCCTTATGCCTCTACATAAAGAAGATTTAAGCTACTTAAAAGATTTACAGCAGCCACTTGCGCATCAATGTTATGAAGGCTTTTTAGCTGCAAATATTAATGAGCTCCTTTTGCTAAAACAGACTCACTATTGAACATCTGCAAATGGCAGCATGAAGTTTGAACCCTAGACAGTTCATTAAACCAGTTTGACCCAAAGCCAAATTGTTCAATACCGGCTTACAAAGGTAAGAGAGACTTTCTGCCAGTGGGAAAACAAATGAATCTCAGCACTGGTTCTATAAAGATCGACGGTGACTTAAAAATAGCCTGAGGTTAATATTATAAATCTTTCTAAAAGAGATTTGAGTGCATATTCTTCATGCCAGCCTTGGATCAATCTTGCAAAGCGATATCCTTTCAAACGACACCGATACAAAATATCGGATGCTGTAAAAAGTGAGACTTATTAACTAACTAGACATCTTATCTTTTTCCACTAGTGCAGCAATAACAACAGCACCTCAGACATGGCCAGTCCACATCAGCTGGACACTGCTGCAGCAGCCTCCAGAACTCTGGGTGGCCCGATGCATGAATATAAATACATTGTTACCACAAAATAAATAAATAAAAATGGTATCTGTGAAGCCAAACAAATGATTGCAGACAGGAGCTGCCTGAGGCATTGTGCAATGGTGTGCAGAACAGATCTGAACGGGAGTCAGAGTCCATGCCTGACAGGGCTATACTAACTGTGAACCTAGGAATAACCCCAGCCCAGAAAAAAATACTCTTGATCCAAATGAGGTCAATGTGCTCAAGTCACATCGCTTGTTGTTGCTACTGTCCAGGGAAAGGGACTACAGGGCTATACCGGCAGTGGGCGGAGCATCACACAGATGATACATTGTGAAATGGGAAGGCATTGACCATGTTAAAATCTCTGATTAGAGCTGTGCTTTCTCCTCAGAACAGATAAGCTATGACAACTTTTCATGTCACCCAAGGGAAATTGGTTTAGTCTTTTCCCAGGCTGCTTACACTGAGATGAGCTCAGTTTTCTTCAATATTTAGAACCGTTGAAATTTTTGTCCCAATAACCAGTTATTATTTATTTATTGATCTTTATTTAAATATATTTATTCCCTTCATTTCTCTATCTGCTGCAAAAAGGTGAATATGTATAACCCTAACAGCATAAATATTATGAGGTAATGAGAAGTGCTGCTTATGGTTGGAGATTCAGATCTGGTGTACCATTCCAGATAACATCATTACCCATGGTACAGAAAGATGTCTATTTATAGTGGATAATGCTCTACGGCTAGACATCTATCATAATCCAGAAGCAAGAAATCACTTGTTAATGCCAGATTTGGTAATCTGAAACACAGCTAACCATTAATCAAAGGCTTATTCCTCAAACTTCAGAGATATTTGTTATCAGAGTTGGCTGTGAAACTCCCAGTTGCTGCCCACAGACTATGTCCATGGGCACCCGAGAAATGAAGCAACTCCCAACATTTCACAGCAGTGGGGAAATCTAGGAAAGGAAGAGTAAAATACCTGATAAGAAAGGATATATTCCTGATAAGAAAGGATATTTTGGTTTTGACTCTGTAAAGGTTGTGATTGATGAACAGTGAATGGACATCACTCATTTTCAAGGCATTATAAAGATTTTTTTCCGAGTAATTTCCTTTGGCTGAGAGTGGAAGAATATTTGCTGAGCATTATACCATATGCATCTGAGATTTTGTTCTAGCAATCACTTTCATTCACTGATCCTCTGAACAGGGTTTCATGACTGAGGCTGCTGGGAGCATGGGGAATATCCTTTGCTAGTGTTACTCTTATCCATACCAGACAGATAATGTGGTTCTGCTCCACCGTTAGAAGAAATTATATCAGAGCTCTGGTTATGTCTTTCTTCAAACACATTCTTGACTTTCACACAACCGCTCAAAGGTGATGAACTATTCCCTTGAGAAGCTTTCGAAGAGCAGAGGGCAAGAGGCTATGAAGAAGGTCATGACACACCATAGTAATGAGACCTGAAACAGACTCCTTAGCTGAACAACTTAGTTCCTTCATTTCCTTCAACATTTACACAGGATACCAATCACAGTATAAACCACCTGTCTTTAATTCATTCTTTCCAGACTTTTCTGATATCAGTCAGGCTCAGTAGCAGTGTTATAGTTATTATACACATCTTTAAGTAAGTCTTCCTATAGACACAGTCATAAGAAAAGCTGAGCTTCATGCCCACACAAATATATTCATTGCCTTGCAGTTTTCTCATGAGGCCAGGTGAGTGTGCTGTCTGCATGATGTTTCAGTGATGAAAATTCTAATATAAAGAAATATGATTCTTGAGAGATATGATGGACTCTGCTTTCCATTCCATAAGCAATGCATAGATGTATAGGGTACAAGACCCTGCAACATGCACTACCACAACTGAATAGGTGAAAGGAAACTGAATGTAGCTTGATTTGTGGTGTTGTAATTAAAGATGAAACTTGGTCACTGATGTAAGCAAACATAAATCCTGGAGGCCTGAAAATATTGCTTTTAATCTCTTATGGCGATGCTCTTGGAAACTGTAATTTCTGCTTTGTTTCCTTTTGTATGTTTATGAGTGAGTTTAGTCTTTATGAAAACTGTGGTCCCGTCTACTTTTAGAATAATTGTGTACACTCCATGCAGAGAACAGAAGCAGAATAATAGCAAAGTCTTGTCTTTCAGATAGACCCAACCAGGGCCTCCAAATCAGACCCTTAGACATAGCTATGGTGTATTCAGTTCTTGACTTTTCTCCTGACAGTTTTTCTCTTATGACTAAACCATCATTGAACATCAGATTAAAGTGAGATTTTCAAGTCTTGAGTGATGAAAACTAAATTAAGATGTTGTGGTTAGGGTTTTTTGGTTCGTGTTTGGTTTCTTCCTCTAATCCCCCCATTTTAAGACAACAGAACAACAAAATGATTTTAAAAAAGCTTTACTTAGTGTATTGCTAAACTCTCTGGGAGACATGAAGGTATCTTGAAATATGATGACAATCTGACATAGATTTTCCTAAGCAAGTAGCTACAGCTGAAGTGAAGAAAACCTAAGCTCCTGCTGTAGTTAATGAACATGGAGTCAATACAGTTCATGAAATCCAAAGATTTCTCCAGTTGGTCAAATGCAGAAATTAATCCTCTTTGGGATATATCTGAGTAAACTGTCATACATCCCCTCTGTTTTTATAGAAAAATATTAATTCCCTTTTAAGAAAGGTCTCTAAGACAGACCAGAGTAATGATTTATTTGTCATAAAAATTTTTATGGCATGAGTTTTTTTTCAATAACTGGAAATAACATAAAGTGTATAGTCTAGACTTGGAGAGCATGTTTTCAGATATTAGAGTTCATGCTAATGATGATTTCACATGAAATACCATCCCTATATTCCTAGTGATGCAGGGATCATCTCTATTCTAGCAGACACAGGCTTTCCTTTCTAAAAGCTTGTTATGTTTTCCAGCTATCCCTATGTTTGTAGTGCTGCAGAGCATGGAGCCATGCTCATTCACTGAGCCCTCCCTAGCAGAACATCTCCTTTGTTCTCTGAAACAGTTGACTTAAATTACAGAAACTGGACAACAGGAAAGATGTATCAGAACAGAATGTTGTGCCACAAGCTAGTCTCTTATTACAGTTTAGACCTAGAGAAGTATGTGAATTTCCAGAGTAATTTTTGTTTCCTAAATATGGATCCACTGAAGCCAGTGTCTTTATTAAGAAAGTGAAAACTTCAATGAATTTCCAGTTTTCTAGGTATTTCAATAAGAAATGGATGATACCTACAGTGCGAGTCCTGTTTTCAGTTCAAATCTGATTATTCATTTACAAATGCAAATACATTGAAGAGTAAAATTTTGATATTGAATTAATGAGGATTGACCTTCGGCATTATCTGAAAAACAGAAGACAAAGAAGAAATCTGAGAGAATTGACAAAAAGAAATTTTTGAGAGAAGACAAAAAGAAATCTGCAGTGTGATGCTTTACATACCAGGAAAATAAAAAGACATGCCAAAGAAGTTTCCCAAAACTAACTTGCCTAGAGCTGACTATAAATAGGGAACATTTCCATTTTCCACACTATTTCTTGAGGTATCTCTCATTTGACCCAAGACTTCCAAATGGGTTTTTGTTGTTGGTTGTCAATTTGTGGGAGTGCGTGGGGGTTTTTGGCAGGGGAAAGGACTGTTTGTAGAATGACAGCTGGGGTTAAAATATCTATTTCTGTACTTATTGTATGGACTCTTTACAGATCTTATGTTTTACTGTAGCTTTTTTTTCAGCCTGGAGGACAGAAGGCTCCAAGGAGATTTATAGAAGCATTCTAGTACCTGAAAGGAGCCTACAAGAAAGCTGGAAAGGGACTATTCATGAAGGTTTGTGATGACAGCATCAGGGGGAATGGATGTAAACTGGAGAAAACCAGATTGATGCTAGACATTAGGAAGAAGTTCTTTGCCATAAGAGTGGTGAGATACTGGCACAGGTTGCCCAGCGAAGCTGTGGCTGCCCCATCCTTGCAGGTGTTCAGGGCCAGATTGGATGTGGCCTTGGGTAGCCTGATCTATGGGACGTCCCTGCCCATGGCAGGGGGGGTTGTAACTAGATGTAAACAGTACAAAGTAATGCAGAATGTTATCTTTCATTTCATTGTCAAAATAATTAATAGGGAAAAAAATAGATGCAAGTGAAAAAGGCAGAAACTGTTAGCATAGTTCAGTGAAGTATGAAAAATCCCAGAGGCTCTAATCCTAACACCAATGGTTCTGGGGTATTTTTTTGGTTTTATTTCATTTTTTCCCAATTTCATGTGGAGAAGGAAAAGAAACCAGATAAAGACAGAAAAAAATGTCAATCTTTTATTTACAACTGTTAACCCCTAAATTCTTGATTTTAATGCTTGAAAAATTAAATGAGAGTTTAGCTTCTAGAAAAGTTCTAGTACTTACATTTGCAACCTATACTGACTGATTGTAAACAGAACCTAGAAAAACTGAGGTTAAATTCTTGCTGTCTGACTTTTATCTTTTCAATAAGCCGCCACCATAACCTGTTAGAAAGTTATTCATGCTTCTTGGGTAATTTTATTTCAATACATTTTAAAACTGTGCACCATCCTTAAGAGTCTTTTCTGAGTGGAATGAACAGGTCACTCACTTTATTACCGAATCATTTAAATAAGATTTATTTATTTTTTTTAATGACTCACCTTTCAAGGTTTTTTCCTCTGCCCTATTATATCAAATTAATGGTTTATTTGGGCTATTTTTCCTCACATTTTCTTAATACATGCCCTAGCAGAAGCCAGTTTTCAGTGGTAAGATGAAGTATAAGCACACTGTTTTGATATTAAATTTCAGTAATTTTAGTAAATTTGCCCAGAGTAAATGACATACAATGGGTATAATCTGAGTATAACAATTCAATGATATTTCATTTTCAGTAAAAATACATTAATTTTAACATCATATGCAAAGATTTTATGTCAGAACCTTAGCTAAATCATTGCAACTTCATTCACTTTTTCTTCAGGCTCTCTTTAGATTTCACATAGGTTTGGAACTTAAACTAGTTCCATTCATTTTGATATAGAATACACAAATCTGTGCAAAGTATTTACCCACATGAGCCAGCAGTGTGCCCAGGTGGCCAAGAAGGCCAAGGGTATCTTGGCCTGTATCAGAAACAGAGTGACCAGCAGGGCCAGGGAAGATCTTCTCCCTCTGGACTAGGCATTGGTGATACCTTTCCTCCAATCCTGTGTTTCATTCTGGGCCCCTCACCACAAGAAGGATGTTGAGGCTCTGGAGTGAGTCCAGAGAAGAGAAACAAAGCTGGTGAAGGGGCTGCAGAACAGACCCTATGAGGAACGGCTGAGAGAGCTAGGGGTGTTTAACCTGGAGAAGAAGAGGCTGAGGGGAGACCTCATTGCTCCATCAATCTACCTGAAAGGAAGTTGTGTAGAGGAGGGAACTGGGTTATTCTCCCAAGTGACAGGGGACAGGACGAGAGGGAATGGCCTCAAGCTCTGCCAGGGAGGTTCAGGCTTGACATTAGGAAAAAATTCTTCACAGAAAGGGTCATTGGGCAATGGAACAGGCTGCCCAGGGAGGTGGTTGACTTGCTTTCCCTGGAGGCATTTATTCAGCAGGACTAAAAATCCACTGCTATTCATCAGCTGACTGAAACAATGCTTCTTTCCATATCTAAACCAGCCTGTTGTTTGCCAGTCAGTCAGTAACATATACAAGATCTCAGAATCATGGAGTCTTAGAATGGTTTGGGTTCGAAGGGACCTTAAATATCACCCAGTTCCAACACCTCTGCCATAGGCACGGGCATCTTCTGCTGGATCAGTTTGCTCAAAACCCCATCCAGCCAGGCCATGAACAGTTCTACAGATGGGGCAGCCACCACTCCTCTAGGCAACATGTGCCAGTTTCTCACCACCCTCACAGTAAATAATTTCTTTCTAATATCTAATCTAAGTCTACCCTTTTTCAGCTTAAAACCATTCCTCCTTGTCTTGTCTTTACATTCTCTGATAAAGAGGCCTTCTCCAGTTTTCCTGTAGGATCTGTTTGAGTAGTGGAAGACTGCTATAAAATTTAGCCATGATATCTGTAGCTTTCCCATTACTACGTCCTCAGGGATTGCATGGCAGTAACTTGCCTTTCCTTAAGATATAAGTCCTCAGTGTTACCAGTCAGAATTACTTCTGTGGGGAACAGAAAATCAGTCAAATGCTCTTTGTAGACACACACAGAAGACCAAAAAGCAGAATTCTTGTGTCTTCTTCTAGTGATTACTGTTGAATCTTGGTGCCACCTCAGGCAGATTGTTTAAAATCAGATTCCGAATCCTTTATGCACAAGAGAGAATGTGAATATTCCCAATGGTTTTAGAGAAACAGCCCAAATCAGACACTACTTACAAATTATTTTTAGCAAAGTTGTGCTCTTGAGCTCAGCAGAATCAAATCAAAGGTGATTAAACTCTGACTTATTTAGTTTTCTAGTTTTAACATGTAAATAAACTTTACATTGGTCTTATTAGAGTGCTATAAGACTGAAACAATTTCTGAAAGAAAGGCATGTGATCCCCAAAAAACATTATTGTATTGAATTTCTATGTATACAGCATTATTTATAAATGTTTTAGCAAGTGAGTAGGTTGCTTTGGGCTTTTTTTCTGTATAGAAGTTTCTATATAAATGCAAATTATTTATTTCTAGTAGTAATATTTGTTTTTCAGGCAAGTTTATTTTTCTTTTGTTTCCTGGCTCTGAACACCCAACAGATTCCACTTCACCTGTATTTTATTCAAAGTTTGTTTCACTTATGCCCACAATCTCCTTGTTCTATGGAAGAAATTGCTTTCAATTACACATATATCACAGCACTTAAACATTAATCTCACTTTCCTGTGGTTAATAATTCACCTTATATTCTAACATCCATCAACATAAAATCAGCATAACAACTTTTATGAATCCCTTTATCATCAACACATTCCAAATGCTTATACAATTCACGCTACAGATTCACATAGGAACTGGCTTAATAGCCCTTAAAGTTGCTATAATGTTCACATCCTTTCAATCATAGAATTATTGTTCACGTTTTCAGACAAGACCCTTTTTAGTCATTTTAGGTTATTATCTCATATTTCTTTACACACCTCAAGCTGGATCTGCATCTCAATAAAGCCAGTGCAAACTGATGTGAAACCACTATTGTTTATGGAGTTATCCCACATTTGCACCATCATAATTGAATGTAATTTACCTGGGCATTGGCAACACTTCATGGCAGGAGGAGAATGGGAAGGTGAAGGAGGAAACTGATTCTCCGTAAGATTTCTGTATTCTTTTCACCCGGGAACAGATTTCTTCTGCTTTAACATTAAAGCAAGATTTATTTTAATTAGTGAAAATATCTTCCCAATGATATTTTTCAACCCTAGGATGTCAGACAGACTTGAAGTCATTGTTTTTATGGAGAGATTTTAATTTCTTACATTCAGCTTCTTTCTCTGAACACACCTCAGTGGTTCTAAGGTCTGTTTTCCCCATCAGCTACACATGCACACCTCCTATTGAAGTCAATGTGAGTCTTATTCACATCTGTCAGGATAATCATGTCCCAAGTTTAGTATCACTATCAATTTAAGACTTAATTTTATCATTTCCATAGGTCATCTGGGTTTTTTCTCTGTTGGAGTTTTCACAGTGACTTTGTCTTACCATATTTGCTTCTACTTCTGTCCCATTTCAATAACTCATTCTCTTCTCAGGAAACTGGTTTTCCACACCTCACCTCTTCCTTCTCCTCAAACCAAACTTTATTCCCTCAGACTATGCAAAGCTCTAGAAGTAGCCGCAAGTGAGGTGTGACAGAGAGACTGTTGAGACTTTTCTTTGTTAGTCATTGCTGGCTAGTAGCCTGCTGCATTTTTAATTAATGGCAATTATTAATTCATGAATTCGTATTCCATTAGCACCTCGACGCTCTATTATGAACCCCCATTGTGCTTATTAATGTACACCCACATAACAAGCTGTTAACTTCACATTTTGGAGCATTGTATGAATAAAAAATGCAATTACAACTGTGACTATATTAATGGCCTGATTCTTCAGTCTTTTACATTGTATATATACTAGAACATCTCAATGGGAGTGAAGAGAGACCAATACATTGATATACTGGGATTTTAATATGGTGAGTATTCGAGGATGCATCATCCTGGAGTAAGTGATCTTTCCACTCCATTTATGACACAATGATGGGCTTCCTCAGATGACTTGTACCTCTGATAGAGTAATACATACACTTTCTGGTTTTCTCTATAGAAGATAAAGCAATCTACACTAAAATTATCCACTGGAGCAGGACTGAGTCCTGAAGTCTTAACAGCAACTAATTACAAATATTTGAGGGTGTCAAGTGGTAGTGAATTTACATATTTCTGTGGTTATTGTTGACCTAATGTTGTCTATGATTACTTAAGTATTTTCACAAATTTATTGAATTCATTAGAATAACCCTGAAGTAATGAAAATAAGTTAGCAATATTATTTGCTTAATGTATTATTAGATAATTGGATTAGATAATTCTTCACCATGAAAGCAGTGAGACACTAGAACAGGTTACCAAGGGAGGTTGTGGATGCCCCATCCCTGCAGATGTTCAAGTACAGGTTGGATGGGACCTTGGGTAATCTGACCTAGTAGATGCCCCTACCCATGGCAGGGGAGTTGGAACTAAATGATCTTTAAGGTCCCTTCCAACCCTAACTATTCTATGATTCAATGATTCTATGATAATTGGGAGTCTGAATTATGTCTCCAGTTCATACTCATGTTCATTCTTTTCCCTTACTAATTAGGAGATTGTTGTCAAAACCATTTTTTTCTTTAGAGGACACAAAGGTAAGAAAGAAAAGTTATACCTGACACTGTTTTAACGTCAGGAAGTCACATATATGTGAGATATTGTAGGACCCTCAAATTGATATGTAAAATTGACAGGAAATTATTTTAGTCTATGTTGTTGAATAGCAGTAAAAATCTTTGTAGATGGAGATAAAGATGGTAGTTTAAATTAAAATAAAAATATAGAAATATATTTTAATGTTTAACTCTCTGATTGGCCATCAGAGGGGTGGTTGTTTGAAATGAACATTGAATATTACTTTTATACTTTAGAAAACTCTCTTACACTCTATTCTATGTATTTAATCTGAACAAAGATTTACCACTTTCTATACAGATTAGATTTCCTAATTGTATCTAGATACCCAAATCTCAATGCCTCGTAGTAGAACCTTACTGCAATTAATGTCATTGAAGAACCAGATCACTGGAATTGAGATTCCTTTAAGAACAATAGTCCTTCAGAAAGGTTTGAGGATTAGCACATTGAAATATATAAGATGCCCAAACACAATGTGAATAAGGGCTCTAAAACTTGTCTAAACTTGCTTAGAACATGCAGACCATGTATGTGATATTTAGGGTGAAAAGGATGTATTTTCCAGTTGAAAGGATTTTTATCAGCAGTCAGATTCTAAAGCTTGGCTTAAAATGATATGTTTCCTTAAGAAATAAATGTTCCCAATCGCCTGGAAATCCAGCCATAATTCATTCAGTTGGTGGATCATACACACCGTTCTTTCTCTGTGCTGCAGGGAAATAAAACTGGGAGACACAATATGAAAAGTAAAGATGAAAAGGCATTCTCTTTGGTCTAGAATGCCTGGCACTGGCAATTTCAGTTCTTTTAAATCTGTGCACTGATTTGCTTCATTCAGGAAGAAATTGGGCAGAATCTCTCTCACAGGCTTTTCCAGTGCAAACCCTAAACCTTCATACTTTAATACTCAGCCAGCATTTTACTTCTCAAATCTGTACAGGCTGAAAAACATCACCATCTTGGCATTGTTATTGGACCCTAGAATGTAGATCAGACAAGTTTTCATAGCAATGTGATGTCACAGCCATCATCACTATCCGGAAGCAGTGGAAACTACTGGTTTTTTTGCAACAGCTGAAAGGTTTTACATTTCCCTAATGTTCATTTTTAACTCTCCTCAAGCCCTAGCATGAGAAAAAGAATTGGCGTGTACAGCATCACACTGCAGGTTAGAAGAATTTTTCAGGAAATCACAACACACTTCAATTCTCCCACCTTTTCTGCCAGGTGAGTCTCTGATATTTTTGCCCTCAGATAGGATCTGGGAAGTAAGATATTGCAGACAGAGGCATACTGCAGATGTAATCATCCTACAGACACTCCAACCAACTTCATCCACCCTTTCCTAACAGTTCTTTTCCCCCCTTGTTCTTTCCCCGCTTTTTAGCTAATGCAGTAAGTGCATTAAAGAAGTACATTTAGGTCACTTCAGACCAGAACATTAAAACAAATGCTGATAGTTCAAGGTTAATAGATGCATAAAACAAAAGTAATTCCATGTCAAAGCTGAGATGACAGGTGATTTGACTTGAGACTGCCTTGCAATCACTCTTTTACATGTGCTCTGTACTGAGCCTGGCGGAAGGTGTTATGTTTCTGACATTTACTTGTCAGAAAGGTATGACAATAGAAATTGTTTCTATCTCTGCTGGTCCCAGATGTTAACCTTCTAGCTTTATTTTGTAATTGGGGTTCCACGGAGCTTTAACATTTTCTATTGATTCAATAGAAGCGATAACATTTCCAATCATAAGAAGGCATTATAGAAATATCAGGCAATTCACATATCAAAATGTTTGATAGCTGGGCTCACCACATTAATTTCTGTCACCTTTGCCAGAAACTCTTTATCCTCTTTTTAATACTGAAGGACACCTGAGAGTAGTTTCTGTCACTTTTATTGTTCAATAAAGTAGACAAAAGTTTCAATTAACAACCAAGGAGCCTCTAGGAAATTGTGAATGAGAGTATATTTTATTCATTTTAGTGTATTTCTTTTTTCTAATGTGCCAGCTGTGACTTCTAAGCCACACTTCACAAGGGAGAAAGGAAAAAGTTCACATAAGCTTATACAATCTGAGGGCCATATTTAAAAAAAAAAAAACAACTTTGTTTTAGCTGTAAGTCAGGTGTTACAAATATTTTGAAAATTCAGCTCTGCCTCCAGGTGCCAATAACTTGAAGATTGATATCATCCCTGAGGTTTCATTCAGATCCAAAGAAAAGGAAGAATTAAAGTAATATGTGGTGCATTAGGATAGAAATAAAATACAAACCTGTATCTTTTATAAAGCCATGCCTTAGAGAAGCATCCTATTTAAAAGCTTGGATGTTCACTCTACTTTTAGAGTTGTTGAACAGTCAAAGACTGACTTGCTAGGTCTCAGTGTCTTTTCTATGTCACACGTTCTCTCCTGTAGCAGATGCGGGTAAGTTGATAGGTGTAGCTTTCATGGCCAGACTGTGATTTCACCTTGAAAAAACACTTTGGTAGAAATAAAAATAACAACTTCATATTTTGATGGACTAAACTTTTGTCCTGGCCAGCCATTCCTCTAATCAGAGAACTGTGACTGAAGTTACCCTACTAATGACTTGTTCTTTGGATATATGCTGCAGTCATACTCCTTTTGCTGGACAGTCAGTAAAGCACGGGGTTATGCTGCACTCTCACCACAGCACCAAGGTCCTCCTGACTTCACAACTTCTTCAAAGCTCAATCCCTCCAATGTGCCACAGCTAAAGGACAAAGTCACAGACATGTCCAGCTTGAGTAACCAACAGAATATTTTTCAGAGGATCACATCTGTTATCCCTTATTTCAAAATAGGTACTGAAAAGAAAAAAAAACAGTAAAGAAAGAACTCATAAGTCCTATTTTGGAACCTCTATTTATTTGTGGTTTTATTTGAAAGTATGCACATATGTTTTGTGACCAATATTGGAGCCTAAATATTTTTTGCATGTTCCCCAGAAGGATATAAAACACATCAATACGCTGATCTTTTCTTCATTCTTCTCACCTTCATCCCCAGCTTGTGAAAGAAGAGAGTTTATAAAAAATTTCAGTCCATCTAGAAGCTAACAATGTACAGAACTTGACAAATATTCCATAATGTGATAAATATTCCACAATCTGTGTTCAATAGACTTAAATGTCCTGGAAACTGGTTTTATATTTTAGAAAGAAACATTTCTTACAACAGTATAAACCACCTGTCACAATGATTGCATAGGATAAGTCAAGATCTGCATCTAGTCTGGATTACTTTATTTTCTCTTCATTCTCATAGCAGGATGTACAAGTGCTGTGAAATAGTTGTCTTCCCATATGCTGAGAAGCCAAATAGCCTTTTCCCTCAAACATTCTTTGCCCTTTTTAAACAGAGGCTCCATCTATTTCTGTGTAAAGGGAGCTGTAAAATCAGCTGGTTACCAGATAACAAGCATTATATTCTAGCTGCACTGCTTCATAAGGTTTTTCTTAATGATTTGGCAGCATCTTTCTTCTCACCACTAGACTCTCTTCTCTCCAAATTCCTTCTTCTCTATCAGGCACAACACGAACCATTAATTGTCTGAAACTGTGCTACTTCTCTCAGAAAATATAACTGATGGATAAATGACTTGTGGCTAAAGCTCTGGCTAAGTCTTGAGGATGAGAGGTGTCTATATCTGTCACAGCTCAGTGTCAAGTGCTACATCATACAACATCAAGTGACAAATGTTGGAGTAACATTTGGCTGCTTGTAATTAATGGCTGATGATTTTGAAATGATATGGGGATTTGGGAAATCTTACACTAATTTTAAATAACAAATTAGTCCACATTGTTAATCAAAATACTAAAAATATTTAGTCACAATGTAACTTTATGTCTGATCTTAGATTTCAAATACACAGATAATTTTTGTACTGTTTTGTTCCATGAAAGTGTCAACCTGATAAAAATGTGTGCTATGTTTTATAAAAAACACTGAAAGCATGAGAAGAAAGAATGTAAAGTAATAGTAAATGAGAATATTTTTTCTTTTGCATTCCATAATAACTTTCCCATATTTATGCAGGGTATTGGGGGTGTTACAGGGAAAATTTCCTGCTTCACAGTCTTTCAGATCATAGTATCTTTCTTTGTAAAAGTGGGAAAAAAAACAAAATTGCCTCTTGCCATTATTGTTGCTGTTAAGATTCAGTCCTGTTTCTTGATGATGTATATATTCCAAAAGAGAAAAATTAGAAAAGGACACATTGCTTTTACTAGTGAGGGCTTTCAAGAATGTCTTGGCCAAGAAATGGAAATGTAGTGCCTGGCCTTATGATATATTTTGAGATGAGTCAAACTTACAACCGCATCAGATAGCTTCAAATATATCTCTCTCTGTGTTATTCTGTCTGTTCAGTGTGCACTGCATAACTCAGAGACATCATAGGCAGAAGTGTTTGGTAGGTTTTGGTAGCAGTGAAAGCATCATCTTTGATTGCGGAGCTCAACATTTGTTTTCTAACCTGCTTTCTAGCATCAAAATACCCTCGCTTGTATCTATTGTAACACCTTGAAAAGATGGCCAATGTTAAAGCCTATTTCTCAAAATAGCTCGTGTAATTACTTATCATACAAGGACAGAATTTTTGAAAACGCAGTTTGTTGCACTTTCCAAAATCTGTATACTTACATCAAGTTGACTTGGAACTTAGCATTTTAAAAGATAAATGTCTGCACAACACAACATATTTTGATGTATCTTCAAGGATAGAGAGGACAGCTTTTCAGTGGTTAGATCTTTTGTATTTCAGGAATATATGGTTGTATTATACAATGCATTTCAAACAGAGTGTCCAAAATCCAAATCATTTCAAAGTCACCATAAGTGGTCAAAAGATTTAGTTTACATTTCATATTTTGTCTCCTTTTATTTCATGTTTTGTCTCCTTTGACTTTTAGGTCTTGTAACATTCATAAATAACTGGCGGTTAGTTATTACTATGCCTTTCAACCTGCAAGTTCAGGTTTGGTCCAGTCTGTGTTACTAAAACTGCCATCATAAAATTCTTTCTATGAAAGCAGTAAAGAACAAGGCAATGATGTTATAGCTAAAAAAAAAAGTAAAACATCCAACTTCTGACAGAAACAAGAAAAACCTCAACTATTTTTGTAAAATACTTATTTTCATTAAAATATTTTAAGATGTTTTCTAGTTATTGTTCATTGACCAAAAGATACATCTCCTTTGAAAAACTATTTTTATTAGAAGAAAATATATAAATATTCACTGTTGTCTTAGAAAAAAATCCAATTTTTTAAACAAATTTATAAATAAAATGTGTGAAATAGTCTTTTACATTTTTGTATTTCTACATAAGAGAACTTTTCCACCTAGGACACCCTGCTGGGCACCCAATCAGATTCCCAAAGCTATAAAGAGAACAAATACTGTCCCACATACCCAAGATGCACAAAATATGACAAATGTGGGTGAAAGATGGAATCAAACGCCAGTGTAATATGTTAAAACAAATAGCAGTATATTAATATAACCATAATGAAATCCAAAATTGAGGGGGAAGGAACTATAAACATCCACCTCATATTATTGCTTAGGAAGGAAGAGTTCGGGTGCTGATAACTTGCTGTTATCCCAGCATAAGGACTGCTGAAGGAAGTTGAGGGTGTGCATAACATCCAGGAAAAGGAAAACTAGAAAGTATTACTGTTGTAAATGTAGAGGGATAAGGTTGACAGATATAACTGTACCCCAGCTAGGGTGATTGCCCTGTGCACCAGGTCCTAGAAAGCTTGTACTTGTAGAATGCATCGCCTCATGGCCCAGGAGCAAAATTTCCACACGCACACCCTGAGGTTCCTGGCATCACTGTCCAGTATATCAGCAGCACACCAAGAACATGTGCAAGCTAATGAGATGAAGCAACTGATCAAAATGCTCTTGCTCACAGCAAGGGAAAACAAATAGCTCCCTGCCTCCTGGTAAGAGCTATGTTGCTTTTCCAGTGAATATCTTTCTCCTCTACAGATTTCAAGTTTAGAATTCTTTCTAAAGCCAGTATTGTATGGGTGATCTGATAGCAAGGTCTAACTTTATTTAAAGAAGTGCAAAACACTGATGAAAAACATACGCAAAATGTGAAACTGGAAGTTAATGTCTTGCTCTAATGTTTAAGAATCTTTAAAGATTACCTCTGTCAAAGAGAACAAATCTAAATCAAGTAGACGAGTCTGAGGGTATTTTTTTTTTTCTTGCATCATGTTTTTATTGTAGAAGTTGCATTTCTTGACCTTGTTGATGTGGTTTTGGACTTCATGCACAGATACCTTCACCACTTTCAAGACTCATTGCTAGAGTCAGAGTTACTGTTTTCTCTTACAGACAGTCTGTGTTGCACGGGAGGAAATAATTTCTCAGGTAACCTGTGCAGATCCTATGGAAAGCTGTGACTATCAGGACTAAGACCTTGAATTTGGTTTTGTATTCTTTGGAGAGCTAGTCCAGAGAGCAAAGCATTGAGTTTGTATGTTTTTGGTTGCTGAAGGACATTTTCCTAGTTAGGGGATATTGCTGCACCTAGTACTAAATATTCTTTTGAGACAAATAGCTTTCAAAATGTCTTCTGCATTATTGCAAATAGCTAGTTGGTGTTCTTTTGTTGCACAGACATTGATATACTACATGATAACATGACAGAAAAAGAAAAGACTGAAAGTATGTATACAGGAGATGAATTGTGTAATCAAACAAAACTGAATACAGGGGTATAAGGTAAAGTGAGTTTATATCATGGACCAGTGAACAGAACTATAGGTCATGTCTCTGGACTAAGAAGAGGACCAATACAACCTCTTGTGTGTACCTAGGGTTGATATTAAGTATATAGAAATTCCATTAAAATAAGTGGAATTATTTAAGTAATTAATAAGTGGACATAATGTGAAGATTCAAAGTCTTTAGTGTTATATATGACATCTGTGCACTACATCAGAAAAGTTATTTCTGTTCTAACACAAACAAGGAAATGTCAGATTTGTCTTCTCTTAATTATGTAACCACATCCATCTACAAACCACTGTGGTTTTCGCCTCTAGTAGAAAAGCTGTATGTAATTAAGGATGATATAACTTGTGCCTACACATGAAAAGACTTAATTATCTCCTTCTCTCCCTTTTCAAGACCAGACTTCTTTCATTGCTTCCCATCTTTGATCCTTGGTCTTAGGTCAGTCATACCTCCAGTCTCCCACTCAAGTCTGTCTTATACAAAGCTCTCAAATTCCACCTTTACTTTCAAGGTGCCTTCCTCCTTGCAGTTTTTCTAGGTTTATTCTCAGAAATATTTTTAGGGTTCTGGCTGACATTTTCAAAGAAACGTCAACTGAGAAATCTGAACCAGACAGGATAAGCCACTGACATTTGGTGAACGCATTAGCAAATAGAATTGGGGTAAGGTAATAAGAAAATGCTCAGTAGCCTTACTAATTGGTTGTGATGTCAACCTACCTCCTGTAATAAGCTGCAGTCCTGTTTACTCATCTACCGAGTTACATGCATATAAGCATCTATATGCAGTGATTACAGGAAGTACTCTGCAGTCAGATATTTCTGTAATTCAAACAGAAAATAGTCTGTTTCAGGCACAATAATATGTAGGAAAAAGTATTATTAGTGTTGCCAAGCATACTAACCTGCAACAGCAAATACTGATAGAGGATTTTGACACAAGCCTGTATTACCTTATAGCATATTATCATTTCTTATGGTTCCAAGGTCAATGTCTCTTCCTCAAATAACATTTTGGACCTGTAATTGTTCATCTGCATGCCAGCAATTATGGGTGAATTGATCAGCCAGTAATTAATGCTATGCTGTTACACTTTTTAATTTGTAGATTATGCAGCTGCAAGCGTTCACACATTTTTAATTTGTATATTATACAGCCACAAATGTTTACAATGCCCTTTTTAATCTCCTTACACTACCAGTTCCATTATTCACTATAGATTAATGATGCACCGAATGCTGAGGTTTATTTCATTTACCACTCTTACCAAGAGAGCTGTTAACATTACTGTGCTCTATTACTTAATGTCTTACTGCAGCTGCTAGAGAGCATTGGTTACCCTTTAAAATATTATCAGTCAGTTATTTTCTCTCCTTTTCCTTCCTTCTCCCCTCCACCCCGCAAACACTCTTGCTACTGACAACATGACTCTGTGGTAATATTACACTTTGTTTCTGAATTTATTTCAAGAGTTTTGTTCCAAGGTGTTTCATTCTTATGTTCCAAACAATGGTAACTCTCCAACCTTGTATGTTTTGCACTCCCCAGCCTATTCTTCCTTATACTCTCTGTGTCTTCACTATCATTCCTGGTGTTTTAACATAAGCTGGGCAGCTAGCCCATAGCCCTACTTTAGGGAAACATCTCTGTTCAGGACAACATTTCTATGTGTCTGTTACTTAAAGCGTATGTTCCAATCTATACAAAACCTTTTGCTTACATTGTTTACTTGGATAGGACACCATGGGAGTAATCTTTCTTGCCACAGACTTAATCCAGCGTCTATAAAAGCCAACAAGAGCTTTGTCCTCAACTGTTAAAATGAGTTTAGCTAAGTTTCTTAATTTATTGTTAATATGGCAATGCTATTGCATCCTTCCATAAAATGATTTGTGATATACAAATTAAAGCCTTAATATCTTAAACCATTTCAAATCATAAAAACTTATTTCACCATATAGGCTTTTATTTCAATCTACTTGCAAATTACTTTTACATATGCATATGCACACACTCTCATACATTTCTATATCTGTATATACTAAATACTCTATTCAGTGTTTATGCACTGTTACTTGCACTTTACTTTAAGGGAAACATTCTATTTCCCTCAGAACTAAGAACAAGAAAGCAACAAGAAAAGCAGCTGATTCTTTTCCATCTTTTCCAAAGAGAATGAAACATTTTTTGAGTAAAACGCCAAGAAAAACCCCACTCCCAACTAATTCTTTGTTCCCATGCTAACAAAAGACTTAAAACACTTCTATGAAATGTCTCATCGTCATAGCCTTGCTGAAAGGAAAATTAAGAGGTCTGTTGATTAGATAGATAATCACAACCTACCTTTAGATAACTTTGACCAGACAATTCATTAGAAACATCTCGTAAAACTAGTGGGTTTCGTTGCAAGGTTTATTTTCTTTCACTTTTTTTAAATAGGTGGGGGGAGCAGCACACAAAAAAATACAGATACCTTGCTTGAAAACTGAAATACATATTGCTTTTTCAAGAGCCTATCCTGAAAGACACATTACGGCTGAAGAAACTGACTCTTGAGGGAAGATACCATGCCTGATGAGCAATTCCTCTAGAGATTGTAGCAGATTATTAGAAGTAAAATATTGATTTTTTTAGTCCACTTGATAGATTCTTGAGTTGTTTCATTCAAAATTTTTTTCCCCCCAGAAAATAGATCCCTTTAATATGTAAATAGCAAAAGAATCTCTCATTATTGTTCAAGACCATTTTTGAAGGGAAACAGGTTTACCAGTCCAAGTCAATGGCATTACATTGGCTTATACCAGTTGAAGTTTAGTACTTGTTACCACATTCACATGGGCTTTGTAAGGATCAATGTTTGCAATTTTTTCACTATAAAGCAAAATTGGTCACAATTATCTCACAAATACTAAAGAGTGGCACTTGATATAACTCATACACTACATATTATACAAAAATGAAAAGGTTTCCAAAGGGCCTCAAATATCACTGTTACTAACTATAAAGTCTTACTAATAAGCAACTGTAGAAAAATGTAAAACTTTGTATATAATATTACTTTAGATTAAAATTGAAATAATACCTGGGGGAAAAAAATCATTGTTTTTCATTAAATAATCTATCCTTCCAATTGTTTTATTTTTTTATCTTGGATAACAGAAAGCTTCTACAGGCTGACTGAAGTATGTTCTCCTTTTTCAAGACCCCGAAAAGTTTAGTGTGGTGTTTGCCAAGCTTTCTGTTGGTGATCAGCTCTTTAGTGTGATTGTAATTTCCTTAATTTAAACATTCCTGGTCCCTTGACTGAAAGGAGATGATAGACTGGTTCAGCAAATATGCTAAATGATAATAAGAGGCATGGTTTTTAATTTCTGCTGGATGAAATGATTTCTACATTTCATTGAAAATATCCATAATACTTTCAGATAGAAGACCGCTTTAAGAACAAAAAGGTAAACCTGTACAGGAAAATTCATTGACACTGTCAGTAGAAGGAAAGGACTTCCAGGGAGGCATGGAAAGCACATTTTGCCTCATTGCTACCTAAAGTTACACCTTGAGTGCTGTTTGAATTGATTTAGTAGGATAACAATCCTTCTAAATCCCAATGTGGGGTTCCTAATTGTCACTATGTGCAAAAATGCTGGGTTACTTTCCCAACTACTAGGGTCCTAGCAGGTGAGTGTGAATAATAACTGCATACCTATTCTCTTTTTTAAATTCTTCTTTTCTTTTTATTATTCCTTTTTAATAAGGATAGATTTTATTTAAATGTCTGACTCTGATCTTCAAAATTACCTTCAAGATGATTAATTTCCACTGACTCTTCACTGCAGACATTCACTTGAATGTCTCTTTTCCACATGTAAACAGCTCTTCTCTACCTAGAAAGGGAGTTTAGGAAATGTTCAGAGCTGCTGTATGGAGAAAACATATAAGTAACTATGAAGATTATACTCCTTTTCTTTGTAGATGCAGTATCTGTATTTTCTTCAGAAATAAATTCCAGACAGGGAACAAAATCTCTGGAATTTCCCTGAGTATTGTAAATTATTTTCTTCTCTTTCGCATACCCCAAATCTCTTTCACCACTGAGATTAAGGAGTTTATAAAATACAACTTGTTAACAGCCATAAGGGATTACTACTATATATTATCACTCACAGCTCATTAACCCCGAAGCCCTGCTAACTAAGAAAATCCTCTCTAATGAGGTTTCCTTCACTGCACTAAAGAACAAAAGGTCTCAAAGTTTTGCCTATTACCAATCTCCCTCAAATTATTTTCCTGTAATTAAAATGGAAATTTAAGGCCATTAAAATACAAATCCGAATTTCTTCTACTCATGAAAATCTGTGTCCACTCTTTTTCCATATTTGCAAAGGCTCTTCAAGCTCTTAAATAGAGGGGGAATGCATTTCTAGTAGCTTCTGCCTTTTATCAAGTGCAAAAAGCCCCACTTTTAGAATAAAGTATCTGACTTCTGGGCATATGAGACCTAATACTGTTTTGGTGTAAGCAGTCCTGAATTTCATTGACATTAATGGGATTCAGGTTAGTTTCTCCCTTCTGAAATTAGGATTTTTGTCAAGAATTTCAAGAGCAACTGGACAACTT
Source organism: Coccyzus lansbergi (assembly GCA_033558105.1). Lineage (NCBI taxonomy): Eukaryota > Metazoa > Chordata > Aves > Cuculiformes > Coccyzidae > Coccyzus > Coccyzus lansbergi. The sequence continues at coordinate 1,463,683 of JAUMJK010000447.1, forward strand.
GTCAGGTGTTCCAGTGATAAGTGCAATGAAAGAGTTCAAATTAGATTGTCTTGACAAGAGAAGAAAAATAAATCAATTTGCTATTATTTACATTATAGCAGCACTTAGCGGGTCTAAAAGGGATTGAGAAATTCACTCAGAGGCTTCTGTGAGAAAGAATGTAATATTAAAATATAAATCATAGGGGCATTAAATGTCCTAGATTTCAGTGTTACATGGATACATGAAAATATCTCTATCTTATGCTCTTTTTTAGAAGGAATTAAACATCAAATCTCAATAGCACTTTTGTTCCCATTTTGTATCATTTGATGAACAACTTTTATGGTTGGAGGCCACATCTCAAGTGTTTATGTGGTAAACAGAAAGATGCAACAATAATTAAAATGCAAAATTAACTGGTAGTTTCTCAAGAAGGAACATATTGAAGGATGCAGGTGCAATTCTTTTCAGATACTATGTTTTCAAGATTTTTTTTCGGGATTCACTTAACTTTTCAAGTTGAAAATATCAGTGCCCATAACCGTATACTTTAAATACTAGGCTAAGTAGTAAGAGTCTTCTGTATACTTGTTTCTAATTTATTCTTTTGATTATCCAGTTTGTAACCCTGTTATCATGCATTCATATTCAGGTACCAAATGAAATAAAATGCAATTATTTAACTAAAACTTCCAAGTAACTAGTCCTGATAGTTATTTACTTACGGAGCGACTCTAGAGATTTGAACACTTTATCTATTTTTATGTATTTGATATCAAAAACAGGAGAAAACCTGTAAAAAGAAAAGGTTGTTGGGATGACTCAGTGTTCGGTGGTTTGTCTTGTTGCATGTGATAGCACTGCCACCTCTGCATTCCTTCAAAAATGTCACTGTGGGAGTTTGAGATGGTCTGTGTGCCAACTGACTGCTAGAAGGCTCATTCCTGAGACGAGAGACAAGCAAATGGTGTTTTAAATATATATCTAATGAGCTGTTTCTGATTTAGAAAAAATGTTTACTTACAGGAGAAAAGATCCTTTACAACAAAAATGAAGGGAGATTCTGATACTTCATTGTCAGTAATGGTAGGCCTGTAAGGAGATAAAAGGACGCTCATTCCACAGGAAAAACATATGAAGAGAGAGAATACTTATACCGATAACTTCTACACAAGAATTTAATGCGTTAATACACAAAAGAAGATTCAGTAACCTCTGGTTTTGTGGAACTTGTACCTACAGATCCTCCCTGCCTCTTGGCCTCATTGTGTTCACTACAAACAATGGAACTAAGAACAATTCTCTTTATTATTTTTCTAATTTTTTCCCTGTGTTTCATTCAAGTATCTGAAAATTACTTCGCATTCACCTCCAGAAATTCAACTTTGCCACCTTGGTTGTTGATAATGTTCTCTGTAGGAGCCAGACTTCAATCTTAGTTAATTTCAAAGGTAAATGAAGAGCAGATAAAAATATGGTGAAACATAGGCCAATACCGTCAGCAGAACTTTCATCAGACAGAAATACTGAAACAAAACCAGCAAGTGCTTTTACATATCAAACATACTTTCTTTATGAAGGACAGCCATGGCGACTCAGATTAGTACAATTGCCTCCCTCACTAGTTAAAATGGGATGTTCTGAAGTCTTCATTTCTGTTTTTGGCTACTCAAGTGATTTTCATTGAATCATGCAACTGTTCTAGTTTTCTCTTCTGCCTTTTCTCTCATTTCCTAATTCTAAGAGGTTTCTCCAGAAAAAAAAAGGTCTTAAAGTGAGCTTGTAGAAGAGATGCTTAGTTGATTTGTCTACTGTAATGATAAATAATTGTTAAAACTGACTTTATCCTTTCTTTATTCTTTATTCTTTATTCTTTATTCTTTATTTTCATCTTTCTTTTTATGAAGAACTATGTTCCTTTTCTTAAAGTGGGTTTTCCTAAGTGGGATGAAGTGGCAGTGATAAGTGAACACTAAATGGAAGTTTTCTACAGTCTGGCCTGATATTGCAATGACTAGTTTTAAGGTAGTCAATCTACTTGTTGCGTTTTCAGAGTTGGGGCTTTTTGTGTCATTTTGAAAGGTATTAAAACAACCCACAAAACCACATAAAATATCCTTGCTTTCCCAAGCCAAATTTTCACTTCAAATGCCTGAATGATTTCTACTGGTTTTACACCCCACAGAGTAGTTTTTCTTGGGATTTAACTTGTTACTTTTAAAAAAAATTATATATTGTATGCATTTATTAAATCTCGTGTTACCAGATAGCTGCAATGAAAGAGAAAAAATAGATCCTACGAAACTTGTAGAAGCCTATGCAGCATAGCTAGATTTTTGTTCTGCAGCTACTGTCAAACCTTAAAAGAAGGTAGTCATTCAGAGGAATCCAACATGAGGTGAGTTGGATTGTCCAGGGCTGCAGATATGGGTTTATATGGATGATGAGACTAAGGAACTTGCATGAAATAGGATGGATCTTTCAGACCCTAGATGTATGCAGCGCTTTCTAAAAAGAGTATGCAGCAGATTTACTAGGTGAGCTAAACCGAAGCCTCCATCCACTTGAGACCTGTGATAAGCCTCTCTCTCCTTGAACTAGCTTAAATGTACATTGCAGTAGGTTTTATTGTTAACTTCTCTTTGGCCTTCAACAAGTAGTCAATAGCCCTGCAGATTATATTCTTCTCTGCCATCCTGATTGCTGGAAGCATTCTTCCAAAACTAAGCCACCAGAGTAAACAGAGAAGGGTGAGGATTTTTCAACAAAACAGTTTTTCATCAGAAAAAGGTGATTCATAGAAACTGAAACCTTTCACAGGAAAGGGCTGGATTCATTGATTTTTGTGGTGGAAAAAAAAAAAAAAAAAAAACCAACCAAAAACAAACAAACAAAAAAACCCCAAACCTGTGGATTTGCTAAATTGATTTTGAGGTGTTTGGAGCAAATAGCGTTTTCCATTATAAAAAGGTATTTGAGCAGATGTTAATACAAAATTACTCTTCCACAGAAAATTTAGTAATCAAAATAAGATATGTTTCTTTATTTAGAAGAAAAAGACTGTTTTAATCATATTTTCACATAGGGTTTTTTTTTGTTTTATTTTTTTAAGATCTTTATGCTATTTTAGGTTAAATCAGGATATTTTTAATAAGATGGCAAAACAAGTTTCCCTATAGCAGTGGATATCAAAGCACTCAAAGACATTTCAGTTTTCTTTTCTAAGTGACTAGTGAAATCAGCAAGTAGTAAAACTTCATCGATACTATGACTGCTCCCATCTTTTATACTTTAAGCATAGCTTTATGTTATTGTTTCTGCTTATCCTCAAGAAAGTCCTGTCATTGTCATACACATAATTCTTGATGAACTACAAGTGAATACAGGGAGAAAGACATCTGGCTATGCTGCCCACCCAATGAAATGCCAAAGTAAAAATATTACATCATCATAATGTATGTCTTCCTACTTGCCATGTAGTGAACATAGAACAATTGCTGGTTTAATTATTGTTTCTTTGTACTGATGAAGACTGACTTTTTCAATGAGTGTTTCATATACGTTCCTGGAGAGGTTGATGCCAGAAAAGTTGTCATAAGCAGAAACTAGATACCATGGTTATCTTAAGATGGACAAAGGATCTGGGAGAGAACAAATACCTCTTCTAATACATATTTTCCTCATAAATTCATGGGAGTAACTTGATACTGTTTTGCCTAAGCTAGAAAAAGTAATGAGAAATAAAACCTGCAATGTTTAGAAGGAATGGAGGTATTTTTTTATACCATCTGCATGGGACAACCAGGGCTCTGTTAAATTAAAGAATCCAATAAGATTATTAAAATAGTAAGGCATAGAATTTAAAAGTACAAGGAAAAAAAGGAAAGAAAAAAGAAATAAAAAAGGAAATGGAAAAGAGAAAAATAGAGAAACGGAAGAAAAAATGAGGAAGAAGGAGGAAGGGAAAAAAGAAAAAAGAGGGAAATAAAGAAAAAAATAAAAGAATTAAGAAAAAAGAACACGTGTCACTACAGGGGACAAAAAAGACTTTTGCTTGCAGAGAAAAATAGCATATCCAGCTTGCCTGCCTCAGCAGAAACTAATACTAGGTGAAAGAAAGCGTAGAAAATGAAATGATCATAGCAAATTAATACAGACCTTCTGAGAAAGCAGATCAGGAAGTGTTTTTTGTAGATAATAGAAACCCATATAAAAACAGGCTGGAATACTCATGGTGAGCTTTTTGCAAAGACCCTGGTGCTGAATGAGATAGAAAGTTTACAGCATGTTATCATCTAGAAAGGGCTCGTGCCCTTTCTATAAGACTGTTTCATCCACTGAGGGAACCAGTCAAAAAGATCAAAGGCTGCACTGGGTTTAGTTCTTCCCAAGAATCTGAAGCTGAGTGAAAAATAGAAGCAACCACTGAGTGTCAAATAACATAGAAGATCTCAACTAATATATGCTGTTTTCTCCCCAATCACTAGTGTATTAGCTGAGCACAGATAAAAGAAAAATCATTATAATCTTCATTATGCTAACAGTGAATTACAGATACATAAACTGCAAAACAGGAGATTTTTTCTTAGACTGAGGCTTGCATTTACAAGTGAAGGCAATAGATGTTTGCCTAAAATCAGGGACCAGACTTTCCAGGGACAATAGATGAGAAATTACCAAAGGATGTAGGGATAACATTGGCAATGAGGATTGAGATAATGCATTGCTGCTCTGTCAGGTACCTCTGAAAGATAGGAGAGGGTGAAAATGTGAAACCTAGTGTTTGTCTAATCACTTCAAACTTTTCTGAGTCTACATGTTCCTCTGATTATGTCCTCTGCTAGCTTCTCCCTCATTCCCCAATTCAAGTGCAAAAACACGCACCATCCCAATAACAATGAAACGTGGCAGGCAAAAATCACTCCAAGAACCTTGAACTGTTTCATAGCAGAAAATGAATTCTGACCACGAAGGAAAAATATGTCGTAAGTTCCTGCTAAGGATAGTGCACATGCAATTAGGTTTCTTCTCTGAGCTTGGTTGGTAGTGCCAGCAGTGACACGAACCCTTTCTCAGAGGCACTCACATTCCCTGTCTGGTGTAAAACATCCTGCAAGTGAATGTGAAAGCTAAATGTGATGGTCACTGTCTTAGTCATATCAAGCAGACAAGTTGTTCTTCAGATCCTTCATAGTACAAATGAAAGTGCCAGTTCTTCAGGGGGTACAGAAGAATTTAATCTTTGTAAACTTAGCACAGAGATTTTTTTTTCTTCATCAGGGACAATTTCTTTATGCTTTTTTTTTTTTTTTTTTTTTTTCATTTGTTAAATGGAAAATGTTAAGGAGAGTTGCTTAAATGGCAGTCTGAGAACAACAGCATATTTCCACCTTAATATACCATTATAAGGCTGATTGATCTGCTACCCAGCTCCTGAGAAAATTTCTGCAGTATAATCTCTATTGATACTCAAGGAGGTGAAGAACCCGTGATTTAAATGAAACATGAGGTTTTGGGTCAGATCAACAGTAATCTATGGTAGCCTGAGCAGTGCACTGTCAGGGGAAGGTTAAAATTTACTTTCTGCAGACTTCTTGGTTGAATTGTGCTAGTTTACAAAAGAAAAGGGAGAGTGACAAACTCAGCCTGCTATTCTCATCAGACAGAACTACTTGAAGAGATCCCAAACCAAGCTTCAGTGAAACATTTCAGATTTCTGAGTTGCTGATGTTGTCTTGGTCTTGCTTATTCAGGAGTGTGTGTGATGTAGAGCACAGAAGAATGAAGGAGTACTTTTAGTTCTCCCCTCTGATGTTAATGAAATAAAATTCTTAAAAATCAAAATATCTGTATGACAGTTATCCTGAATTGGACATAATTGCTTTTTAAAAAGATTCACTAACAACTGTAGTTATTGATCTGTACACTAAATAAACACTTTTTACAAGCTTGTATATTTTTTGTGATTGTTTCTTTTTCCCTCATTTTTTAATCAATTTACTATTTCTATTTTATTATTAAGAACACAGGAGTACATCTGCATCAAACATCTGCTAGAAAGTTGTGTCACAGTGAAAAGATTGTGTACAAGTTGATATTTCACATCTTAATGTACATCCATCAATGAAAATCAATTTTCCTTGCAAAATATAATAAAGAAAAACATTTAATTTATAGGAAGACTTGTATGGATTTGGTTTAGCTAATTAATAGATTTAGGTGAACAGAAATAATTTATGAGTTTGTTTAGATTTTGCAAGCTTCTGTTTTTAAACAGATAAGAAAAAGTTTTAAACAAGTTAATTACAAAAATGCTTTTAAAACCTCCTGTTATTTAACTAAAACTCCCTTGCTATCACTTCCATAAGTAAGAGTAAGGATAAAATAAACTTCTACATTCTGTGTTGGATTGAAAATATCTTAAGTCTGGATTTTCTTTGAAATTTGATGGAAATGTGGAACAATGGGTACTCATTTTTAAATACTCCACTTTGTTAAGTAAATTGGAACAATCCTTCCTTGTTTTCTTCCTCATTTAAAAATGTTATCATTCCGATATTTCCTCTGTTCCTAGTATATCCTACATCTTCCTTACATTAAAATTTAAAGAAATCTCATTACAGATACAGATATAAACCTCGTATTCTGGTCCTTAGCGGTAAAGTTATAAAGACGACTGTCATATAACTGATGGCTTGGCACCTTTGTACTTTGATGATATAACTGAATTGAGATGCATGGAATATTTGGACTTGGATCATTAGGGGGAAAATAATATTAAAAACATAGAAGATTTTGAGTTGGAAGGAAATCTGGAAGGTCATCTAGTCCAAGCCATCTGCAATGAACAGGGACATCATCAATTAGACTACTTTGCTCACAGTCCTGTCCAGCCTCATGGTGAAAAGTTTCTTCCACCTATCTAGTCTGAATCTATCCTCTTTTAGTTTAAAACCATTACCCCATCTCCCACAATAACAACAGTCTCTGCTCAATAGTTTCTCCCCATTTTTCTTATAAGCTCCCTTCAAGTACTGAAAGGCCACAATAAAGTCTCCCTGGACCTTTCTATTCTTCAGGCTGAAGAAGCCTGACTCGCTGAAGAAGCCTGACTCTCTCAACCTCCCCTCACAGGAGAAGCGTTCCATGCCTCTGATCTTTTTCATGGTCCTCCTCTGGACCCGCTCCAACATATCTTTTGTACACTGAGGTCTCCAGAGTTGGAGGCAGAACTCCAGGTGGGGTCTCAGCAGAATAGAGTGACAGAATCACCTCCTTCTACCTGCTGGCTTTTCTTCCTTTGATGTACCCAGGATACAGTTGGTTGTCTAGGCTGTGAGCGTACATTGTGTCCAGCTTTTCAACTCACAGCAGCAGGCGTGTTCTCAATCCCTTCATCTCCCAGACTATTGATACTGAGGGTTGCCTCAGTCTGGGTGCATGAACTTTCACTTGGCCTTGTTGAACATCATGAGGTTCAACTCAGTCCAATTCTCAATCTTGTATAGGTTTTTTGACAGTATTTATAAAAGATGTGTATGCCTTTGGTAGGAACTGAGAAAGGTAATCCTGCTAGGCAATTCCCATTCCTTGTCATTTGTACTTACGAGCCATGTTTTGTAAATCTTGTGTCAACTTTAGGACTTACAAACAATATAACTGGTCAAAAATGTTTTGGAAATGGTGCAATGGTACCCCACAGATGTTAGTGTAGAAAATGAGGAAAGACAAGATCTTGAATGACTGAAATACCAAGGAAATAGCTTTTATTCTCCATGGAGGATAGAGGAAGCTTGACCAGGATCCCAAGGACTGAACAAGACTTTTTAGAGCCTCTGTCTTTTCATATAATATGTAATGCTTTATGTAGATATTGAGTAGTTCAAGGAAATTAAATGGAAGTGTAGTCTTAACTTGATCATGGAGTGTTTCAGCATTAAGTTAAATACCACTATGGGATATGAAAATAGGTCAAACTTTTCAATATATCAATCATTCTAGGTTAGTGTGTGTTTGTTTGTTTGTTTGTAACTTCAGTCTTGTGGTTAATATCTTTGTGTTGTAACTACTGCTGTGTGAGAGTGACTTTAAGTAAAGGTACACCTCAGCTCACTTAAAGTGCTCAGATCTGAATCAACAAAGGACTAGGGCTCTGAAACATCTCAGCCTTCAGGCAACCTGATACTTGTGTAATCTCTTTACTTTTATATATTTATTTCAGTAAAAAGCCTTGTGTGGTTCAAGTTCCTCACAAATAGGTAGACATAGAATCGTCTATATCTGGAAATTGTAAACTACTAGTTGTGGCAATGCATATAAATTCTTTTTCAGGATTCTCAGTAAAGACATTTTCCTGAAATATCATAAGGCTAAGCAAAATTGTCTAGGGTAGAAGGCTTCTCAGGGACAGAAAATTACCCTGACTTGGTTATATTGTATCCTTGTCAGATATATATAAAAATAAGCTGATTGCTGTACCACAGCGGGAGCTGGAAAATAGCTGATTATCACTACAAGGAATAGAGTTGTGACAGCTCCAAGACCTCCATCTGGGAGCAACAAATAAAATCTTTAAAAGTGGAAAAACTTGAACTGGAGCAAAATCTTACCCAGACATGTCCAGACATTTATTTTCAGGTTGTGTCTCCTGGAGAAAGACCTGTAGGAGAGTCAACTATGGCTTTTAGACACGCTTACTGTGGTCTGTTATACCTGGCAGCTGGGGACCTAGATGTTTCTCTGAAAATAGGAGAACTTTCTGAAAACTGTATTTGGAACATGAACCTGTACTTCATGACCATTTTCTAAACATATAGAAATTCTGTTGTGTCTGTTGCTGTTCTTTCAGTCTTTCAAGACACATCCTTATACAACTGGTTAAATAAGAATGGGGAACAGTGGCTTGACCTTCACCGTCTTATAACCCATGAGAATGTTCTATTAAAAAGTAATATTTGTTGTCTCTAGTGGGTAGTATTTAGAGCTCTCCTTCTGGCCTAACAATTGAAAAATTGATCAAGTCTACAGAACTCAGATATTTTGTAATCTTAAAGACTGGGGGAGAGGACATTTTATAAGAACATATAATACACATTTGTTTTTACTGTTTTAAAGATAGCAAAGAAATATAAAGAAATATAAAAACATAGTATAAGCTATTTGAAGTACCCTATGTTGATTAAAAATGAAAGATCTTACCTTTTAAAATAATAGCAATACCAGTTGTGGAATGTGAAGATTGGTTTGAATTACAATGAATTGTTGAATGCATTAACCACAATATCAAATGCAGTCAAATTAAAACATTCCCTTCTGACATTTCCAATTAAACCCCATCAAGCTCCCAAACAACCTAGGAAAGCTAAATAGACTTTGTGAGCTAATGGAAAAGGCAGCCTGACATCTTTTCTTTCAAAAAAATTAGATTAAGCATCAGTGCTGTTGCAAAAATCTGTACCAGAACATTAAATAATTAAGAACTGGCATAACAATACTGACCAGTGGTCCATCCACTCTTGTGTTATACCAGTTGCTTCTGACAGAGGTCAATACTAAATGCATCAGGGGAGAAAGAAGTGTTATAATAGTAAGTAATAGTAAGAGTTATAACAGTAAGAATGTTTTCCTTTCAGACACCTCTAATGCAAATTTAGCTTTGATGTTTCTTTCATTCTCTTTCCCTAGCATTGTACAATGTCTAATGTTTATGTGGGCATAACCTTTTGAGGTGGAAAGGCTTTATAAACCATTTTTCAGAAGTGGAAAACAGGGTACTGCATGGTTGATTCGAGGTGAGAGAATGTTTCTGAAATAGGATATCAAAGTTAACCCAGATAGTTTGGAGTCTTATTTAGGGCAAGTGAAGTGTATCTTCCTTAACACACTGCATGGGCAGATCTGTCACATGGTCAAGGACTATTAAGCACATGTCTTGGACCTTGGAGAATGGAGGGCAAGGGTTACTCTGGAAATGGTCCATACAAGACTGAAGCAGAGGATGAAAATTACTCAAAGGTCCTAGCACTTCCTTGTAGGTTGGATTTAGGTGGTGTTTGCTGGGAAGTCAGCTTTAATAAGTCAGGCCAGAAAACTTCTTTACACAGTCAGGGGTTTGGTTAACTTTTAGTAAACTTTCAAGCAGTGCACCTCTGCTTCTCAGGAATAGCCTCGAAGTGTAAGTTGTGCTTGAACAGGTCCCTAAGTCACTGGACAAAAAAACTATCTGTGAATCACTCAAAAAATTAAGGAATAAACCTTGTGTCTCTCAGGAATTTAAATCCTTCAACTATCCTGAGTAACAATCTAAATATGATGAAAGAGAGCATGAGGTGGTGTGCATCATGGAGGTATATGCTATCCCTTATGTAATGTATAGAGAAGGACAGTTCAGATTTCTCCCACTAGCCAAAACTGTTTATTTCTTCCTTCTTTCATTTTGTCTTTTTTTAACCTTCCTAACATAGAATAAGTGTGCAAGAAAAAGCTGTGAACGTTCTGTTCTGAAACTGCAGAAAGAAAAAAAGGCTTGGATTCTGGTCCCTATTGAGAATTTGTCTAAGGAAGACTATTAGAAGTATTCAAGATGTTCCAATTTACTCTATCATGTTGTCAATAAGGAAAAACAGCTTTTAGTTTTCTGGTGCTGATTTTTTGTATACAATGTGCAAATAATCCAGGAATAAGCAATAGAAATAACACAGGTTTTATTTGCAATGGTTTTACTTCCAGAAGGTAAAGATTCAGTTTCTTGACTTAACATTTACAGATGCATTTGCCCTGAAATAAAGCCTTAGTGGGATTCATAAATGCACAAAAGACATTTACATTTCTAGGTTTTTAGCAGTTTGGGTTAGTTTCTTTGTCACTGTAATACTTTTCTTGAGTTCAGTTCCATCATAGCAAGAAAATCTCAAGTGTTGAAGATCAGGTAAAAAGGGAAAGTTTATTTGATCCACATCAATTCCAAATTAATTTAAGACATAAATAAGGAGAGCAGTGAGTCTATGACACCTCATTACACAAGTTCCCAAAGACCTTGAAAAAAAAAGATGGAAATATCTTTAAAATACGTGCAACTATATTTCAGTTTAAATGCCTATTCTCACAGTATTTAATACTTCTGAGTTCCACTTCTTTCTGTTCAGCCTGTTTCATTTTCATGCTATCTTTTTCCATTAAGCTCTCACAGTGTCTGACTATGATGAGGACAAACTTCTGGCACTGTTGTATTTGTAAAAGAAACATGCACACAGAGCTAATAAGATTTACAGCACAGAAGCATAATAAATCAATGTAGAATTGAGTGAGTTGTATTAGAGGAAAGTGAAAATAAGATTTCTGATTCTGAAATGGATCATAAGACCAACTGAGAATTAGATATTGCCTGAGAACTGGGGTATAGTACCTTTTCTTTTTGATTGTCAATGTAGACTTTAACACCTGAATTTATTCCTCTTGATTAAAAAGGAACAATGGAGGAACCTTCCTGAGGAACCAAGTGAGAGTTACAGAAGAGAAAAAAAGGCACTTGAAAACAACTTTTTCCCTGTGTTCTCAGATGAATCAACCAAAATGACCTAAAACAAGGACAATAGCTACTACCATCAGAAACTCTGAGAAGACAATTACAATTATTTTTTTATGAAGACACCAACACACAACATTTTTAAAGATGAAAGATATCCATGTCAGGGACAATACCCAACTAACTATAACAGTAATCAAAGAAGATAGACTCAGAAAGGCCATCTGATGACAGATGTCAGTCTTTGGAAGCACTGAGCATACATAAATGTGTATTATATTTAGGTATTTATGTGCACAGTATCTTGAAATTATTTTTCTTAAAGTTTAGTTTGTTGATAAATTAATCATAAACAGGTCTTTCCCATCTCAGTCAGAATCCCTTGCCGTTACATAGCTGTGTATAAAAACTCAATTATCCTAAACTCAGTGGGAGACATAAAAGGAAGAATAAATGTTAGTACATACTAGTAAAAAGTTCTTTGCTTAGTTTCACACTAAAGATTGGTAGATATCCAGAAGATCAAGACTTCTGACTGCTAGCTGAGTCCCTGCTGGCATTATTACTTCTGATTTTCCCTAAACCAAAAAGCTAAACTTTGAAGGAGTTTAAAAAAAAAAAAAAAAGAAAAACTTTTGTTGTTCTGCAAATTACCAGGCTAGATAAATTTTACTCAGATTTCCAAAGGGACTTGATTGCCTGAACGTTACTGAAGGTAGGATTTAAGTTCTTCGCTTGTAACTGAAAATCCTGCTAACAACAAAAGGACCTAAGAGCAATTGCACTCTCAGCAAAATATTATCTCATACCCACTATGAATCTAGGACTTAGATACTGTCAACTCTCAAAGACTGGTGGATGAGGATAAATTAATCCTCCCATCCATCGTCTCACATGGTTGTTTCCAAAACAATCTATCATTTAATAGATTTAATAATAAGTCTCACAACATTTTCTAGCTGTAATACTGGATTGTGTCATATTTCTATCCACTATTTTTTGTTCCCTTTAGATGGATGTGTGACAGAATGGATCAGACCACACTTCTAGCCTGTCAAATAGTATTAATTTATGATGTTCTCTCATAGTTTCCTGGTACTTTGAATCAAACAAAGGTACTTTTAAAATAAATAAAATGTAATGTAATGCAATTAAACATAGAATAGTAGAATCACCAGGTTGGAAGAGACCCATTGGATCATCGAGTCCAACCATTCCTATCAAACACTAAAAAATGTCCCTCAGCACCTCATCTACCCATGCCTTAAACACCTCCAGGGAAGGTGAATCAATCACCAAACTGGGCAGCCTGTTCCAATGTCCAGTGACCCTTTCTGTGAAAAACTTCTTCCTAACGTCTAGCCTAAATCTCCCCTGGCGGAGCTTGAGGACATTCCCTCTTGTCCTGTCCCCTGGCACTTCGGAGAATATGTAGCTGTTACGATGTTATAGAATATATAGCTGATATGATCAAGGCAACAAATAATTACCTGATGTAACAATTTAAAAACCCGTAACAGACATTTATATAGTTTACTGATTACTACCATAACATTAAGCTGTTAGGCCCAGATCTGGTCACTTTATTGAGTTTAGAATGTAAAACCAACAGAGATAAGATCAACAGAAGTCAGTCCACCACAATTATTAATTCAATAGAAGTATTTATGGGTTTGCAAGTCTGGAAGGAACAATTATAGTCTAATCTCATGTTCTTTCTCTTGAATAAAAAAGCATAAATTTCATCCAGTAATCCCAGCACCCATCTCAATACTTTTTGATTGAAAACAACCACTACAATTTTATAAATTCCAGTTTATGAAGACCAGGCAACGTATTCTCCCATGGAATGAGAAATTAAGCACTGACCTGCGTAGAAATTCACACAGGAGGTCTGGGAGCTGCAGTCAGATCTTTTCAATAAAATCCAGTGTTTTAGACATATACTTTTTTGACCCTTAACTGTAATAGTACAGTTAAATCATTATTCCCATTAAGAGCAGATGTAAATTTTGTGGCTATAAAAGTTGTTATAACAATAAAAGTTTTGGGAATTAGCGTGGTATATCAGACAAGCTTGCACTTTCTCTCTTGACTTCATGATCTACCACAATTGCAAATTGCATTGAAATCTAAAAAAGAAATAAATACTTGGTTTTGCCCTGGATCAGAAACAGATTTATGTTGTCTAAGAAAATAAACTCCCAAAACTACAACAATCTCTTGAGAAAATGAGTTAGATGAGCAGTCCATATAAGTAGGGTAGCCCCAATCTTAATTCAAACATTCATTTGAAACTATAGAACTTTTCATGGAGAAAATACATGACACACACACACACAGACACCCATGAACACCCATGACCACAGGAATACAGATAAAAGATTTAATCATACTTTTGTATAGTAAGTGTCCTAAATCTGAAATTAATTTCTAGCTAGAGAGATTTTTGAAAATACATCATACAAATTAATTCTGGGGTATTTTTTACAAACCAGAAATTCCTCTAGATTTTTTATATAACCTAATGACTTAATACATTCAACAGGAATATCCTATGCTATGCCTCATTTTCTATAGCACTGTTTCCAGACTCCCAAACCACTTGCTTTTCTAAGGTCAGCCCTTTTGTTCTGTTATTTGTAACATAAAAGTTTCTAAAAGCCTAATTTTCCATCTGAGAGAATTTACTTTGAAGTCGCAGGAGAAAAGAAGCAAAGAAATTAAAACCACTGCACTTTTTGCATCACAAAACCTCAGGGTCTGGCTAGCTCAGTAATTACTCACTTATGAAATGTTAACCCAAAGGATCATCTTATCTTTTTTACCTAGGATACCTGCACTGCTTCACTACAATTTCATTTTTGCAAATGAAAATAGGTTTGCCTGCCACTTCTTTTGCAGCTGTGCTCATTTTAGTGTCCCATTCCTCCTCCAGATGATCCCAAGTGCATACGACCAGGGAGGAACTGTATTTTAAGGCACATGATGACAGGATGATTTAAGCAGCAAAGCATTGAGGCACAACCTTCCTGCAGGAATGTACATTCTCATTTCTCCCATTAAGGTTTACATGCAATCTGCAAGTATCATGGTGAAAAGAAGTCAGAATCAGCTCTGAATAGTAAAACACTGACACCATATTTTTAATGCTGATTTAATGTTATGCAATCTTTCTCTGACGGGGTTAGCCTGTCCTAGCAGCTACACTACTCCAAGGGAATCTGAGAAAGAAAGTATATGATGGCGTGGGCTGGAGGCACAGCAGGGGTCCCTGTCTCCCTCTCTGGGCCTCCTGCTCCCTCCCTACAGTAGCACAGCCCGGAGGTTCTATACCAGTTGTTGGCCAGATGTTCAAGACTACATCCCTACTGGAAGGTTGTGACAAAGCCCCTGAGACTTAAATGACAACAATCTGTCAACTAGGCTTCATCATATTTTTTTTCTGTATTCCATTATTCTGCACCTTATGTCACTGTTTTTAGTTCCTAAATTACCCATTGTTTATTTCTGTTCATTCCTCCTACCGGTATTATTTTATTTTAATGAAATTCCACTGCTGAGACTGTTCTTCAGAGCGTTAGCACTGCTTTCTCCAACCACAGGCAGCGAGAAGGGAAAGGGGAAGAAGGGAAAGAGACAGAGAGGGAGGGAAAGCAAGGATGTATCAATTACTCAGGAAGATCTAGAGGTTCAAAATGTGATGGCACTGACAGTAGGAAGTATGATAAATGCTCTGATTTACATCCAACTCCCATTAGGTAGTTTCAGGAAATTATGATAAAGTGATTATTTACAAGGAAAACCTTTACAACATAATTAAAAAAGACTAAGTTTCTGATCTGAGAGGAAAGAACAGATAGAACAGATATGACTTTTTTTCTCCTCCTCTGATCAATGACAATGTATTTTCAGCTTCTAAATCTCCTGTGAAATTTCACATTTATATGCAAGTTACCAAGATGGTACCCACAGGACAAAAGGACAGGTGGACAGCAAGGAATTTCTTTAGGGACTTTTATTACAGGTTTGAGCTTAGATGAGTCCCAATATATTGTTCCAGGCATTAAGCTATGACAGTAATCTTCTCTCCTGGTTACGTATGACATGCCTGGGAAAGACGAAGTCTCCTTCAAGAAAGGGTGGGAAGCCTTTTACAACAAAACTGAAAGGAAAAAAAAAGAGAGATAATTTTATTCTTTTTCTTATTTTGATTTGCTCTTTGATCTCCTTTCTTTAGGACACACTTATCTCAGGTTAAGTCTCTCTGTTCATTTGGTTAGGTGGGATCAGCACAGGCAATAAGGCAAAGTATTCATAAACATTACACAGAGTAAAACATCCCTAGTGAGTTATCCTCACTTCTGGCATTCAGCCCCTCATGGATAGGGAGATTTCAGATTTCTTAATTTTCCAGATAGACTGAACATTTGTAATCTCTTTCTTTATTAGGAAGTCATTGAGAACAACTTGAAAAAAACAAACCAAAACAAGAAAAATAAAACAACCAGAAACAAGGACAACAATTTCATGTATTTTACAAAGCTGAGCTTGCAGTATAGACAGAGCCATGGATTACGTACAGTGAACATTCACATGTACCCATCTACAACCATATTACATGTGAGAAAAAATGCAGGGCACAAAGAGATATCCATGGTTTCATCTTTCCACTGCTGCCGTATAATGCAGGGGTGGCCATTGATGACCTCAGGAACTGGTGCTCAAAATACTCTGACTTATCTTCTTATTTCTTATGCAAATTTTAGAGAATGGACTGAGAGATCTTAGTTAAGGACCAATACCTTTAAAGTTGGTGAAAGAAGAGAGGGAACAATTCTGGAGAATAACTGGCTGCTGGAGAAACCTTCAGGATTTGAAAAGGGACCTCAGAGGGGAAAGCATTCTGGAGGTATCTCTGTTAAGCACCAGAAGTGAGATGGGACCCTTATTGACTCTACAGCACAGAAGTTGAGACATTCAGCCCTGGACAGACAATCCACAGCTGCTGGAGCTTTGAACCCAGAGCAGAGGGAAGACAACGCTGAACGCTGCGATTGAGAAATGTCGCTGACTCCAAATAGACTGTCTCAAGAGATAAGGGAATTCATAGATCAAAACTCTCTCTTTATAGGTCAGGATTCTACCTGCAAATAATGAGATTTAGGAAACAGAGGTGTGATGAGGTAGAACTAAATAGTCTTTGTGAAACATTACTGAAGAAGAAAGTTGCTGCAAGTAGTCATTATGTGGGAGACATTAATAGCAAAGAGTTGCAGTTTCCAGTGCAGTGCCTTTTCTTTTAAGTTTGTGAGACTGAGGACAGAATTGCAACACTCTTTTCTCCTCATCTGCAGTACACAGGTGGTCTTTTGTCCTGTGTTTTGGAGGACAGCATGTTTTGATGCTGCTTAGCAGCACTACTCCCTCACTGGACTCAAAAACTGGGAATGTATAAAGTGCCCAGGCAAACAACTGAAATAATTTGGGATAAGACTGAGGGAAATATCTAGCCAGAACATAAACTGACATCTATAAACTGACAAAAGTGCTGGAGAATCTTTAATAACCACAAATGACTCTCAACTCATTTTCATTCCACAGCCAGATGACTGTTGTAACTACAAATAAAGGGAAAGTGAAATTGGAGACATGATGCACTGTGATCTTTGGAAAATATAAGTAAGAACATGGGAAATCCTTAAAAGAGAAAGAAATCCCCAATGGACCTATTATGGCTGCTCCTTTTATTTACCACTTCTTGAATTTCCTATTATTTTCAGCTAAAGTTACATATCACAGACCTTTTCAACCTGTAACTGACCTTTTGAGTTAGGAAGTGAAAATCCATGATTTAATAGCGGACAGTAAATAGAGAATGGATTTTTTACACACACACACACACACACACACACACTCAAATATGTACATAAAACTATATGTTTCCAGATCTTCTCAGCTATAAAAGCTCCTGAGAAATGTAAGGAAAAAAAAATTGTCTGCATTTTGCTCTTTGCATCCTATCTGGTCTTCTGTATCTCAGCTCTAGGGATAGTTCTTAACCATGAAAATGAGGTTGCATTAATTTCACTCTGGGATCAACCAGGGGAAGGACACAGCATATTAGTCGTCAGGGCTGGGTTCTCTTTTATATTCATCCGCATGCATTAACCTTCATCTTATTTGTTGAGTTAGGCTGCTTTTTGTATATCATGAATAATTTCATTAAGCATTAAGAATTTACCCACACTATATCTTTGGATTTTTTTATTATTTTTTAAATATTTACAGTTGGTAATGCTTATTAAATATGTAATAGGCAGGGTTTGATTTCTTAAGGTTTACTATTATCTAAGTCGGTCATGTCCTATAACCTTTCTTGATTTATACAATATTCAGTGTTTTAATGCAGTGTCAGTGCTGTTATCACAGGTTGATGGCAAAAGGACAGCCATCTTGACACTCTCCACTCACTGATCACTTCTATTTTGATTTGATTAGCATATAAATGCTTCTGGGTTTATGCAATATCAGTAGAAATATGTTAAAAATACTTGTCAATGTCCTTATTTTGAGAATTAGAATCAGAAAATCATGGAGGGATTAGTATCCCTTGGTTGCACGTGTTGTTAGAGTCTTGGTCCTTAAATAATGCAGCAGTACACATATGATTTTAGGCAATATTTAGCAACGCACTTCTTAAGTTGATTTTTTTTAAGTAGTTGCCTTTGATTCTATAAAGGAATAGAATAAAGAGTGTCTGTGGGTGATACATATATTTTAAAGAATCAATGGGATTTGTATAGTGTCAAAGTAAGAATTTGAATCCCTGTCCTCAATATTTCTGACTCAAAATCATATTAGCAGTATTCAAACTGAGTTCACTGGTCTTTTGCAAGCCATCACAAAAAGAGGAACCTCAAGGTCACAACCTATCAAAGACTCCTCCAACAACAGCAACAACATAATCTGCCTTGCTAGACAGAGCAAATAAGTTCTTATGAAGCCACAGAATATTTGTTGCAAAGTTGCATATCTGAATTAATTCTCTATTGAGCTGTGATGTACATACGTACTGAAATGTTCATCAAACACTTAACAAGGTTCTTAATCACATGATTTAAGAAGGTGAATAATCTAGCTGAAGCCAACTGGCCTGCAAATGAGGTAGCTTGAACACATTTTTGAATTGAAGTGTACTTCATCCTTACTACCATGTCTGGTTTACATATTGAAACATATTTTACACGTTTTTGTATACTTTTGTTATTTTCCCAAACACTTTTGTCATCCTGTGTTGGGAATACATACTGGAGAGACATTGTGGTCTAACATGACTAAAACTTGCATGTATTCATTTTTTATTTTGTTTTGTGGATTTCTGTTTTGGTTTTGTTCATTTGCCTTGAGAAATGGCATAAAAATAAAGACAAAAGTTCTGGGAATCCTAGCCAATGCAAATAAGCAATCTGAGAAAGCAAAACTACTTTGGACAAAGGCACCATGAAATGGATGAGTGTATAACCGTTGGGAAGGAAGAAAAAGCACTAAAAGGTAAAAACAATGAATTTAAGACAGACTCTAATAACTCTGAAATTTCATGGAGAAGAACATGTAGGAAGCGGTTACAACAAGGATTCAGAAAAAAAAAGCTGTTATGAGAAGACAATTTATAGGACTAATAGGACTAGGTATAAAGAGATGAAGGAATTCTGTAAAAATAAAGGGCGGGTAATAGAAGTAGAATCACAGTAAGAAGGTCTAGGTTAGTCAGTAGGAAAACCTAGTTGTGAGGATAGTGGAATACCAGGATTATCATGAATGGTCTGTGGAGGATTTGGAGAACATACTAGATACACTTTGATCAGGAATGACATTAGAACACCTGATCTTCCTCAGGCAAGATAATAGGTTAGATAACCCCTTTGTGTCCCTTCCAGTATTATGTTTTTATGTTGTTACCTTAAACTCAGATAAAAAAGTCAAAATATATATTTTTTCTCTCTATAGGAAAAGTTTTAGGAAATAAATCCACTCAGAAATGCTCAACTGTTTTGTTTTGACATAGTCAATCAAAATAAAATGCTTCCAGATTCCCAGATCAAAATATTTAATTTTAATGTGTTAAATTAAATATGAATATTCCATTTGGAACCAGTTCAATAGTAAACTGTAATTGGTTAGAGTGCTGTGGTACCTTATGGGAACTGGAGTGCCAAATGCCTTCAATTTTCTGTAGAAAGTTTACTCACTAACAGGACTATCTCCTTCATGATGTTTGATAGTAATCTTTTTTCACATAATATACTATAAGCCTAAATCAAGATTACAGGGCCTCACTTTGTGATATAGTTCAACCAAGCAACCTAGTCTGTTTATGACAAACTCCACACATCTGAAGTTAGAAAAAATACAAGAAAAATTACAAGAGAAGCCAAACTCAATAGGAGAAATTACTTCAATGTTTCTTTTTACAGAAGCTACAAAAAAAGCAGACCTGATTTATAAAACCATTTTTTACAGCAAAACATAAAAAACTGCTATTTTCAAAACCTATAGGAAGGTTTAGGTATTGTTGATGACATTGAACCAGTTCTTTTCCTGGCATCAGCACAGGCCACGAATTTTTTTTTTCCATTTTATTTTAGGTTTTCAGGGTCTTTTTGACCCTGCCTTTCCCTGTCAAACAGACAGACTGCCAGAAGCAAAATGGGAGAAAAACAAGTAGCTGCTAGAGCTCCTTGAAGCATTCATTGAATTGTGTACAGAATTCCACAGCTGAGGTCTCCAAAGGGATTTAGATACCTAAATCCATGTGAAAACATGGACTTTAGTTTATTAAAGTCTCTTTTGGCATAAATCTACCACCTTCACTCATTATTTTCTGCCTCAGGACCTGGAGGAAGTGTTGTCATCAATGTGTGCTAACATCTGGCCCTGAGTAATTGACATTAGGGTTGAAAGTGACAAACAAACACAACTAGAGCTTCTAAGAATATTCATTGCAAATAATTTATTCAACTAGCTTAACCCTCCCTCCCTTTCTTCTGCTACTTGAAGAATCTACAGGGATAGAACGTGACCTTTATGGATTAGTGTCTTTACACTCACTCATTGAGCAGTTTGTGTGAACAATTTTGAGCCTGTGGATTCTCAAAAGCTGCTGGCTATGAATGTCCACTAATCCTGATTCACAATTTATTCCATATGATTGGTCACCTCTGCCATCCCCTTTTTTTACTTTTTTTTTTCCTCCCCTGCTTGTTACCTAATTGGTTGACCCTGGTCTTATAAATAGCAGAGAGAACTGTACAAATCACACAGGCTTTGCATCTGTAGGGGAAGAGGGATACGAAATAGCAGGAAATAAAATGGTACAGCTATTTCAGAACATTTTAGAATGTCTATTTGCACAAGAAAGATCAATATATTTGCCTAGATACATAGATTTGAGCTGTAAAAAGAGTTTTGTTCCTTGGCCACCTGACAGAAAGAAGTAAGCAGCTCTTTAGCAGGCTTTGCATTCAATTTTTATCTTGTCACATGCCTCAGAAACCATCACATGTATAGGCAATGCTGTTGGGGGACATTATGCTCCCACTCATTATGCAGACAATAAGCTCTTTTGGGACCTACCTTCTCTCTTACCATGCATATGCACCCCATGTAGCATAAGAAGGTCCTGACCTCAGCTGAAGTTTCTGGCTGTTTAAGTGACAAACTAAAAATAGGAGCAACAAATAGACTGTTTCCTCTGCAGTCATGCAGGTTTGCACGTCACCAATATGCTCTGATTCATAAATGAAAGCTCCTCCTAGTTCTTAAGCAAATACAAGCAGATTATTATATATATACATAAAAATGTATATGGTATAGATATAAAATAATACAAAATTGATATATACTGGGAACTGGAAGGAATTATGTAAGTGCAATCAGGATGAAGTCTTGTTGAAAATTACAAGTACATTTGAAGGGAAAACATTTTCTTTCTTTGCCCAGTTTAAATTAGGATGTGGGGGCATTGGACCCTGTGTAATACAACAGTCTAGTGAAGAATAAGGACTGTCAGTTATTACCAGCTCTCTGTATGTCCAGTTGAACCAGTGCTCTACAGGAAAATCTCAAGGGAGCTTGCTTCTTTTCCCCTCAGCTATCTGCTCTTCCCTAGAGAGGCTTTTTGACATCAGGGGCTTAACTGAAACATAGGAATTAGAGTGGAAATTGAAAGTATTCAAATATAAATTAATTTATACCCTAGGGTTATTCATGCCAACTAGCAATAAGTATGCTGGAAGTGAAAAAAAGGCTAATTTGAATGAATATGAGTGGGCAAAAAGCAATCAAGGGCAAGAAAGACTCATATGCAAAGTATGAAACATCAGATGGAGGAGAAAGGAATTAAAAGATTACAGCAGAAAATTAAAAAAAAAAATGAAAATGGGTACCATGTGAAAACGTGGGGACCATCTTTTTATATCTTGGTGTTAAGCTGCATTTCCAGACGTTCTCCATCATTCTGGGACCTCCAAAACCTAGATGTAACCATGTCAAAATTAAAATTAGAATTTCACTTAAGATTCTTGTGGACATCTGTCCAAGATATTATTGGGGAAAATGGCCTCCTAGACCTTGTCGCTGGTTTTGAAGTGAAAGGGTGATTGATACAGGCAGAGTAATGAGAAATGCTATCAAGTGACAATGCAATGACATGTCCAAAAAAGGAGCTGCTAGCAAATTCTGTCAGTTTCTTTTATTGGTCACATAACATTCTGGCTGACTTCACATCTGAATTTTTTTTTTGTACAGAGGCACAGTGGTGTCATTATCTCATTTGCCTTAGTTTGGGCAAGAAGAGATCACTAATATTCTGGTTCTAGAGCTGCCCATTCTGTTTTGCCCTTAACTTGAGTCCTAGGGTACATAACAGATTATTAACAGCAAAAGAAATGTACAATTTCAGTCATTGCACAGGAGCAAAGGAAGAAGATGCAATTTTTACCACTTTGCCTGGTTTCACCCCAGGGTAATTAGTTACTTGTTTTCAGGAGTAGCAAATGTGTGCTTACAACACAGATAAAGAAAAAATAAAACAAACAAGAATAGGAAATTGAAGTGAAGTTGAGGAACAATGTGGAGAGAGGCTAGTAATAAAATTAATATTATTCTGCCTTTACTAAGATAGATCATTTATGATCTTGTGTGGGATGAAAGCCTTAAAAATACCTTTTATCACTGCCCTTTAAAAACAGCAGACGAAAATATTTCTATTCATTATGAGTTCTTCTTTTAAGAAAGCACAACAACAATGTTTTGGCCTAAAATACTTGTCTATGTCTGATTAATTAACCTAGAGGCTTTCCCAATATTACCCAGATTTTTGATTAATTTAATTAAAGATCACCATTCTTGGTTGACCCATGGGTCACCATGTCTAACATGAGGAATAAAGTATTTTTTAAGAAGTAATCGGAACAGCTGATGAACGCAAAACGCAGAGTAATTTTCCTGTGTTTTGGAGATGGTTTTTAATAATCTGTTGTGGAACCCAAGTGTCGTGTATTCAAGCAGGTGTGCAGTTACTGACAATCACAAAAGGTAGAAAGCACAAAAAAAAAAAGAGCAAGAAATGCCTGGATCAGTAGTCAAAATGACATTGTTAATTGCTTTACCTCCAGCATAATTTCAGCATATGACATACTTGCTTAATCCATTCTTTCGGACACTAACCAGAACCTACTGGTCATTTCACTACTCCAATTCAGTGGAGAAGCCTTTCTAGGTAATATTAATTCACTGGATGCACCATGAAGAAAATCAGAAGACCTGTGATTTACTCCTGGCAGTGTTACTGTTCTGCACGAAATTGGTTAAGATTTGTTTTTTGCTTTTTGTGCTTTCTCTTTTCACCAACTATCTTCTTTTCTCAGATTCTTCCTTGTGATGCCTCTGTGTAAATTTCCATGTTGCACTACACGGTCCTTTTCTTGCTTGAGAACCTTAATGAGTTACTGCTTCTTGACTCCCGCGTGACCACAGAAGCTTCTCTATTGCTTCACTCCTCAGCTGGACAGGATAGAGGAGTTGTGCTTGTGGGTTGAGAAAAGGACAGGGATATCACACAGTGATTGCTGTCATGGGCAAAACAGGCTCAGTTTGGGGGAAACGTTGTTTAATGTATTACAAATAAAAAATTGAAAATGATATATATGAGATAATGAGAAATAAAACTGAGTCTTAAAACACTTTCTCCCCATGCCTCCCTTTTTCCCAAGCTTGACTTTTACTCCTGAATTCTCTGCCTCGTCCCCTCACCAGCCCAGGGGGAAGGAGAATGGAGGTTGTAGTAATTTCCTTACATTTTGTGTCCATTGATCTTTCTTCATCAGGGGAAGGACTTCTCACATTCTTACCCAGCTCCAGTGTGGGATACCTCCCACAGGAGACAGGCTTCCATGAAATTCTTCAACATGAGTTCTTTCTACAAGTTGTAGTTCTTCACAAACTGATCCACTGTATGTTCTCTCAACAATGCACAGTCTTTCAGGAGAGGATTGCTCCAGCATGGGTCCCCCATGGGGTCACAAGTTCTACCAGTAAGCCCTGTCCACCGTGGGTATCACATCATGTAACAGCCTCCTCTGGGCACCCAGCTAATCCTCTGTGGGTTCCTTCTTGGGCTAGAGGTGGATATTTGCTCCATCATTAATTTCCATAACATCTCACCTATGGTCTTCACCACAAGCTGTAGAGGAGCCTGCCTCTGATACCTGGATCATCTCCTCCCCTTTCTTCTTCATTGACCTTCATGTCTGGAGCATAATTTCTTTCCAGTATACTCACTCCTCTCGCATGGATGCTGTTGCCATTGAGAGCTCACCCCTTCCTACATTTTTCCTTGAATATATTATCCCAGGGGCACCATTACTGTTGCTGATCGGCTCAGTCTTGGCAAGCAGCAGGTGCATCTTGAAGGTACTTGGCACTGGCTTGATCTGGCATAGTGGAAGTGCCTTGCAGCGTCTTACAGAAGCCACCTCTGGAGTCTCTGTGCCACCAAAACCTTGCCATGCAAATTAAATAAACTTGTCCTTTACTTTCATCCTTATTTTCTGCTGCTCTTCCCTCTTGATTCCCACGTTTACTTTCAGAGGAGCAAATACCGACAGAATGGAATCAAATTGTTTAAAGTCCATTTAAACACAATACATTAATTTTAGGATTGTTAGCCACACACTTACACGTCCAGCTTTCTGCAGAGGGCTTGAGCTGTGCAGCAAATAAATCCAGTCACATATTTAGAGAGTTCTCTCTCATCTTCCTGCCAGGAAGCTCACGGGAGCTGAGAATTCATGCTGTGCTTTCCACACCAGCCCAACTCTGTGCCCATTTCAGCTGGCCTCCTGTATCAGCCTACCTGCACCTGTGCTTCCCTGGTTTTGGAAAACAGTATGCATACAGTCAGCCAGATATTACCACTGAGGTGGTCATGATTTCCTTAGTCTTAATGAAGCTTTCTTAAGTACTCTTTTCTGTCTTGCTCCTTCAGCTTAGCTCTGCCGGGCAGTGTCTCACCCAGTGCCTTTGCTTCCTTTGGATAGACTGCCATGTAAGTGAGTTGTGGTTTTGTGTCATTCCATCCATGATAATTTGGGATGAAAAACACACTCTGAAGGCAGCTGTAATGTTCTAGTTGTGAGAACTGAACACAGGGACAGAATATTAAGCTAATCTATAAGACAATCTTACACCAGCATTTTGCAGGTTAGATTCAATCCACCTGTTGCCCTCTAATTCTCTACATATTTCCCAAGGGTAAGTATGTTTTGTAGATTTAAGAAGATCCCTTCCAAAGAAGTCGTCACTGATTACTATTTCTTCTTTTTACACTTTTTGGATTTGAATATGCAAAGAAGGCTTATTTGCCTCTCCTTATGTTTTCATTGAGATATTATGGAATAAAATTGGAGGTTTACACTGAAAACAACACCAGACACTGCTTGCAAACTCACTATCAAATCAGTTCTATGCAGTTTTATGGTCAGGACCCATCTTGTACATGCTGTGAAAACCCTGTTGAATTCCATATTGGCACATGACACCCCTTTGGACTCCTGACCAACTTTGGATCTATCCCTGTAGCCAGCCTGTTTCAAGAAAGCAGTTGCTGTCACAAAGGAGAATAGAGCAAATAACAGTATTAGGCCAACTGTAAAACTTGGAGCACTCTCTGTGCTAACTTCAATATCAACAGCAGGGATGAAGAAATGAAATCGATCTTCCCTTCCCCTCTCTATTCCCAACCTTTCTCACATATCTCTGGCAGCCAAAACAGAGGATAAATCTGTTGTTAAATATTTGTAAATGCTCAGTTATCTGATGGTAACTCTTTTCCAACTGGAATAGGATGCAGAGCACAGATGCTTAGAGGAGATATACCAGTTATTTGGGTTTGGGTTGTTGTGTTGGGTTTTTTTTCCCTTCTTTCAGTGTAATCCTCTCTTCTTCTTTTATCCACTGGGAAAGAGAAAAAGAGAGAATACTTTGATGTTGCATAGTGCTCATTACACACTAGTCTTTTCCTCCCAACAAGCTCTTAGAGTAGGTAATAGTTGTTTTCCCCTTGGATGACTGTTAACTAACCAACTGGTCATTACCATCAGGTAATATCTAATCAGGAAAAAGGGAGGAGTTATTAATATTGAAATGCTACTGTGATTTGCAGTGAATTTCAAGAAACTGAGATTCTGTCATACAAGTTCTTATAATAAAATTTAAGTAATCAGTCCCATATTTTTTCCTATTAGTTTTAGCTAGACTAGAAAAGGTCAATGCCCTGGCAAGCAATGATTCGCAAATAACAGGTGCAGCCAGTTTCTATTATGCTGCCATGGGACACTGCTCTGTCACTTTTATTTACTGAATCAATCCACCAATGTCCAGCAGGAGAACAACAGTTAAATGGTCATTAATTGTAGGCTGATGTGCAGATGAAACAAATCTCCAAAGGGACCATAAACCTTTGTTCTTTAGCCTCCTCCAGCTCAAGCAATGGGATTAGCAGTAAATCACTCAATGCTTCATCTTCTTATTAAAAATTTACCATACTGATCATCCCAAGTGACTTACAACAATCAGGGAATAATTTTCTTCTTTTGTTTTTGTTTTGCTATATTTTTTTTTTACTTTATTTTCACTGCAATCATTCAAGACTTCCATGGTGAAACAAGCAATTAAACATAAAGCTAATAATATCCATAATGTATCTTTGATTGCCTTGTTTGGTTTCAGGGGTAGGAATTATGAAAAGTTGTTTTAGAAAAGTCTTTCCTGAAAATAAATTTTATCTTGTTTTATTACAGGCTTTAGTTTCATTCATACTGTGACTTCTGATGTGCAGTTCTAAGCATGTGTGTTTAGTTTTCAGAAACAGGAATGATTGAATTATTGAAGATGGTGAAATGGCAGTTCAAATGCCTTCCAGAGATCTCCCTAAAATAAAGGCCTTTCAATCACCCTTTGTATCCTGGACAAATTAGTCAGTCCATAAGACGACCATAATCATGGAGGGGTTTTGAGTTGAGCCTTGGTAGCAGAGTGTAGTGCATTCCATGGACACAGCAGCCGTCATTCCAAATAGAAACTGAGAAGTGGTAAGCAGATATGATACCCCTGCTTACTTCCTGGGCTAGAACAGTAAGAAAGAAATAGAAACAGTGGTACATGGGACCTCTGGGGCTTTATTTAATTTATCCTTATTGAGACAGTTACATTTGCAAAACAAGAAGAGGTGCCTATCTGAGTGTGGCAGGCACCACTGACAAACACAATATATCAAACCAGAAAGAGCAACCCCATAATGTACTATATCCCAAGGTAACCACACAGCTGAAACAATCAACTAAATTCCCCATCTCCCTTACCTAGTGTATCATCCTTAATGATACTTGTTTCTTCAGCAATCTTTTCAAAGAGAAGCATTTTGAATTAGGCTTCCATCCAAAGCTCAGAGTAATCAAGAAAACTAACACCAATATATTAAGCTAAGACTAATATGTATACAGAGAAATCACTATTTTATTCCTAGCATTTCTCCTATTTGTGCAACCGCAACCCTGTAAAAGAGCTCATGTTATGTTTGTTTACTGTAACCACTGCCACCATTTTCCTTGAAGAACCTCTTTTTTTTAACATATGATCTAAATTTACAAACTTTATATCTTCTTATACTAAAGCACTCACTATTTAATTAGATAGAAAATGAAGGATTCTCATTTTCCCTCATGCTTATGTATTAATCTATGAATATCTGAGATATCTCCGGATTCTCTTACTGCAGTCCTCAATTTGAAGATCGGTTGAGCAACAGTTCTTCAGCTTGACCTTTTTAGTCTTTCCTTTACTTTAGAAATCTACTTCTTGGAGATCTTGCCAGCTAAGAGAAAGGTCTGTTGCTTCTGGTTTAAGCCGAGAGTTTCTTTCTCTTCTCAATAGCTGTCAATCAAACCTTTGTACATGCTTTCCAAAGTTATCTAAGTTCCTCTAGACCCTTGCTGAAAATATGGATCTATGGAGAGTCCACCTACATTCATTCTCCAGTGTTTTCCCATTGATGGTTACTTTTGTTGAGTTTCTCTGTTCTTAATCCAATCACTGTATGATTTTTCGGTATTTCAATGTTTCATTAGTCTGAAAGGATATGATAATCACTTAAGAACAGAGATGACTAGGCCTAGCTCCAACTGTCATTGCAGCTAAATAGAGACAGGTAATAGACAATGTTTCTGGAACTCCTCTTTTATCTGTCTCTGCCTTCTTGCAGAGTGGGGAAAGAAGTTCATCTGTACCTCTTGAATGTACTGTGAGAAATGTGTGATGTTCTAGTGATAGACTCATATCAGGCAGTAGAGTTAAAACTCTGATTTAGGAATCATAGAATCACCAGATTGGAAGAGACCCACCAGATCATCGAGTCCAACCATTCTTATCAAACACTAAGGCGTGTCCCTCAGGACCTCATCTACCCGTGCCTTAAACACCTCCAGGGAAGGTGAATCAACCACCTCCCTGGGCAGCCCATTCCAATGACCCTTTCTGGGAAAAACTTCCTCCTAATCTCCAGCCTAAATCTCCCCTGGTGGAGCTTGAGACCATTCCCTCTTGTCCTGTCCCCTGTCACTTGGGAGAAGACGCCAGCTCCCTCCTCTCTACAACCTCCTTTCAGGCACTTGTAGAGAGCAATGAAGTCTCCTCTCAGCCTCCTCTTCTCTAGGCTAAACAACCCCAGATCTCTCAGCAGTTCCTCATAAGGTCTGTTCTCCAGACTCCTCACCAGCCTCATTGTTCTTGCCTAGACTTGCTCCAGAGCCTCAACATCCTTCTTGTGGTGAGGGGACCAGAACTGAACACAGCATTCAAGGAGTGGCCACACCAGTGCAGAGTACAGTGGGAGAATAACATCCCTGGACCTGCTGGTCACACCGTTTCTGATACAAGCCAGGATGCCATTGGCCTTCTTTGCCACCTGGGCACACTGCTGGCTCATGTTCAGTCGGCTGTCGACCAACACCCCCAGGTCCCTCTCCTCCCGGCAGCTTTCTAGACAGACTTCTCCCAGTCTGTAGTTCTGCATAGGGTTGTTGTGCCCCAAGTGCAGGACCTGGCATTTGGCCGTGTTAAACCTGGTGCCATTGGACTCTGCCCAGCAGTCCAGCCTGTTTAGGCCCCTTTGCTATTCTAGTGATTACAATGATTTAAATAATGGATAATTAACAAAGTTGATACATTCTTGGCAAATTGTCCTGGGCATGCTACGACTTGTTAAAAAAAAAGTTGAAAGATAGTTTATGGATATGTATAAGCATAAATACACATATTTATATTTTGGTACACAGGTAAGCAATCCCTGAGCCTTGTTATTAGCTTGATCTGAGTTTAAAATTGGATGATATTAAGAATCTTTCTCAAAGCATAATTCATTTTATGGAATCAATTCAAACACAAATACCCTACCAGTTTCTAGGAAAGACCAAGTCCAAAACTAAAATCAGTTTAATTATAACAAGGAAAAAGTCAAATACTCCCATAACTTCCACAGGAGGGGAACAATATAAACTAAGAATGGCTAAATACATTTCTTTCCTCCATGTGAAATAAAAGAAGTAATAGTACTCACTGTTTTAATCAAAATAATCACCTATTGATGATCTTGAAACACTGTATTTACAAAATATTAACTATCTAACAAAATTTAAGCATGTCATAAATAAATTTGGATTTTAATGCATATGGAAAATACATTATTCAAAACTAGAAATGAATGCATTCATTCTGCTAATGGGAAATGTCCACATAACTGGAAAAAGATGACAGTTTCAGTGAAGATCTTCCCAGAACCTTGTCTTCTTCAGATTTAAGAAGCCCAGTTCGCTATCTTTCCTCACAGTAGATGTGTTCCATCCCTCTAATCATTTTTATGACCCTCCTCTGGACTTCTTCTAACATATTCATGTCTTTCTGGTGCTGAGAACTCTAGAGGTGGATGCAGAACTGCAGGTGGGCTCTTCCCAGGGAGGAGTAGAGTGGTGAAATCACTTCTCTCTACCTGCTGTCTTCTCTTCTTTTGATATAGCCTAGGATACAGTTGGTCTTCTAGTCACTGCTCTCCACAACCTCATTTCAGGTAGTTGTAGAGAGCAGTGAGGTCTCCTCTCAGCCTCCTCTTCTCCAGACTAAACAAACTCAGCTTTCTCAGTCACTCCTCATAAGGATTGTTCTCCAGCCCCTTCACTACCTTTGTTGCTTTTCTCTGGACTCGCTCCAGAGCCTCGACATCCTTCTTGTGGTGAGGGGACCAGAACTGAACACAGGATTCAAGAAGTGGTCTCACCAGTGCTGAGTACAGAGGGAGAATAACCTCCCTGGACCTGTTGGTCACATTGTTTCTGATCTGAGCCAAGACGTCATTGGCCTTCTTGGCCACCTGGGCACACTGCTGACTCACGTTCAGTTGCTGTCAACCAACACCCCCAGGTTCTTCTCCTCCAGGCAGCTTTCTAGACAGACTTATCCTAGTCTGTAGCTGCATAGAGTTGTTATGCTCCAAGTGCAGGACCCAGCATTTGGCCTTATTAAACCTCATGCCATTGGACTCTGCCCAGCGGTCCAGCCTGTTCTGGTCCCTTTGCAGAGCCTCCCTACCCTCCAGCAGCTCCACACTTCCACTCAGTTTAGTGTCATCTGCAAACCTGCTAAGGGTGCACTGGATGCCTTCATCCAGGTCATTGATAAAGACATTGAACAGGGCTGGACCTGGTACTGAGCCCTGGGGAACCCCACTTGTAACTGGCCTTCAGCTGGAGTTAACTCCATTTATCACCACTCACTGGGCCCAGTCAGCCAACCAGTTCTCCAGCCAGTTTTCTCTTGGTCACGTATACTCCACTATATTGCTTTTTATAGATGTGTTTGTTGTTCAGTTGCTTTGTCAATGCCCACAGCTCATCAGTGTCTCCCGTGAAAACTGCCAGCATCTTGTGGGTCTCTAGTCCCTGGCATTTCCCTGACTCAGGAAAATCTCTGTGTGTGAACATCTGCCTCTCCGTTGCTTATCAGGCATGCTTTGCAACATCTCCCTTCAGCATTTGATGAAAACCTTTGGTGATGGAGAGCAAGAAATATGCCTGTATAACCTGACCCACTATTTTTCTACCCTCCAGATAAAGTAGATTTTCCAAATCTCCGGTCTGCCCTCCACCCCCAGCAAACAGACAAGCAAGCAAGCAAGCAAATGAGTAAATCAAGAGATAGATAAACAAATTTCTCTTTTATAATTCTGATTCTTTGTTCAATTTTTGCAACAGTATAGAGTTTTGCTTTGTATGCTTCGTAATACACCTTTGGAAGCTGTTGCTTCTATGAGTTTGCCCCTGCCAGAGGGTTGTAGAATGGATTTCTACCAATACCACATAATAGTAGAATTGTAGAATCATAGAATGATTAAAAATAGAAAAGGATAGCAGTGATTAATTATCCTTTTTTACTTCCTTGATAATTTTTGCTTATTCTGTAGATGTATATAGTACTTTACTAAGACATAAGAAAACCAGATCACTACTCTCTGGTAGATCTCATCTGCATTGGGCAGATAATATGACAAATAATTACTTTCCAAAACCAACTTTTTCTGCTGAGTATCTCTCTCTATTTTTTAGTATTGGCAGCCATTAAGAAGTGAGGTATGGATGTTCTTAAGAGCTTGGATCACATGGATCACATAAAGCAGCTAAGACAGGTTTGGGAGGATCCTCTGCTCTTCGAAATTCTTCTGTCGTTGTCATATACAGTACATGAAACATCCATCAACTTCACATCTGAAACAATATTCTTCTTTGAAAAACTAGTCCTAAGGGTTTGCAGCATGTGCCCCAGAAGACTAATGATGAGTGCAGTTATTTGATTGATAGAAAGTATCTTTATTTTATTTTTTTCAAAAACATACATGACCAGCTACAGGAGCACAAAATTACAGTAACACTTAAGCACCAAGACATAAACAGAAAGGACCACTTTTGTTTTTCAGAAGGGGAGATATCTAAAAGGGGGAGAGAAAACAGGGGCACTCAGTACAGCAGGGGTGGTCATACTTTGCCCAAATTCTTTGAGGACTGTATTGGTACATTGCCAAGAGCCAAAGGGCTGCATTGAATTTGCATTAAAGGGAGCAGATGGCATCAGCTGCCCTCAACTTTAATGTTGATATGTGGCCTACAGAGCAAATCTGTACAAAACTTTTCTAATTAAATCTGAAACAACATGCCTCATCTATTCCCCAGCAGCACAGCCTTTCTGATGGCATTTCTGCAATGCTACTTCTATCCCCAGCCAAGACAGACAATGGCAGCAGTGCAGAGAAATGAAAAATAAGAACACACACAGACATAGAGTTTTATCCGAAACACATTTTATAAGCACTAGAAGAGAATGAGTGGGCTACATTTAATCTCTATTGGTCTTTATAAGGTAGCATTCTTTGTAAAAAAAGTAGTGTTATTGTATTTATAAAGTATGAAATTCTGGATGAACCAGGCAGAGGTATCAACAAAGTCCAGTCAGAGGAAGAACAAGGGAGAACTAAGTTTCAAATCAGCTCAAACATTTACTAGGAAAACCCAGAGAAGCCAGTTAAGGTTAAAACTTTCAAATTTGCCTGTTTTTTCATACACAAAATGAAATAATCTGGAATAGTCAATAAACCATGATTTAGCTGTATTCATGCACTTCATTGACAGACTGTGTGAACATTTCCCCCAAGAATTAAACAGATGACACCATAAATAATTCCATTATACCAACAATTTCTGACAACAGCTGTTAATCTGCTCTCTGCAGTGGAATTCAATAGCAGGTAACTGCATTTAACAGTTATGAAAACTATCTACTTTTATTTCCAAGGATCAACTTTTCAAAATATTTACTTTGTGTAGTTATTTAATTTTCAAGGACTTTATTTAAATATATTCTTTCCTCTCCTTGTTTCTCATAAGCAAATAGGAGATAAAATTGTGTATCCATGCTAAGCATTATTATTAATAATAATTTCTGAGCATATATGAAATAATAACTTACTTATATTTTAACAGGCAAGACTAGACATCTACATCTGCTGAGATTATGTCTAGATATATATTTGAAAAATTAAATGAGGTGAAATGAATTGCCTAGCAAAAATAAAACCTATTTCATTCAATGGCTTTCTGCAAAAACATTTGAGCCAAATTTTCCTTGGTAGAATTCCATCAACATCAAGATTAAATAAGGTTGGGTTTGGGTTCTTTTTTCCTTTATAAAACAGGCAGGGAGAATGTGTGTCTTTTTTAGTTTACAAAAAAGTGCATGAATTTACTGGTCAATAAGGTAATTGAGTGAGGAAAGAAGAAAAATGTTGTGAATAACTAAAATTGATTTTTTACACAAAGATCCCTGAAATAATATTAACAGTTTGTGTACTGCACTGAACTTTATTTCAGTCCTAAATTTGACTCAACTAGTGCATGGTAATAGTAAATTAGATAGTGTTGATTAAAGAAAATTGTAACATAAAAAGCCAAAAAGAAGCCCCAAACCCATACCTTCTAGATGATACAAAGACAATACAGAAATAAGGAGCAGAAGAGAGTGTTCAGTTCAAACTTCTCCTTCCTTGTCTTCCTGCAAATAACTTCCATATTAGAACTAGAGTATAACTGAAGAAAAGGAGTAAGAATCATACTAAGAAATAGGGCTGGATTAGGTACTGAAGAGTTTCCTCAGCTTACTTCTTTCCACTTTAAAACAAACACGAACTTCTGGGAACTATGATCTTATGGACAGGACAGCCGCTGGAAAAAACTTTTCAAATATGTTATTTCAGACAAGGGTAGAAGTTATATGAGCTCTGATGTACTTAGAGTTTTGTACTGATTTAGTTACTCAGACAGGAATAAACGAGAGTCATAGTCAAGATTTTCAAGAACACATTTCTTGTAGTGGAAGTAAGGCAAAGCATTAGAAAAGTTAGATGTGCAAAAAACTTGCTATTTCATATAGAAAAACACTTTTGTAATGCTTTATTTCAGTACAAAATACAGTGCAATGCTGCTGCTTTTATAGTAAATTTGATTTTTTGAGGGAGGAGATCTGTGAGAAGCATCACAATCTTTCAGATACTGTGCAGAAATGGCACAGTGAGTTATTTGATTTAATTTTTTATTTAGAAACTGCTTGATGTATTTCAACCTTTCCTATGGTCTGCTGGTTGCTTTGGGGTAAAAATTTCTTATTTTATTTTGAGTTTTCCTGAGGGGAAGAAAACAAAGTGAAGTTAAAAGTCTTCTGAGTTCAAGGAATGTGTCTTATGAGCCAAACAATAATGGGTGAAATTCAAGCTTAAATCACTGGGGAATAATTTGTTGACAGCAGCATCTGGAAAACAAGTTTGCAATAGTTACAGAGGTTAGTTTTTAGAACAAATGATAGAAAGTAGATGTTAAAGATAAATTTAAAGGCATAGAGTGGGAGGAAAAAAGAAAGTAATTAGATGCGGAATAAGTTAGGGAAGTGAAAAGGAGATTTAGCAGTTTGCACATAGTAAGTTGCTGTTAAAAATCAGAATCATTTGAATGAAAAATAAATGTCATATCATTGATAGCAAATAAAAGACAAAATCTGAAAAGGGATGGAGAAATATGGCTTGCGAATTTCCTGACATTTTTTTCTTGGTACAAAAAAATGCATACTATAAATATAATCTCTTTAACACAAGAAAACCTTGTTTAATTTTTTTAAAGAAAGTTTTCTATCTGTTCAAAAGAAAATTTCAAAGTTTTCAATGAAAAATATCAATATTTGTATTTCCAAACAAGGTGTCATTTTAAAATATGCAATTAATGTGTTTAAAATCAGAATATATAAAGGGATTCTGAGAGTTGCAAACTTTTACTAATTCTCTGTATTTGGCCTCTAAGAGGATAAAATGTATCTCTGTTAACAATTATGACAGGAGGTGATGAGTGCCAATTTCTTCTTTTAAGAAGGAATTTTTCTTTTAAGGAAGAGGATAGGGTTGAGTTCCTCCAGTACCCATTCCAGGCAACTTAATAGGCAAAAGTGTACTGTAATTCAGGAAAGCTGATTAGGGGCTCCTTATCAGGATCACAGCAACAGAATGAAAGGTAACTGTTTTAAGCAGAAAGAGGAGAGATCTAGAATAGATACGAGGAAGA
Source organism: Coccyzus lansbergi (assembly GCA_033558105.1). Taxonomy (NCBI): domain Eukaryota; kingdom Metazoa; phylum Chordata; class Aves; order Cuculiformes; family Coccyzidae; genus Coccyzus; species Coccyzus lansbergi. The sequence goes on from JAUMJK010000447.1 coordinate 1,498,951, forward strand.
ATTTTTTTACTGTGTGAGTGGTGAAGCACTAGAACAGGTTGCCCAGGGAATCTGTAGATGCCCTCCCTGTGTCTGAAGGTGATCAAGGCCAGGCTGGATAGGGCAACTTGATCCAGTGGAAGGTGTTCCTGTCTATGGCAAGTGGTTTGAAACTAGACGTTGTTTACAGTCCCTTTCAACCCAAACCACTCTATGATTCTGTGATTCTGTGTTTCCTGTATTCTAAGTCCTGGATTTTTTTTGCATAGTATTAGGTTCCTTAGTAGATCAGGAAATCTAATAGTCTTACAATTTCTATTAATCTTGAAAGCAATTGTAAAGGGCAGGACGAATCACAAAATAGGATTATTTCTGGAATGATATGTGTCACACTGTTGATATTCCTTTCCCTGACAGTAGTGGAAGCCTAGAGAAACTATTTTTATGCTAGGCTGCCATTATTAAGTTAACTTGGATGACATAACATTGTTCTCTTTCAGGAACCAGCAATCTTATAAACAGAATTCATAACTGGATTTTTGAGCCTAGGATTAACTAAGAGATTATTTTGTTCTCTGAAGTCCATAGCAATGTGCTGAGTACTCAACAGTGATTTTTTTCCACTGAGAGGATCTGTTATCTTCAGCTCTAGGGACCAAAAATGGGTTATGAACTCCTGAAGAGATGAATGTCTTCAAACTCAATTTATAAATTTATAAGCTGCACTGAAAATTGTTAACAGTATTTGAAAATCATGCTATCAGCCAGCCAATAGCAACTAGAATGTTTCATAACCATATACACAGGTAATAACAATTTACATTATGAATATTCAATAACTTGCAGGCTAAACTAGAAATGAATGGAAGTTCAGGTATCCTAGCATAATTAGCAGTGATTAGGATCAAGCATTTGTTTGCTTGTTTGTTTGTTTGAATACAAAAACATTGTCATATCAGCTCCATATCTTATTTCATACTAGAGTATAGGTAACTGGTATTTACAGATCCAGGTGAATGGTCAGGAACTATGAAATATTTTCAACTTTTCACAGAATCACAGAATCATATAATCACAGAATCACCAGGTTGGAAGAGACCCACTGGATCATCGAGTCCAACCAATCCCACCAATCTCTAAACCATTCCCCTCAGCACCTCATCCACCCGCACCTTAAACCCCTCCAGGGAAGGTGAGTCAACCACCTCCCTAGGCAGCCTCTGCCAGGGACCAATGACCCTTTCTGTGAGGAATTTTTTCCTTATGTCAAGCCTGAACCTCCCCTGGTGGAGCTTGAGTCCATTCCCTCTCGTGCTGTCCCCTGTCCCTTGGGAGAAGAGCCCAGCTCCCTCCTCTCTACAACCTCCTTTCAGGTAGTTGGAGAGAGCAATGAGGTCTACCCTCAGCCTCCTCTTCTCGCTCCTCATAAGGCCTGTTCTCCAGCCCCTCCACCAGCTTCGTTGCTCTTCTCTGGACTCACTCCAGAACCTCAAAGTCCTTGTTGTGTTGAGGTGCCCAGATGAGTGGAACAAGCACACAAATGACTTCCCAATGTTCTCCCAGACCCAAACCATCAGCATCTAAAGACCTAGATTCAGACATGGCATCCAGTCTTCTAATAGCCCTCAGCATACTACTCCTCTAAGAACCTAATTGCTCCACAGCACACCCTCGACTTTATCTCACTCTGTTGCCCCAAAAATACTTGAGAAAAAAATCTGTTAGTTTTCACAATAACTATGTACAAATTTGATAGCACAGAACGAGGTAGAACCTGCTTACATAAAGTGTCCATAGCTTTTGTGGCATTATTGCTGGTTTGTTCCTTATTTTTGTATTGGTTTGAAATCCAGTAAACATTATCATTCTACCAGAAGAAAAAGAAAGAAATGGCAAAGCATGTGTTTTTGGTGAAAAATACAGATAGTAAACTACAGTGCAGTGCTGTAAAGGAACACCTGTGACAGAGATTTAACAGTCCAGGTATTCTTATTAGACAAAGACACACCAGGTCTCAAGCTGATTGGTTATTTACATGCCATTACTCCCTGTTTTGTATCTTTCATTGTTGAGATATTTTTTCATTTAGATGCAGAAAAAAATTAGCTTGCTTCCTTTGTTTTATTAAAACAGCCTTTTAGCATCTATCTTAGATGCGAACTCTCACATCCTCTGTGTTGATTCTGTGCTTTGCCAACTAACACCAACACAGAACTCTTTATAGTAAAATATTTCTTAGGCATCTTCCAAGAACTTTCAACTCTGGGTACATTTGGAGCACAGTTTCACATACACAAGATTAACGAAAGTCCTCATTAAGCCATGTCCAGTCTTCTAGCTACAATTCTGCAGCATCGAGTAGGTCATGCCAGGAGGCACTTCCAGTGATATTGAGCTCTTAAATTCCCAGAAATAAACTTCAATCTTTCTCTCTATAGGTTTGGTTGTCCCAGTCATAGAATCATAGAATGACTAGCTTGAAAAAGATATTTGAGATCATGAAGTCCAGTCCTACCTGTCCACTACTAAGACATATCCCTTAGCACTTCATCTACCCGTCTTTTAAATACCTCCAGGGATGGTGACTCAATCACCTCCCTGGGAAGCCTGTGCCAGTGCTTGATGAACCTTGTGGCGAAGAATCTTTTCCCAGTATCTGAACATCCCCTGGCACAGCTTGAGGTTCTAGGATTTAGAAAAGCACAAGTCTGAGCAGTTCCTATTGCTAGACAAAAAGAAACTCAGACACCACAACCCATAATCTCAAAGCATCCAAAACCAAGACAATTTTTGTGAATGATTAATCCAATTCATTTTGGGCTAAGAGCTGGTAGGAAACAAAAGGTTGCAAAAGCAATTCTATCAACTTGATCAGAGCTACACCAGGACTGTGTCTCAAGATCATTATCTTACAAGACACGGATGACAATCTCATTATGCAACCAAATGTGTCTAGCACTTTCCTGTATAAATATACTTAATAGATATAGTTTTGACCTTTTTCTGTAAAATTAATAAAAAGGAGAATGGTCTCAGGGAGGCTTTTCTCAGTCCCATTAATGGGTGTCTTTTTTGTGTAAATAAATATATTTCAGCACAAGAAAGAAAAGCATTTTATGAAGAAATAACCAGAGTTTCCCTTTCTTTGTACATTATCTCTGCACCATTTTATTACAAAGAGAAAAAATCTTATTCCATAGGGTTATCTGCCTGTACTCATGTCTGTCTCCTCATATCCATATTCCACTAGAATGTTAATGCTTTAAAGTTCCAACTATACCTCAGAGACGGATATATTTGACAGGAATTTTGTTGTATGACAAGGACTGGTCCCCAGAGTATGGAGCCCTAGGGAATTTCAATCCTTTGATTTATATGCACTTTTATAGATCATCCTCATAGTATTTGAGAGTGAGGGGAAATTCAAGATTCATCTATGCACACTGTGGCTTATGCCACGACTTGAACAACTCCCATGAGACAGAGTGTAAATAATATTTGGTTTGCTACTCTGTCCCCCAAAAGTCAAGTGGGCAGCAAAAAGGCTGTAAAAGAGCTGCAAGGAGGAGGAAGAGGATGAAACCTACACTCCTTTCTTTACTTCATTATGCGTCTACTCTGACTGAGTTTAATCATCTGACCAGGAGGGTGGAAAATGTAAGAAAGGAAGGTCAGATCTATAAGGCTTAACTTGAAAGCATGTATTCCAGTACTATTTCTTTCTTAGGGCCGTAACTTATACCTTTGGGAACCCAAGGGAAAGGCATGTATTGTTACTGTTAGTAAACAAGAAAACACAAACACATTTTCCTCTACTTTGTGTTGGTAACGGCAGTGAAAAATCAAATAGGATTTCATAAGGATATTTTGCCTTGGTTAACAAGTTCAACATGTGGCACACAAAGACTTCAAGAGGAGGTCTGTGGAGGACCAGGTATCATCCTACTATAAGTACTATTCTGTGCCCTTCTTACAGTGTCACACCTGTAGCACACTCAGCTTTACTGAAAGGTTACAATTGATTTATTCAAGCCTGAGAGGAGAATTAGACTCACAATTTGAAAATAATGATACTTGGTCATAACATCAGTTCAGACCACACACATTACCTTACTGATGATGATTGTTAATAAGTTATTTAAAAAAAAAAAAGAAAGAATAAAGCAGCTCAGAGCTGAGTGATCTCTGTGGTGATGAATCAGCACAGAAATAAATCGAGGGGTTAGAGTGGTGTCCCTTGGCTCAGTCACTAGTTCTCACAGGGTTTCCTCTGATGCAGTTAGGTTATCTCACAGCAGCATTCCCAGTGAAAATCAAGGTCCCAGTGAACTAGACAGAACCCTATCCCACTGAATCTGTAGAATTATCTTTTCATTGCCATATTGAAAGTTTTGTGCTGCCCACAAAAATACTTTCCTTACTGTAATAAACACAAGGTTATTTCTTGATGCAAAAAAGTTTAAGATATTATTGCACATTTCTGCACCTTTCCATGCAAACTTCTCTAAAGCTCATGTGAGGTTCTAGTCTCACAACAAGGCATTGAGAACAGTAGACAATGATGGAAGATATCTTCAGGTAAAGATAAGAATCCCAATGCCATTGACTTATGAGACAATCCTACTTTTAAAAACAGACAATCAACAGTGGGAACTCAAAGCCTCACAGGGTGCTAAAAATGTAGAAGAATAGAATGCTGTCTTTATATGTGGTATCAAGTTCGGTTTACTGGTGTGATTAAAAGTTATATAATCTTTAGCTGACTCTCAGATTCTCACCTTTTATCTTTCCTGTTTCATGAGTGCCAGGATTTCCCAACCCCTCAAAAATAATACACAGTAAATATTTAAAAATAAAACATCATAAAATAAAAAAGCATAATGATAATGGCAATAATAATAATAATAAAACTATTACAGGCAAATGAGCCAGATCAAATCTATTAATATCTAGCAGGAGAACATCTGTCTATCAAAGTCTTGTCTCCCTATCTGACTACGATCAAATAAACAAAACAGCCTAAGTGCCTCCAGGGCAGGGGCTCTGGAGGAGTCCTGGAATATCTTCAGAGTCTGGAACTGTAAGGCTGCCATTCTGCTAAGGATCTGCTAAGGATCTTGCTAGATCTTACCTGTAGGAAGAGGAAAAAGTGCTCTATTTCACATGGATGAACATTAGTCCAAAGTAAGAATGTGGTTAGAGGATTTTTTTTCTTTTTTTTTTCCTTTTCCTTTTCCTTTCTTAACATAAATGAACTTTCTACTAGAAGAGAAGGTAGAATAAGATAAACTTAATATTTACCTGAAACAGGTTTTGTTTCTTAAAAAAACCAATAAAACTTACCTGAAGTGACTTAGAGCTGGGAAAAAGCCTTCACCTTTCTTTTGGTTTTGATTTTGGTATTTTTTTTTCCAAATACCTTTTCTGTAATTTCCAGTGTTTTAATCTAAATGGTCTATACTTGTCACGCTGCTGTATTTATCTCTTGGAGTTGATGACTACTGCATTAAAGGATCAATGCCTGGACTCTGAAAAAATAGAAGGTGTTTGCTTCAGCTATTTTGCTGAATTTTGCTTTGACCTTTCCAGCTTCCAAGAAAACCTAGACATTGCACACTTGTCACGGTTAAAGTTTATTTAACAAAACATCTGTGTGGTTAATATAAAACCTCTAGAACAAAGGATTAAACAAGTTGAATGGTCTTACTGTTTCGGTAGTGTTATGACCACAACACTCCCCTCTCATAGACTTTCGTACTGCACTTCAGGTGAAGGTACACAGATAGTTTTTCTTTACTTACAATCCCCATGGCATAGCCATATGTATATGCTGGTTTCATTTAGTTGTGTAATTGCTGATCTTGTTTGCAAATGTTGCTAAATATATGATTAGGCATAAACTGCAGCAGTCTACTCAATATATTTAGGCAAATTATATTATTGCATTCCTTATCTCAAATACAGACAAAACCCCCAGTTACCCAGTTCACAGTTGTCTAATTTTTTCTGCAATCTTTTCATTATCAGACTTCCATTGCTGAAGGCAGAAATATTTATACCAGTGAGGCTAGAGGTTAGACCTGCAATATTTCATCAAGAGCTGATTACTAATTATATATATTGTCTGTAAAACATAAACCTGAATCTAGTATGTTCTGATTTTACTGACGATTGCATGCACAAGTTTTAAAGCTTCCATGGATATCAGCTCACATATCTGGATGAGTCATATATTAGTCAAAAGGAAGCTTTGATCATACTCTACACTGACTGATTTTAGGACAGAACACTTCATCTCAGCCACATTTCACCCATCAGCAGTGTTATACGACCCTAGACTGTTTCTTCCTTTACACTGGACTTGGTATTTTGCAACACCAGCCTCTCATGCCTGAATTTAAAGATAACCACAGTATGGAAAACTAATTTTTTGGAAGCCAATCTATGTGTTATAAGGAAGATATGAACTGATTGCATGCAGTATAGTGCACACCTCATACCAAATTGTTACAGTGGAAAGAAAACAGGAAAACTATAAATGTCCTATAGTATCATCTCTAGCAAATCTGTTCCCACAGTTTGTTCTCCCTGGAGAATCTGGAGACTTCTTAACCAATAAATTGCCTGCATTGAATGTTGTATCAGCAACAGTAGTTCAAAATTCAGTTACCAAAATCAAGTTTCCTGCTTCAGATTTCTGAAAGGAGGAATGAGTAGATATATATTAAGAAAAGTCTTTATCCAGTTCAGCTTATTTTTCTTTACATTTGAAGAAGCAAATATTTTGCATTGACAGGGCAGTTGATTGACCAGCTAGAGTACTGGCCAGGGGTACTACTCACTGGAACTCGCAGTCAAGGCTATTTTCTCAGTAGGAAACAAACTAAATATGTTTCACTGTCAGTGGATGGAACCAGAACATTCAAGGAGCTTCTAGGACTTCAAAGACATATATAATCTCTTCATAAATGAGCCAAGATGAATATACCCAGGAAATCCTTTTCTTTCAAAGCATACATATATATATAAGAATAGATGATTGGCTCAACATATTGTGTTAAGAAGGCTTATTATCTAAACTTACCCAGGAAAAAAATTACATATTGTCATTAACCTTTCATTCTAAAAACATTATGTGTTTATTAAGGTACAAATAGTGTAGACATAAGACAGTAAGAAACATTTGTCCTTGGATCCAAGACTTAATTACAGTGTATCTGATTTTCAAAGAACTTTATAGACATACCAACAAGAGGTATAGATCTGAGATTGTATGACTAAGTTCTAAGAATTTATCAATGAATATGACCAGCTAAAATTACCATTCTTTACTTTTGTTCTAACTATTGTTTAGAATAACTAAATTCTGTGCTTTCTAGAGTGTTTTACTTGTCATGGAAGAGAAGTCAGACAAATTGGCTGCTTTTAATATAAAGGCAATTATTATTTATTCAGGCTGCTGAACAAAGATTACTCAGTGGTAATGTGGCACTTAGTCTGCTTTGACCAATCTGCAACGTTTAAAATTAAAACCAGCATACTTCTTTGTATCTTGTTTGATTACATCATGGAAAGAATTAGTGATGGACAGACTCTTATAATGTCCAATTTCTGTTTAAAAAATGTGTCTTGAGTAGAGGCCACACTTTCCTACTCTCACTATTCTCGGATACCTATGAAGCTTTGTTATAGTTTGGAATCATTACCATTCTCACTTATATTTCTCTAAGCTGTATTTAATACTTCTACTCTTTACATTTACATGTTGTAATCAAATACACACATATATATACACACATCTATGTCAATATACATCAAATATCTCTGTGTGTATATATATATCAGAGAACTGGAAATCTGTTTGATAGGAGTATTTAGAAGACTGGTCAGTCAAACAATTTAAGGTTTAAAACAGAATTCTACTGGACTAATGTTCATCAAGGACTTATTATGTTAATGATTTATTCCTACTTGTTAACAATTATTATCACCGCATTTTCAGCAGTTAGTTCTTAATGATCAATTCTAAATAAGTACACGTATACAATGCAGTGAAGCTCATACCATGCAATTAGGGCTGATGGCTATAGTCCTTGATGATCTTAATAGATGTGGACAAAGTGATCAGGCTTTCTTAAACAAGGGACCACAGCTGATATCCTGTTATAAAGTGCTTGGGTTTCCAGTCTGTGTCAAGCTCTTGGCCTCCAGATATTGAGCGTGTTTGCTGCCCAAAGGTAGAAGGGGGGTGCTACAGTCCCAAGCTGAAACAGCTGACTTCTCCTGTTATTTAGCTGGGATATTTTTGTCCGTCACTGAGCTGCAGCTTCTTTTCCTTCAGTGAAAGCAGACTTTTCAACGCTCTTGAGGTTGTGCTGCTTCAGTGATCAATAATTGCCCATCAGTGAGTTGCTTGCAGTTCTGGGTCTTCTGGTTTTGACCCATGCCCATACCTTCAAGGCCTTTACTGCCATCTCACATTTAAACTGACATGATAATAGGGAAAATGTGGTACCACACTCAGGTTCACACAACGGGTTCTCAGAGCAAGACGATAAGTCCAAGAGGCCAGCACAGGGGACAAACATTGCTAGCAGAAGGCTTATGTTATATTACTGACACTGATTATACTATTTGTATGGGCCATTAGGTGCAAAAGTGTTTATACAGTCATGCTGTATTAGTGTGTTTATGTTTAGTTTCAAAACCAACTAATATTAAAGTCTCTCCAGTGCTCTTCTCCTTTCATGGGTGCAGCAGGTCTCTGTTCATCTAACATATTTATGAATTGTAAAAGAACCACTTTCCCATGACAACCAAAGGACCCACTCATGCTGATTGCTATCAGTTTTTTCAGGAGAGTGGCCTAGGGGAAGAATTTAGGCTTTTACCTTTAGCCCAGGAGTATGACAGACTGATGATGCTATTCCAGTTATTACCCTATCTTTCGAGAGAGATTCTTCTTCCTTTCATAGATTCACAGAATAATAAAACAATTTAGGTGGGAAGGACCCCTAAAGGCCCCTTCTAGTCCAACATCAATACAATGGGCAGATACATCTTCAATTAGATAAGATTTCTCACACTGAATTGAGAGTAAGATTGAGACCATGATCAACAGAAAGAAAGCCACAACAAAAAACATGAATAAAAATGTTTTTGTAACATCCTCTCATCATTTCATCTCTCATAACTTGTTTCTAAACCCTTTCTTCACACAAATGTGGCAAAATAGTTAAGGGCAGCTGGTCACCTCTTTAAGAATAGTACTTAAGAAGGAAATCTAAAGTCTTATCCGGGGTCACAAGATAATGAGGACCTTTGTTCTTGTCAGGGTCACATAAAGTCATGGGAGAGAATTAATAATATTTCAATTTAAAATACATACAAAAAATGAAATTAAGTAATATTATTAAACTATAATATAAATTGAAATTGTGGAAAATTGTTCATCAATTTCCGCTTTTTCTTTAGATGGGTGTCTAAAAGTACACAAATGTCTATTCTAAGGGTATCTTTGAACATAAGAGGCTTGGATTTTAGGTCTACTTGTCACATCTGGTTTAGGATTATCCTGAGTCATCTTATCTCTTCTTTAACTTAGAGAGAAGCTTCTTTATCTGCTTGCACTTCTTTATTTGCCCTGCACTTGGGACACAGCAACCCTATGCAGAGCTACAGACTAGGAGTCTGTCTAGAAAACTGCCTGGAGGAGAAGGACCTGGGGGTGTTGGTCGACATACGACTGAACATGAGCCAACAGTGTGCCCAGGTGGCCAAGAAGGCCAATGGTATCTTGGTTTGGATCAGAAATGTTGTGACCAGCAGGTCCAGGGAGGTGATTCTCCCTCTGTACTTGGCACTGGTGAGGTTGTTCCTTGTATACTGTGTTCAGTTGTGGGCCCCTCACCACAAGAAGGATGTTGAGGCTCTGGAGTGAGTACAGAGAAGAGCGACAAAGCTGGTGAAGGGGCAGGAGTACAGGCTTTATGAGGAATGGCTGAGAGAGCTGGGGTTGTTTAGCCTAGAGAATAGGAGGCTGAGAGGAGACCTCATTGCTCTCTATAACTACGGGAAAGGCGGTTGTAGAGAGGAGGGAGCTGGCGTCTTCTCCCAAGTGACAGGGGACAGGACAAGAAGGAATGGCCTCAACTTCTGTCAGGGGAGATTTAGGCTGGACATTAGGAAAAAAATTTCACAAAAATGGTCACTGTGCACTAGAACCAGCTACCCATGGAGGTTGTTGATTCACCTTCCCTGGAGGTGTTTAAGGCACGGGTAGATGAGGTCTTGAGGGACTTGGTTTAGTGTTTGATAGGAATGAACTTATTGATCTGGTGAGTCTCTTCCAACCTGATGATTCTACGATTCTATGATTCCCCATAAACCGTAATGTCTTGACTTCTCCTATTTCGCCATAACACCTTAGAAAACATTAAATAGAATTTGTTTCTTTAATCTCAGATGCAAAGATCGTTCAACTGATATTCTCATATCACCTAAAGAACAAAATTCTGCCAAAAACATGCTTTACAAATAATTACTAAAATATCAGATACTAGTTTCTGAGCCTAGGTCTCTTACAACACAATCCTTGCTTTAACAACAATATTTATGGGAAAATAACATTTCCTTACAGAAACTCTAGTTAGATGACTACAACCTGGTTCAAGGAGATAGATTTAATGAATGTGTGTTTTCTAATAAAATCTATACTATATGTCCCAGCCATCTGCAATATTTATGCATGAGTTTTCCTGTGTTTCAATGGGAGAGAGGCTTCATGAGCCTCTGCAAAGTACTGACAAAGAAGTGCAGGGCTTGAGGGGAGGGAGGAAGTGGAGATTAGAATGGGACAGCAGAGAAGAAATTTACTTTGGTCTTGTTTCCCCAGTTAGCTAACATTTGGTACAAGATGTCTGAAGTTCAAGATAGTAACTCAGGTATCTTTACAGACTCATCAAAACTGTCAATGTTTGCATAAAGCTGAAGAAGTTTTTTCTAGTGTGGTTTTGTGTGAGAAGAATGTTCATTTTATTATTTGACTTGTCAATGTTATTCATGAGGTTTTGCATTCCTCAGCTGTTTTTTCTGACAATGAGAATATTTGTGTGGGACTTTTTTGTTTATATTATTTTCCCTGCACAATTATAACACGTATGAACTTCTGATAGAGTCAGGCTAACTGTGCCTTTAAATGATCTACTAATATTTACTTGAATTTTTAAAATAAGTTCTCAATGACTAGGTTTGCTCCCACTCTGTTTGTTTTCTGCTGTTATATTAGTTAATGAGTTTGCTGGATGTTCCCAGGAACAGCTAATTTTAGACAACTATTAAAAAATACTAACAGAAGGTGAATTTCACAAAATGCTGCTATTTGCAATGGAAGTCTGGTTTTAAGAGTTGTGGTTTGCTCATCCAATCAGAAAAACATATCGTATGATTTATGTGTCTGCTCACACTATTTCGAATTTCAGATTTTAAATTTTATGTACTTGCAACCATCTGCTCACAAGCTAAATTCACACCATGGTTTTATTGGAGAAAATACATATATTTGGTAAGCAGTTTTGAATAGTTGATGAATGGAGGGAAAATGCCATCTGATTGTACAATTTCTTCAGCAGGAATAGGAGGTCACCTTCAGTTTTCTGTTTTCTCAGCTTGTAGTATAATATTTAGAGCTTATTTTCTCTTAGTTTGATCTAGATATCTTCATTCTTCTCACAGAACACGGAAGTTCACAGTTTCTGATTGTCTACAATTGCACTTACAGGGAATTAAGAGTTGGATGCTAGATTTTCCCTAGTTTCTATGTTTTGTTTTCCAAATGATTAATCACTGCCTTTAGTTGCAGTTTCTTCTAGAACCAGTCTGAACTTGGTCTTCAGGGAAAGATTTTGGTGTATTTGATAGTGCAAAGAAGTTACTGAGTAGAAGAAGTGTAAGGGATAGTAGAATAAAGAGGACAGGGTAAAGAAAACTGTTGCTGGAAGACATAGAAGGAAATAGTGACCTACTCGCTTTATTTTCATGCATGCAGTGCAATTGCCTGGTCTCAGAAAACAGAAGGTAGAGGATCACTGACAGCTCTAAATATTTTAAAATTCCTACTATAAGATTTCAGAGAACACTTGAAAAAGTCAAGGGAGTATAAAACTAAAGAATAAGTATAGAGAAGCATATTGTAGGTTATAGAAGGCCACTCATTATCAGTGAGAGGGACATACAGACACAGACAGAAAGTACTGTGTTAGGTACTGAGAAGTTCTTGACTAACTCCCTCGCTTACACACTGAAAGAAGCAAAGAAATACTTTCACACAAACAAGAGAAAACTTCCCCTGGCTCTTATTTTCCACAAACATTCCATAAAATTTATGAATTCTTCTCTTCACAGAGGTCCAGAACCACTCCTCCACTGGATGTAGGTGTACAGAAATATCCACTCTAGGAGAGAAACGCATGCTCACAAAAGCAAAATCACAAAAATAACCCCATCCACACCTACAAACATTGCAATATGCAGATGGATTTATGGCTTATTTGACACTGGCACCCAAAGCAAGCTACTAACATCTACAGAAATATTTAGAGCTCACATTGTATAGATGTGACCACTTTCTGCATTTGAAGGCAGAGCAGAGCAGTCCAGTACCACAACACATACATTAATATGGTTGATTAGAACACTGGGTAGCCATAAGGCCAGGGAAGGTTTGTGCCACTGCTCTCTGCTCTATAATCCTTGTGGAGTATGCAGCGAGAGTATGATCTGGTCTTGCCCTCTGAAAGAGTTCGTCAGATTCAATATCACCAGATATAAAGAATGCAGAAAAGGAGCACAGACAAGGAAGATTTATTATTACTAAATATAGTTTTAATTGCCTGAAACTCCTTTCCTCCTTTTGTATTCTCTGCCAGAAAATCATCCAGCCCATCACATCTAAAAAAAATACTAACATGATGCCTACAAGCCTCTTGTAATCTCATAGTTCAGGGAACTCAAACCACACAGTCATTGGGTATTTCAGATAGGCATCCTAGATGTACTTGCTATACATTCAAACAGGTAGCTGAAGTAGATAGTAGCATTTAACTGAGCTTATCCTCATCTGGTTTTGTGGCTGAGCTTGTTTAGAGTTGCCACATTTCAGCAGTCTGCAGAATGAAACAGTGAAGAGATACTTGTCCAGATTTGGTATAGTTGGATAAACTGTCTTTTTATTTTCCATAAATTTAAACATCATCTTCATCCACAGTCTGCAAAACCTTTGTCTGTATTTGAAGTTTGATTTGAGACAGGAAACTTTGGAAAATATTCATTTGTTTGACTAACCAAAAAAAAGAAGCTTTTAATATTTGACCTTCTGAAGTGGTTCCGTATAAGCAAAATACATTTGTAATCTACATTTGTTTGTATCTGCTGTTTTAAACAGTGTTTCTCCAGTGTTGCAAGATGCTTTCCCTGTGGCATTGTTAGTAGGTCTGATAAATTAACAGCCATGCCCAGCATCAGAAAGGAGATTGGTAACAGACGTGCAATTCTAATCTGACTTTATCTATCACAGACCTGAATCACAAGGAAGTCCTTCTTCATTGTCTAACAACAAGTATACTTATGGTAATCAACCATGCCAGGATTTCCCGGCAGCATTTGAACACAGTCTTGCCACAAACATTTGTCTCATGGTTTTTCTTTGTTTTAGAGGCATGATCGCACACAGATCAAGGTGAAGGAGTGTAACACTTCAGAGAGGAACACAATAGTAATGCCCCAAAAAAGATGTGAAGTAATTCAGATGACTTTAATTCTGCTCCTGGTTCAGCTGCTGAGCTGGGAAAGTCACTTCATATCAGTTCAATGATCCCAACTTCCCACAGAAAGCTCTTTAAGATGACAAGTATTATTGTCACATCTATTTCATATTGATGTCATCACTTAAGCAAAAGTCTTTTCCTCATCAAAGGGGTGGTAATATCATTTTACAGCAAACTTTACTGACTTACCAGTTATATCCATTTCTGCTGGAACCACTGCTGCACAGCACTGTGCTCAATGTTGTGACTACTTGACATAGCTCTTCACTGCTCTCATGGTGGTGATAGAGATGTTATAGCCTGATCCTGCCCTGGGAGGACATCTCAATGTTCCTACCACTTTCTGTAATTTTCTATATTCTCAAAGCTAATGATTTACACTGCAAAGAGAATGTAAATGAACCCTGGGGTTTTATACCTACAACAAGAATAGCGTAGTATATCCAGGAAGACCAGGTCCTATTTACCACGGTAAGAGGCAATGCAGATTTATCCTTCTATCAGAGAGCAATAAGCTGTGACAAAAGGCACATGGAGCCCTTGAAGTATGAGGATATATAATTGCATCCTTCAGCCCGTGCTTAGTCTTCCAAGGGTGTCCCAGACAACATCACTAGACATGATTGTAAATAGAAGAAAGCATAAAAGTAACACACTACAAGAGTTCTGAGCAACCTCTCTTTTGTGAAAGATATATAAGGGTACTCACAATTGCAGCTATAAAGGTAACTGTCTCCTTAAGTCATTCAGAGAGAATATGAAAGTGTGGGGGGATCAGTTTACCACTGCAGCCACAAGATGTAGGAGAGGTCTATAGGAGTCCGTGCCAATTGTCAGCCACATAGAGATTTTGAATTTCTGGTCCCTTATTTGTTGGATTTGTTTTCTGACAGTCCCATATTCGTCTTTTGTAGTCACAGACGCTTGTCACATGTGCCCCCTAAAGATGACAGAAACACTGAAAATCATAAATTTGCTTATGTAATTGGAGAGAAGATCTCTTAGTGATGATCTGGATGAAACTACTGTAACAAAATGTTCAGTAATGGCTGTTTGTTAACACATAAATATATGTCAGGAAGTATAATTGGTACCTGTCCCTATCCAATATCAGGGAAGGTTCTTAAACAATCCCAAGAGCCTGAGATTAAGGCACAAATGAGGCCAGATGCCATACAATCTTGCGAATTTTATTTTCTAGAACAATTGATAACAGCAATAGGACAGAGAGGAAAAGAAAGGAAAATTTAGAATCCCTAAGCAAGAACACAGCAGAGATGCTTCTAATTACCACCACCATGAATCCAGTGATGTCCCATCAGATCGGTCTCAGTGCAGGTGATGATGAAGACACAGCCACGGAGTGACGATGAAGCCTAATGCTCCAGGAAGATGGATGGGGCACACATAGCAATACACACAAGGTTGAGTCCACTGAACAAAAAAACAACCAAGCACTCCAAGCCCACTAAGCAACAAAGCAAGAGGCCCCCTTATTTACTTCCCCAACCCCCACAATTTCCCCGAACAGTCTGCCCATTTCCAGGAAGACATTGTCCTCCATGTACACATGGCCAAGTGTTCGTGGTGGTCAGCTTGGTAAGCACTGCTTCGGATGGATGTCATGATTTTTCCATTGGGGACAGTTTGTCTCTGTGGGTGGCAGCTCTTACGAGATCAACTCTTCATTGCAATAATGGTCTTTTATGAGATGGCAGTGATGTTGAGCCAAAGCAGTTTGATAATGCTCTCTTACAGTACCAAAGATTAAATCATAGAATCATAGAATAACCAGGCTGGAAGAGGCTGACCTGATCATGGAGTCCAACCATTCCTATCAAACACTAACCCATGTCCCTCAGCATCTTGTCCACCCATGCCTTAAACACCTCCAGGGAAGGTGAATCAACCACATCCCTGGGCAACTGGTTCCAGTGCACAATGACCCTTTTTGCGAATTTTTTTTCCTAATGTCCAGCCTAAATCTCCCCTGGCAGAGGTTAAGGCCATTCCCTCTCAACCTGTCCCCTGTCACTTGGGAGAAGAGGTCAGTATCCTCCTCTCTTCAACTTCCTTTCAGGTAGTTGTAGAGAGCATTGAGGTCTCCCCTCAGCCTCCTCTTCTCCAGGCTAAACAACTCCAGCTCTCTCAGCCATTCCTCATAAAGCCTGTTCTCCAGCCCCTTCATCAGCCTCATTGCTCTTCTCTGGATCACAATGAACTTCATCACAATAAACTTCAGACACTCAAAGTTTTATCAAAAAAACCCCAAAAATAAAACAAAAAAACTTCTTTTAAGGAAAAATTTTTGCACAGCCTCAGATCCTACTTTCAAAGGGATTGGGGCAGCTGGAGCTGACCATAAGCTGATACTGTCTTCTTGTCTTTGATTCTGCTAAGAAGCTTCACATAGATCATATTTTCTGCATGTATAGGTCATTCTTTTCCTTGAATGTGAACTCAGTGTGTCAGCAATTCAGTATTGATGGTAAACATAGTTTATACACCTTAGAAGTGCCAGGAGATAATCAGCCAAACTCCAACTCTCTGTTCAGCCAAATTCTCCCTGCACCATGCCTCTCTCTATAGAATTTTCCTCTTGCTAAAATATTTTCCCATCTAGACATGTGCAATTCCCATATGCAACTCCCAGCCCTGTCAAAATGTGCTAGGCACATCAGTGCTGAGCAGATCAGTCAGGAGAGCCAATTCCAAAGGTCAGTCTTCTTATTTCATACCTAACACCGCTGATGTGGTTGATCAGTTCAAGGATATGTACAGAAAAGAGACAGAGAAGAATGGCTTATTGGGGAATTCAAGACCTGACTTTTAGACAGTGAATTGTCCAGATAAAGCAAGTAAGTTTTGTTAGCCCTGTGGATGTCATTTGCAGGTTGCTTTATAGCTTCTTAAATGAAACATTAAGGTCCACAAGTTTAGGGTTTTTCTGCTTTTTGTGTTTGGTGTTTGATTTTATTTTTGTGTGTGTGTGAAAGACCCTGAAGATGTTACTATAACAATAATAGCATTTTTGTAGATTGAATAGACTAATTCAGTGTCCAGTGCTTGTACAGGACAAAGAGGAAACGGTGCAGGTGTAGGTTGCCACAGAAGCAAGGAGTAAGAAGATCCAGAAAAGTGTGATTATGAAGTTCCTTTCACATCACATGTATCTCTCTGCACTTGACCAGCCATGACTTGATCAATGCAAAGGGGATAAACGAGCTGCTTATTCACCTCACCTCCTAGCTCGGTAACATGAACACGGTGATCACAGCAATCATAGACTGTAGATAATTCCACATGCGGGGGCATTTTATGGAAAATAGAACTCCACTACTGAAGGAGATCCCATTTACTTCAGTAGTTCTACAGGAGTAGTCAAATTTTGCCTTAGCTGATACCTTCAGGACTGGTCAAACTCACAGTCAAAGGAAAGAAAATAAGTCTGGTTTTATATCCCCGTCCACAGTCACTTGATCTGAGGTTTACTGTAGTGCTCTTATCCTTTGTCCAGATCTTTAGCTAACATTTGAACTTACAGAGAAAATCTGGAAAGGGTAAAACTTATTCTTGATTTTTTCTTAAGATGGTGAGTTTCTGTTCCCTTCTGAGCAGCACTAGATGTACATTTTATATGCAAAGCTTTTGTGACATATATAAAGCCTAGGATAAATTTAATAGCTCAAGGCTTAGTAAGGGTAAAGAGAATAAAAAACTGGGGGGGGGGAGAAGATAAATATTTAAATTTACCATACTGAAAATCTCACCTCTTACATATGATTTTATTTTCTTCCCATGTTTTCTCCCTTTCTGGACTTTACTTGCGTATTTTGCATAGTGTAAATACGTTGTAAAATGTCCAACTCTTAATATATTTTCCCTTGGGGAGATGGCGAATAAATGGATAAATTAACATATACATGAATTTCATTCTCAGGGTTTAACAGAACTTTTGAAAACTGATAAGCTGAACTTTTTCAGGTTATCTTTGTATAATTTGTAGGAGATTCTGAATATTACTTATTTTTGTGTGTGAGTGTGTGTCATAGGATTCTTTGCAATCTTCTGAAACAAGCTAATGTCTTTGAAAATTTTGCAGAGATGGGTGAGGAATTTCACAACTTTTTTTTAATTTTCCTTTTTTTCTAATGATTCCAGATCCAAAAGGAAGGACTCGTTAATTTAAAATCAGCCATTAAATAAGCCTACCAGGTCTTGGGGAAAATTTACTTGGCAAAAACTATCAATGTTATTTCAGTAGGGTCCCAGAAAGAATGGATTTTGAGGCACTTGAAAGTCTTCTCTGTTTGGTGTAGATGTCATATTTATCATAAAATCATAGAATATTTTGGGCTGGAAAGGACCTTGAAGATCATTTAGTTCCAACTCCCCTGCCATAGGCAATGGCACCATAGGTGTAGTGTGCATATACACTATGTCACAATTTAACACAAACATATATTTACACAAGCATGCAATTAAAATACAAGGGTGCCCAAGGCCTGATCCAACCTGGCCTTGAACAGTTTCAGAGATGGGGCATCCACAGCTTCCTAGGGCAACTTGTGCCAGTGCTGTATCACCCTCATTGTAAAGAATTTATTCGTAATATCTAACCTAAATCTTCCCCCTTCCAATTTAAAGCCATTCCCCCTCACCCTATCACTACATGCCCTGGTAAAAAAGTCCCTCCCCAGCTTTCTTGTAGGTCCCCTTCAGGTGCTGGAAGACTGTTATAAGGCCTTCATGGAGCCTGCTCTTCTCCAGGCTGAACAACCTAAATTCTCTCAGGATGTCCTCATAACAGATGCTCCTCCACCCTCTGAGCATCTTCATGACCTTTCTGTAGACATATTTATTCTTTATGTTGAGAATTCCAGAACTGGACACAATACTGCAGGTGGGGTCTCACAAGAACCTGTTGGCCAAGATTCCTCTGCTGAAGCCCTGGATATGCTTGGCCTTCTGGGTTGTGAGAGCACATGGCTGGCTCATGTTGAGTTCGTTGTCAGTCAGCACTTCTAAGCCCTTCTCCACAGAGCTGCTCTCAATCTCATCGTCCATCAGTAGTTTGGAACTGACCCACATATACAATCTTGCACTTGGCCTTGTTGAACTTCATTTTAATCTCAAGAACTAGCCGCTGCAACAAACAGTGTTTTTGAAAGATTCTCATCATAACATCAGTTTAAGTGAAAATGCCATATTGTAGGAACCTATAAACACCTATTCTTACATAAAGTACATGCATATATGTGCATACTGTGATTAAACAAAAACACATATTTGCACAAACATGCAATTAAAATGTGTCTTCTAAAACAGTGGTCAGTTGTCTAATGTCTTAGCAAAGAAAACTGAAATCCTTGTTCTGGGCTTCAAGGTGAGGAAAAGACTAAGCCATGCAATGAGCTTATGTGTGTGAGAGTAAGCTTGGAAACCTTCAGCTAACACATTTCATGTGTGAGGCATGGTCTAATACTGAGTGCTGGTACAAGAGTTTAACTTTGTCACTACCATAATGCAGCACAGATAAATTATGATACCTCACTGAGATGTTAGTGTTACTGGGGATTAATTTGATCCTCGGTAAAAATCAAGTGGTGTGATCGTCTTCAGTTCACGTAAGTTTTCCCTGTAGACAGTTCATTAGGTTTTGGATTCATACTTAAATCTTGGAGTTTTCATTAACATTTAATCACTTTAAAAGAAAAAAAGTCTAAGCAAATAAACCCAAAACTTCTTTCAGTGCTCTGAATCTTTGTAATGAAAATCAAAACAAAATGAAAATCAAAACAAAATAAAAATAAAAAAAATCAAATTTATTCTTTATTTTGTGCTGAATTTCCATTTAAACTAAAAATGCAACCAAAGATAGCTTGCATCTGATCACTAGGAAGGTAGAGAAAACATATTTTCTCCACTTGTCCATTTCTTCTTATAACTGTTCTTTCCCAAAATTTAATACTTTTAATACTAGTTAAAGACATTTTTGACATCCACAAATTTACTGTTTTTCTTTCAGCCACTGAGGCCATAAAATGGATGGGGAAAAAACAATAAAAAATCCCAACCCCAGACACTCACTGACATTGAGACACAAGCTGTGCTACCAAGCCATGTACTACTATATGACACATGAAAGGTCTAGACAATACTGTACAGACAAGGTCAGGCTGAGTTTATATGGAATAAGTTAATTACAAATGAAAGAATAAGTCTTTAGCGTCTCTGTAATGGAGGAAGATTTTCTGTTCCCATGTCGGAGAGTTTAGCAGAGTTTTCTGCCTTTGCTTGTCTTATCACATAATTTTAACCTGAATTATATTCATGCTCTGAAAATCACCTTCTTAACTCCTGCAAATTGGTTTTTTTACTACTGCTTTCATACAACTGGGTACCTACTATCACTCTTTCTATAGATTTGCAGTTGTCTCCTGCAGGCACGTCACAGTGTTCAGAAAATGTCTGATTTTGATCCATGTTCAAAATCCCTCTTCCAACTGTCATCAAATAAAATTATGATGTTTTCTCTGGGAGAGAATGACTTTTTCCATCAACATTTCTCTGGTGGCTTGCTCACCTGGCATGGCTGATATGAAGGCTCTTCCAGTGCCTTCTACTCAGATGACAATATTTTGTGTTCATGACTGCTTTATATGCTTGAGTTTAAGGAAGTCACACAGGAACATATACAAAAAGATCCGGCATTTTAAGGGATTTTGTATATAGATATGCACTTCCTAAACAATAAAAAAAATCCCTCATGAAATAGTGTTTGACCTTTTTGGTATAGAATCATAGAATAATTTAAGTTGGAAGAGACTCCTAAGATCATTGAGTCCAACCATAAACCCAGAACTGTCAAGTCTAAGACTAAATCATTTCCCTAAATGCCGCATCTACATGTCTTTTTACTACTTCCAGGGATTGTGACTCAATCATCTCTTTGAGCAGTCTGTTCCAATGCTTGATAACCCTTTCAGTGAAAAAAAAAAATCGCAATATCCAATCTAAGCCTCGCCTGGCACAACTCTAGACCATTTCCTCTTGTTCTGTCACTTATTACACGGGAGTCTTATCTTGGGCTGCATCAAGTGTGACCACTAGGTAAGGAAGGTGGTTCTGCCTCTCTACTCCACTTTTCTGAGAACTCATCTGGAGTCCTGCATTCAATTCTTGAGTCCTCAGCACAGGAAGGTTATGTGTCTGTTACAGCAAGCCCAGAGAAGGCTACTAAGATGATCAAAGGACTAGGTTACACCTCACGGGAGAACAGACTGAGAAAGTTGGGCTTTTTTAGCTCAGAGACAGCTCCAGGAAGAAATTATATCAACTTTCCAGTACTTAAGAGGAGTCTAAAGTAAAGATGGGGAGGGGCAATTGATCAGGTAATATAGTGATAGGATGAGGGGTAAAAGTTCTAAACTGAAAGAGAACAGGCTTAGATTACATATTAGGGAGAATATTAGGGAGAATTAGAGAGACAATGTGAATATGGTGAGAAATTGCAGCAGGTTGACAGAGATGTTATGGAATGTTATGCCTGGAGATGTTCAAGACCAGGATGCTGTGGGGGGAGGACTAAATGATTTTTAATGATTTATATGATTTTTAAAATGATTTTTCAATTATTTAAATGATTTTTTTAGTGATTTTTTTTTTTTTTTTTTGGCCAGCTGGAGGCCAGTGACAAGTGGGGTTCCCCAGGGCTCAGTGCTGGGTCGAGCCCTGTTCAATGTCTTCATCAATGACCTGGATGAAGGTATTGAGTGCTCCCTTAGCAAGTTTGCAGATGATACTAAACTGGGTGGAAGTGTGGATCTGCTGGAGGGTGGGGAGGCTCCAAAGGGGTCTAAACCAGCTGGACTACTGGGCTGAGTCCAATGACATGAGGTTTAAATGCCGGATCCTGCACTTGGGGCACAACAACCCTGTGCAGAGCTACAGACTGGGAGAAGTCTGTCTAGAAAGCTGCCTGAGGAGAGGGACCTGGGGGTGTTTGTTGACAACCGACTGAACATGAGCCTGCAGTGTGCCCAGGTGGCTAAGAAGGCCAATGACATCTTGGCTTGTATCATAAACAATGTGATCAGCAGGTCCAGGGATGTTTTTCTACCTCTGCACTCGGCACTGGTGAGACTGCTCCTTGAATGCTGTGTTCAGTTCTGGTCCCCTCACCACAAGAAGGATGTTGAGTCTCTGGAGTGAGTCCAGAGAAGAGAGACAAAGCTGGTGAAGGGTCTGGAGAAGAGGTCTTATGAGGAACAGCTGAGAGAGCTGGGGTTGTTTATCCTGGAGAAGAGGAGGCTGAGGGGAGACCTCCTTGCTCTCTACAACTACTTGAAAGGAAGTTGTAGAGAGGAGGATGCTGGGGTCTTCTCCCAAGTGACAGGGGACAGGTTGAGAGGGAATGGCCTCAAGGTCCACCAGGGGAGGTTTAGGCTGACTTTAGAAGGAAATTTTTCACAGAAAGCGTCATTGGACACTGGAACCAGCTACCCATGGAGATGGTTGATTCACCTTCCCTGGAGGTGTTTAAGGCACAGGTAGACAAGGTCCTGAGGGACATGTTTTAGTGTTTGATAGGAGTAGTTGGACTCGATGATCCAATGGGTCTCTTCCAACCTGATGTTTCTATGATTCTATGATTCTATGATTCAGATCCCTTCCAAACCAAACCATTCCATGATTCTATGATTCTGATTCTATGGGAAAAAAAAAATTACATCCCTCTCTATACAATTCCCTTCAGGTAGTTGTAGAGATCAAGGAGAGAGACATGTATCTAGACTTTCAGATTATAAATAGCTCTGGGAAAGTCCTGTTTTATGTGACAGGTGTTAATATTTACTCTAAAAAAATTTTGGGTTTCTGACTCCTGCCACATAGTAAGAAATCTCAGAAGAGTTAAGAAAAATCAGCATAGCTGGAAACAATATCCCGGATTGTGATATTTCTCATTAGAATCTAATAATGTGTATAAAGTTCAGTGCTACCTTTTGAAAAAAAGAAAAGGTATAAGTAAGAAGGATGGAATTAAGTTGGAAACTCAACAGAAATATCAACCTAGATTTTATATATTCCATATGGGCAGCATTGTAGCCATACTGAAGTTCTTGAATGTTTGGTTCAGGAAACTTCAAAATTTAACTATATTCTTTGCTTAGACAATAACTCCTCTGCATCCAGAGTTGTACAAGACCTTACACAGCTACTCACTAATGGCTGAAGTTTTCTCTTGACATGGTTTTACACAAAACCTGAGGCTGTAGGCTTAGTCATGTCATAGCACAAGTACAACACACAGCTGAGTAAAGGGAAAACAACTCATATAGTGAAACAGAATGACAAAAACAAGCAAAAAAATCTACCTCCTCTGTTTCTTGGCTTTCTGCTTTGCAGCTTTTGGCATTGTCCTTCCAGACTGGATGATCCAAATATTCTCCAAATGGAATATCATCCTCCATCATACAGAGGGACACAACAGAGAGCTTCTATTTAGAGACCCTGCAGTGAATACAATGGACTAATTTCAATATGGACACAGCTACTTTACTGCCGCATAAATTGTTTTATTACTCCTTCTGCATACTTTGTTGCATTCTTTACATGTTTTGTTATTACCCTAGCCTCCCATAACTTTCTATGTGTATTTCTGTTGCTTGGGGACCAAAGGCAAAGTACAGTAGCTGATGAGATCAAAGTACATCAGATTCAATGACCTGAAAAATAAATGACAGAATTCTGCTATTTCACCATGACAATACAGGCACACAGCACAGTTTCTATTCATTCCATGTAAATGCATATTTTTACATGTCCTGTGTTGTATGTGTAAAAGCCTTACAGAGCTGTTGACATCTGTGCTGCTCTCTCATAGCCTGTTCTTCTGTACTTGATCTTACTTGGCTGGTGCTGTACCTCATTATGTACTGTCTTGCCGAGCTGTTGACATGCTTTATTAAATCAACATTATTTGAGTTCCACAGACCTGTGGAGAGGACTATCAGCTGTCTGTTTCCTTATTTGAATTGTTTTCTGTGTGTTAGATCTATGTAAACAGTCTTATTCCTTTTGTTATTTTTCTCATAAAACAGAATGACAGATGGGAAATGCTAAGCTTAGGAAGTTGGGGGTGGAAGGGGAAAGGAATGTTAAAAAAATGGAAAACAAGAGAAAGCCTCTAGAGTCCAGCAGTCGGGGATTTTCTGAATTTGATGCTGAATAACTGTGAAAATACAGAAATCAGCAGTGGAAATTGAGCAGGAAGCTTTGAAGCGGGACTGTGTTTGTGAACAGGTAACAAGCTTTTACTGCATGAAAAAAGGACGTTGCCATAGGGGTTGAAAAGAACCTAGACTCATCAAATGTGCTAGTTTGACAGTTTTGAAAACTTCCTTGTGCCAATCCTGTTAAACTGGAGTAGGAGTAGAGGACGAGAAAATCTTGTGAACTGCTAGTTAACACACTCATGTTCAGAGTCCCACAAGGCAATTTCAAATTGTCCCTCCTTAGATGTTTTGTATCAGGGTTTTCCTGCCTAAATTCTTTCTTCTCTGATCTCTGTGACCTACACATGTACCTCTTTCCTCTCGAGGCTGACATGATCAAGGGCTGAAGCAAGTATGAACTGCCCAGCACTGAGAAGGGAAATTATGTCTGTAGCTACTGCAGATTGAATGTTAAAATAAGAAAAGACAAGATAAAGTCTTAGATAAGTCAATGTCTTAGTAGTGACCAATTATAATTAATAAGGGAAAAAGATGTGATGTGGTACCGCCAGCACCAGATCACTCTCTGAATTATCCAATCAATTTACCCTGATTACAAGCACCAGAAGATGACATTTTTAGAACATCACCTCAACTCAGATTTTTCCTCGATTGACACATGTCTCTCCATGACTGGGAAAAATAAGATGTGCAGCAAATTAGAAAGGGTTTGCATAATGATTGTTGATACTCATCTGAGAATCAAGAACTCAGAGTCGTCTCCTTGCCAGTGATATATAATTTTTTTCTATTTGCATGTCCTTTCTTTGGAAATAGCATCAAATCGTAGTTTAAAGGATAAGGGAAAGGAAGATAAAATTTTGGTTTGGGGATTTTTCTCTGAGCTAAATTACACATTATCAGCAACAGGTGACTCTCATTGCTCCTGTCAAAACAACCGACCCTGGCTGCTTAGTTTTTAGGGGCCATTCACAACTCCTGTAGCAACAACTTTGTGTGTACAGTAAGAAAATCAGCTCAAGTCCTTGTTTCAGCCCACCAAACATTTGGTTTTCCAAGCTATTCTCTCTGAATCAGCCTCTCCCTATCTCCTACGGAAAAAAGATATACAGATGTACAGCAGGACAATGCTGGATTAACAGATATGCTAAAAAAATATTTGTACTACAGAATAAAAAGTGATCTTTTTATGTTCTGGTGTTTAAACTAACTGAGAAATTAACACAACCTTAATAGAGTAAGTGCCAGTACAGTACTTGCACCAGTGCAGTAACTATGTTACTGTATCAGTACAACTGGCAGAAATTATCTCACATGAAATGCTTGAAAACATAGAACCTGCAGTCTGTGTAGGTTTATCTGGCTGCAATATTTCACTAATAGTAAGAAAATACTATCACTTCTGACATGATTTCACCTTGCAGTAACATGCACTAAAATATATTGATATTAAGTATTAAATAGAATCATAGAATCATTAGGTTGGAAAAGACCTCCAGAATCATCAAGTAAAACCATTCTAATCAACCACTAAACCATGTCCCTGAGCACCTCATCCACCCATCTTTTAAACACCTCCAGAAAAGGTGACTCAACCTCCTCCCTGGGCAGCCTTGGCCAGTGCCCAATCACCACTTCTGTGATTTTTTTTTTATTTTTTTATTTTTATGTCCAGCCTTATCCTCCCCTGGTGGAACTTGAGGCCATTCCCTCTAGTCCTGTTCCATGTCACTTGGGAGAAGAGCCCGGTCCCCTCCCCTCCACAACCTCCTTTCAGGTAGTTGTAGAGAGCAATGAAGTCTCCCCTCAGCCTCCTCTCCTCCAGGCTAAGCAACCCTGGTTCTCTCAGCCATTCCTCATAAGGCCTCATCCCGAGCACCTTCCCCCGGTGCTAGGGGATTCTACTGACTCACATCAAGCTGCTGCCCACCAGCAGCCCACCTCTCTCTGGGCACAGTGCATCTCATAGAATAGAATCATGGAATCACAGAATCACTACCTTGGAAAACACCCATCGGATCATCAAGTCCAACCATTCCCATCAATCACTAAAACATGTCCCTCAGCACCTCATCTGAGGTGTCATTTAAACACCTCCAGGGAAGGACACTCAACCACCTCCCTGGGCAGCCTCTGCAAGTGCCCAATGACACTTTCTGTGAAAAATTATTTCCTGATGTCCAGCCTGAACCTCCCCTGGTGGAGCTTGAGGCCATTACCTCTCACCTGTCCCCTGTCACTTGGGAGAAGACCCCAACTCCCTCCTCTCTACAGCTTCCTTTCAGGTAGATTTATAGAGCAATGACGTCTCCCCTCAGCGTCCTCTTCTCCAGGCTAAACACCCCCAGCTCTCTCAGCCGTTCCTCATGAGACTTGTTCTCCAGCCCCTTCACCAGCTTTGTTGATCTTCTCTGGACTCACTCCAGAGACTCAACATCCTTCTTGTGGTGAAGGGACCAGAACTGAACACAGGATTTAAGGAGCGCCCTCACCAGTGCCGAGTACAGAGGGAGAATAACATCCCTGGACCTGCTGGTCACACCGTTTCTGATCCAAGCCAGGATGCCATTGGCCTTCTTGGCCACCTGGGCACACTGCTGGCTCATCTTCAGTCGCTGTCAACCAACACCCCCAGGTCTTTCTCCTCCAGGCAGCTTTCTAGACGGACTTATCCTAGTTTGTAGCTGCACAGGGTTTTTGTGCCCCAAGTGCAGGATCCTGTATTTGGCTGTGTTAAACCTCCTGCCACTGGTCTCAGCCCAGCAGTCCAGCCTGTTTAGATCCCTTTGCAGAGCCTCCCTACCCTCAACCAGCTCCACACTTCCACTCAGTTTAGTGTCATCTGCAAACCTGCTAAGGGTACTCTCGATGCCTTTATCCAGCTCGTTGATGAAGACATTGAACAGGACTGGACCCAGCACTAAACCCAGGGGAACCCCACTTGTCACTGGTCTCCAGCTGGATTTAATGCCATTTCCCACCACTCTCTGATCCCAGCCAGCCAACCAGTGTTCCAGTCAGGAGAGTGTGCGCCTTTCCAGCCAGAGGCTAACAGTTTCTGAAGCAGAATGCTGTGAGAAACTATGTCAAAGGCTTTACTGAAGTCCAGGAAGATACATCCACACCCTTTCCCTCGTCCCATAGCAAAGTCACTTTACCATAGAAGATGATCAGATTTGTTTGGCAAGACCTGCCTTTTGTGAACCTGTGTTGACTGGGCCTGATCACCTGGTTCTCTTACACGTGCTTCATGATAGCACTCAAAATCACCTGTTCCATGACTTTATCTGGCACTGAGTTCAGACTGACAGGCCTAGAGTTCCCTAGAACCTCCCTGCAACTTTCTTGTCTATTGGCACATCATCAGGCAGCCTCCAATAGAGTGGAACTTCCCCAGTCAGCCAGGAAAATGACTCTGTGATTCGAGGATTGCCCAAGGAACAGGCTGGTGCTGCCACATGGCCCTACGAGACAACCCAAAATCTGTATTCTGAATTGGGGCCCCAGTTTATTTCAGTCACAAGTTGCATTTATGGAAGACAACAGGACTTTCAGAGGTTGTGCTGCCTTTCAGCTCCTGTCACCAGGAGTCGAGTGCCACACAGTTAGGTCACAGTGATGGGATGCAGGTGTCCTAGTGGCTCAGGGCACTTGTTGAGCTGCTGCCCAGGCATCAGATGCCACAGCTCTTCAGCCGCTGAAGAAACCTTCAGCTAGAAGAAACCTTTCCCAGGCAGGGAGCGAGGATGGGGGTGGGAGTACATGGCCTGAGTTTGTCTCGGGGTCATTGTCAGGAATTCTAAGTGCAGGATTTTGGAGGAACAGAAGTGCTGACCAAAGGGACTCTGTTATGGCTATGAAATGCAAACATGGTCCCATCACCTGGGGCTCTCTCTGTGCTCGCTCTCTATCCAGCTGAACCTAAAGTGCCACTCTTCTTGTGGCATCTATTGAACACTGACCATTCCACACTGTGTGATTTGTGGTTCTCCATCATTTTTCATGCTTGGAAAACCCTGTGCTTCTCTGCTTCCAAGCACTGAGAATCCCAGCATGGTCACCACTTACAAAACCTCCATCCCAACATTTTACTCAGATCCAGGAGGTGGCTCTGACTCTATCTGTGGCTTCACCCCAGAGCCACTCACCTCCTGCCCCACAAGACATCGAACCCCCTCATCAGGCAGCTCCAGTGCCCAGTTGGCTTCCTTGGCTGGTCGGCAGGACTAGCCCATGTCAATCCCGTGCTTCAGAGCCTACAAGGAATGCTCTGCCTGCACCTCATGCTGTTCCTGGGCCATGGCCACTGCACGGCCAAGTGGCACCACGAATGCATGAGGAGTAGAACAACGCCCAGAGACCTGCAGCCCCCAACCCCACAGCCACCGAGACATGCTCTGACCCTGATGGACAGAGCACCAGTTTCGGTCCAGCCCCGATCAAACGGAGCCACAGAGACAGCCCTGAGAATGTTCCAGAGGCGGCTCCAGCTCCATCTGCACCTTCACCTCAGCGCCGCACACCTCCTGCCCCACTCTTCATTTGACCCTCTCCATGCCCAAACTGGTGGCCAGGTCCACATCCTGGGCAGGCACCTGGGGCTGCCGTCTTTCCATTCCACCCTCCTGAACCTCGTGCTGCTCCTGCACCATGGCCACCACCCTTGCAAGTTCGCTTGTTCTGACACTGCCCGACCTGCTTCTGCCCACCCAACAACCCAGCTACCCAACACAGCAATAGACTTTGAAATGGGTTGGGTGGAAACAGCAGCAATCTCAGGCTATGAGTCGTGCTATAGATGCAGAAACACATTTGCTTAGTATTAATTAATAAACAGCATTTGTTGTTGTTCAGATCCCTTTGGAGCCTCTTTATTCTCATGCAGATTAACACTTCCACCCAGCTTATGCAAAGATATTTGGGGTGCAATAACTACATAGTAGTACAGAGCATGAGAGGATGATCTGCTTTGCCTGCTTAGCTCCCACTCTTCTCTCAACATTACCCACAGCAGTTGCCTGGATCATAGTTCTGGATTGTCTTCTTCAAATCCTTGTCTATTTCTATTTAAGATAGGGACAGACTGATAAAATTTAGTTTTAATTCCCTAGAAAGTGACTAAAGTTTGATGAAATCTGACATGGGAATAGAAATTATATAACTCACATATGCAAAACTAAGATGAAGTAATGGTGATTTCCAAATAAATGTTTGAAAACAAAAATGATTTATAGCCTGATTTTAAATGAAATTGTGGTATTCATGATGTTTCTTGCTAAATTGAATTGAATATTTGAATGAATACATTCCTGAAAGATGGAAGAGAAAATATTTTCAAAAAAGTTTGAATACAACATCTTTTCTTTTATGTATTAGCCAGTCAGGGCACTGTAATATTCCTGTTAAAAACAGGTGGAAAATGAAAGGTAAATGGAAAAAAAAATAGCAGTTAATCTATATAATTATACTATAATGAAATAAGTTGTGATAATCTCATCACAGAGATCATACTTGTCATTAAAGACACACGAGTTTCAAATATCATAACTTTTTTACAAAATCATTTCCTGAAAGAGAGGAAAAATGATTAAAAACTTCAATTCACAAAGTGACTTTTATTTTGACAATAAATAACATACAAGTCACATTGTAAAATGAGACCCTTAATCATTTTCTGCCATGTTATTTGTCAAAATATAGACAAGAAAAAATGATCACTCATAAATAAAAGATAATTTTTTTTTTGCCATTTGTAAGGTAGGAGAGTAAATGCAGTGTTTGTTGAAGTTCTTCGTCTAGAAGGACAGAGAAATAAATGGGAAGTTTAGAAACAAAAGCCAACTTTAATATACTCTGTCTAATCAACCATATTGAGTAATCAAAAATTCATTCTTTGTGGATTTCTTGGGGAAAAGTAGCATTTTTATTGGAATATTAACGCTGAAATGTTTGAAAGCATCACAGAAGGTACACACTTTTCCAAGCCTTATCCTAATTGCTTATGATCTACTATCTCAGCCTAATTTAATGTGAATTGGATTTCCCAGTGTCAGTGTCCAAACAGAATTTTTGTTTAGTTTTTAGCTAGTTTTTAGCTTTTTTTTAGCTATTGAATGAAGTGACAGAAATGTTTTAACACTGAATATTTATTTTTAAATGTCATGAGAGGGTACAATAGAGAAGAGAGGTGAGGAGAGGTGAGATGAGGTGAGGAGAGGACAGGACAGGACAGAACAGAACAGAGGAGGAGAATCAGCTGAGACCAGATATGGCCTTGAAGAGGGACCCAAAGAATCTAACAGCATGGGCAACAGGGAAAGTTGAAATGTTCAACTGAGGATGACTATTCAGCCCAAAGACCCTCCTCGACCACTACCACTATGAGCAAGCAGCGCATGCATGAGAAGGAAGAGACTTAGGATAATGAATTCCAAACTACTTCTCTGAAAAGTCATGAATGTGCATACTAACTCCATACATATCTATAAAATAATACAATAAAATTGTGTTGACTTTGGCACCTGATGTGCAAGCTAGAAGGAGAAATCTCCCTTTCGAAGGTGCGGGAAGGTGCGGGAAGGTGCGGGAAGGTGCGGGAAGGGAAGGTGCGGGAAGGGAAGGTGCGGGGAGGGGAGGGGAGGGGAGGGGAGGGGAGGGGAGGAGAGGAGAGGAGAGGAGAGGAGAGGAGAGGAGAGGAGAGGAGAGAGGAGAGGAGAGAAGAGGAGAGGAGAGGAGAGGAGAGGAGAGGAGAGGAGAGGAGAGGAGAGGAGAGGAGAGGAGAGGAGAGGAGAGGAGAGGAGAGGAGAGGAGAGGAGAGGAGAGGAGAGGAGAGGAGAGGAGAGGAGAGGAGAGGAGAGGAGAGGGGAGGGGAGGGGAGAGGAGAGGAGAGGGGAGGGGAGGGGAGAGGAGAGGAGAGGAGAGGAGAGGGGAGGGGAGAGGAGAGGGGAGGGGAGGGGAGGGGAGAGGAGAGGAGAGGAGAGGAGAGGAGAGGAGAGGAGAGGAGAGGAGAGGAGAGGAGAGGAGAGGAGAGGAGAGGAGAGGGAGAGAGGAGAGGAGAGAGGAGAGGAGAGGAGAGAGGAGAGGAGAGGAGAGTCCAAACAACCTAGAGTAGCATATGAGAACATATTGATAACAATATCAGTTGCTTATTTTTTCCTCTTTGAAAAAAGTACAAAACTATAAATTACACAATACTCACTAAACTCTCAGGAATAATACTATTAGCTTCATGTCCATTTTTCAAGCGGCCAGTTTCAATTTTGTTAGGGAGCAAAACACTTAAAATTCTGGAAAATCCACAGGTTTAAGTATTCTGGTAATGCTGTTAAAGATACCTGGTTTAGCTGAAACTGTGTGAGTTAAGAAGATTTCACTTTTAATTGACAGGACAGCTGTATTTCATGTAGTGTCATGATAAGATTGTTTAGGCTTTTCGTGGAGTATGGTGGGAACTAAGAAGGGTGTAAGATATGGTAGATAAACACACTAGTGACAGACCTGGAGATGTAATTGCACTATCGTGTAATTGTGTTTTCTGTTGTTTAGATCCAACGTAGCTGTTTCACAATTGATAACGCAACAATATCACCCATAAATTAATATGTAGGGAAATGCCTGAAGGAGAGTGAAGGTAGCTAGCTGGTAAAACCTCTCTGCTGAAGTTGACAGGCTTTCTGTCATAGCTTTCAGTAGGGCCAGAAGGTACTCATGCATCTTATAGTGTATATTACTACAGTATTGATGGTTTCAGTGATTCCTATCTCTGTTTGTATGTTCTATGTCAGTACACTGAACATTGGGAAAGCCCTAACCAGAGGATAGATACAAGAACAGGTTTGGTTTCAGGAATTCAGGAAGAATTCAGGAAGTCTTTTGCCATAGCTGTATCATTTAAGAAAGAGCAGAGTCTACATAGTAATTCTTGGAAAGAATGAGCATTGATTTCCCTAGCCAAATTTCTGTGAGGGAGAGTCTTCCATCCCAACTTTCAGAAAGGAAGAAAATGTCCAAGTTGAGGGGAGGAAATTCTTCTTCCATATCAGAGTTTACTGAGAAATTCAAAGGTGTATCCAATTGAATTTGATGAATCTATAACCTCTGAGACAACTTAAAAGAAGGTTATGTTTAAACCCAGATGAAGCAACAGGACTAAGGAAACTTCCTCCATTTCTGCTGCTACTATATTCAGTGAATCTCAAAGACACAGAGAATTAATATTTCTGCAAGGAGAGTTTCACCTGGGTAGGTTAATTACACTCTCCATGATGTGCCTATGATACTAAGTTCTTTTGAAAGTACTTTTCCTTCAGGGTGGGCTGTCAGGCCTTGGACACTTCGGTCTGGATGTTGAATCCATAAAGACTAATGAGTCATGCAGGCTGGAGCTCAAGTCTGTTATTCCTCTTGAATAGCTAGTGGGCATTTTGTTTTCATTGCAAGTGAACTTAAGCAACAAGCATGTGTTTATTTGCCTAGCAAGGAAAATGCATCTGCTAAAGATGTGTGCATCTTTTTAATTGTGTCTATTTATATGCAAAATAGGTTTAGTACTTGTGCCCATGGACAGCTGCCAACACAGCCCTTAGCATCTCAGGTCTGGAGAGCCAGACCCCAGAATCTTCTTTCTTCATTTTCTTTTTTGCTTCATTCTTTTTCCCCCACATCTCTTCAGAGCTGATTTGGAAAACAGTGTTCCCAGTTTTACCTAGTAATATTTCTTCTCATGCAGATGCTTTTATAAAGGTCTGAACAGAAATGATTCACAACATCTCAGAACAACCTTAGTATATAATTTAGAGCAACAGAAGATACCTAAGATTTAGCATAATGCAGCACATTTGGCATTCTTAGTGAAAAAGAAGCCAAGTCTTGCCTCGGTACTGAGAAATTCTTTCTCTTAATGTGATAAAAATTGGTCCCACTGGGTCAAGGTAGTGATACATTAAGAGGGAAAAAGTAAAACCTACCTTCTGTCCATCTATATTTAACCTGTCCTACAAATGATAAGATTTCATTCTTCTGTGTTCTTACATTTTTCTCCTTTCTTCTCAAACACTGAATTCGTCATTTAAATGTTAAAAAGAGAAACCAGATGTTATAGTTATTAACTTTTGGAATCAAGTATAATCTTCCTATTAAATCCTTCCATCCAGGTACAGGCAATTATTTGCTTGATCTAAAGGTGCAGAAAATGTAGACACACAGGGTTTTAGAAAGTCCAGTTTAATAAGACAGGTGGGTAACTAATAATGTGGAAAATTACCTGCAGATTGAGGATATTGGGAATGACTAATGGCCAAAACTAAGTGAGTAAATTAGTTGCAAAATGATACCATTTGCAGTAGTTGTGTGAGTAAGGGACTGGATGGCACAGTGGCATGTGGCAGTGATCTGAGTTTGAATATGGCCCAAATTCACGAAAACATGCCTTCAACTTATGGCTCTATCACTTTTTTTCTTACCTTTTTTTTTCCTTTTTAACTTATTATTATTCGTTCCATGTACTCTGTGCTATTTATGTAAGTTTTAATAGCAAAGGCACAGGAGCCTAGTTAGCTTTGCAAAGTTTAACAACAAAGTTGTCATCAAGGTCAAATGCATTAAAACTGAGACTTCAGTTTGCTTTACAAGCCAAACAGAGTTCAGATAAGCAAAACACTTGGTTCATTGGGGAAGGTTCAGAAGTGCAGAGACAGGAGAATTTAAAAGATTTTTTTTCCCCCCTAATTTAAGGTGTTCCATAAGTTTCTAATTCCGTAAGACACTCAAATGTTGGCTTCAGTGGGACCATCAATGTACTCAGAATTAGCCACATGTCTAAGTACTTGGGGTTTTAATTACTTACGCCAAAATACATGATTTGACAGTCTGGTCATGGACAACATCCAAATGATTTTAGCAGGAGTTTAGTCCATGAAAGGACAGCTGGACTGATTTCCTTGCAGAAAAAAAAATATTTTCTGCAAAAGTGTAAGAACTGCAATGCTTCTCACAACTTAAAAGATTTAAACACATACCAGATCTTTGTGAATGTATTTTAAGAATACTTTATGAAGAAATCTACAACATCTTGGCTGTTACAAAGAAGTAAAGAAGAGAGAGTAAGCAACATACATAAGACCATAAAGGAAGGCAGTGGCAAAATTAAGAATCAAATCTACTTATCTATCTAATCTTAGATTTGCCTACCTGTCTAAGGTAAGAAATAATAATTACATGTAATAATGCTACATAATAATAATTACATATTATTTCTCATGGGACTAGTAACATGATGAAGGATTTTATCATACCCCTTGTGATGTCGCTTACTCTCAGAGAGTATTTTAAACTTAATGTAATCATCTAATAACCACTTTCTTAGCTTTTTCCACAATGACCACCCTTTTACCTATATTGACAACCAGGAGCACCCAGAATCTCCTGACAACTACATGTAAGAGTCTAAAACATTGAAACATGTCTACAAATTTTTAATGGTCCAAAAATCTTGTCTTTACTGTTTTCACAACTGGATGCAGACTGAGCTTAGTACTCTTAGTACTCTTAGTACTTCTGTATTTTTCTTAATACTGTTGCATATAGTCAGTTTTCCTTGGAAAGATTTTCCATTGAAGTAACAGTGGCTACAGAGTTATTGTACTTATTAATAGTGATATGGTCTAATCAGTTGTATGTGGTAACACAAGTTTTATCTGCCTTGCCCGTCAACATTTCTTGAAGACTTATGAAAGAAAAAGAAAGAAGTATTTTAGCTGTAAATGTAATTGGGATGTACTTTTATAGCTGCCACTGACCAACACAAATGACTCAACTAAGGTTGCTAAAAATGAGAAGAAAATATCTTTTTATGCTGTAAAATGTACAAGCTGATGAACTGAACAAGTTCTGTCTAGAAGGGAGAGCTGGAGGGTAAGACTTGTGTGCTCCACAGTGAACGGTGCTGCAGGTGTGGCCGAGAGGGTGGCTGCTCCTGAAGCCTGTATGGAGCATAGTATATGGGTCAGAGGTTTTCAAAAGTTAGGGAGTAAGAGCTTTCAAAAGTGAGCCAACAGACTAGCAAGGTGGCTGCCAATTGCCAAAGTTATTGCTAAAGCTTTCAAGAGAAATGGTAAATATGATGGGTTTTGTGATTTGGTAGTAGGGCTTCACATTCAATGCTTGCTTGGATGAAAATCATGACCATGAAACTATTTAGGCAATTTTTATCTGCAACCAGTGAAATGAACATGTTTGTGTTTCCATCTGAGCTTCCCTGGGACCAAAGTTGTGTAAAATGGGTGGTCTCGACTCTTCAGGGCAGTGCTGCAGCTGTTGGGTAGAATCAAAATAGAAATTACTCTTCTTTTCAAGGGCATAAAGCAGGGACAAAGACATTCGTATTACATACATTTTATGGAAGTTATTGCTTCTATCCCCTCACCTCCCATAACCTTTCTTGACATCAGCAAAAATTATTAGTTTTGTTCTTCAGTTTCATGCCTCTTGGTTATGTCTAATTGAAATGGAGGCATTCTGAGTGGCAAAATGAGTTACAAATTTCTTCAAGTGCCCCTTTTGTATAATTTATCATGAGGTTCAGAGCTTCTGAGCTTGGATCATTTAGTTCTCAGGCATCTTTAATACTTGATCACAATTTGTGGTGGGACAGTACTTGGTACACTTGGTGGAATATGAAGATAACTGAAAATTTATTTACTGTATCAAATGCTGATGTTGCCAGAAGAGTGGTTTGAGATGAGGATTACCTTTCAGAGCAAATTAACTGCAAGGAACAGCTTAATTTGAAGGAAATATAGACAAGAAAGAAAGAAGGGAAAAAGTAAGACCTTGAATAAAAAGTTACATGAGCTTTCCTGTTTAAATGATTTCTTTCATGATGTACAAGGAAAAAAGATGCTTTAATAAGAAATAAAGTTATTAAAATCTTTTGATCAGAATAGAGAATGTCACAGTGAAACTGACTTTGAAGAGAGGTTACTGCCCTGATCAGCAAATCATTTTATTTTCTTCTTTTGGAAATGGCACATTGCTGCAGATCTGTGATCCACACCCCATGGTCAGCATGAATAATCTTTAAAGCCAGTGGAAGTAGCCATGGTAGAATTTCGTCTTTGTTAAGCACATTTCCCTATGAAGTATGAATTTATCTACCTATCTGTAACTTTTGTACTATTATTTCCCACTCTGTTTTTTCAGTTACAACTATCAGAGGCAATTTTTCTTGACTACTGGGAACATAAAAGGGAATTAAAAGGTCTATTTCTGTTTTAGTCTTTGTGCAAAGAAATTGGGCACAATTTCTTCTGTCACAAATTCTATGTGCAGATTTGATCAGGTCACTTAGCTACGTCGTTTCCTCATCATGTGGTGATTTTAGTCGGAGATGAGCATATCTGCAGATCTTAAAGGATCTGGGCCTTTAGGCTTTATTATTTAGTAGAATTTAATGTTTTCTTTTTTTTTTTTAACTGTCATGAGGGGTATGGTGGTATAGTTAAAAATATAGAAAAGGTTTCAGATTTGTGTATATCATTGTTATAAAATAAATCACTGATTTGTAAATGAAAGTGTCAAGGTTAGCATTTGTTCTTTTTTTCTTCTTTTTCTTCTTCCAGTATTGCCCATGAGTAGTAATGTACTTGCTGTGCCATTATTTAACAAAGCACAATATAATTCAATAAGCCTAAGAAATATTAATATTCATCTACATTAAAAATATTATAGTTAATCTTGCTTTTCGGACTGGACATCCAGTGTACCTAAGACCTAAGAAATGCTGATTTCCCAAACATGTGAAGCTATAGTAGCAATCTAGGTTTCATTCTCATCTTCTAATGCAGTCTCATGTCCAGAGTAACTTCAATTTTGACATTTCATCTAGGTTATTCCTCTCAGAGATAGACAGTGTCACATTCAAATCTTTGGGGAACATAAAGAAATGGGCAAGGACTTCAAGAGCAATTTGCTGTGGCAAATCTTAGAATCATAGAATGACTTTGATTGAATTGGAATTTTAAAGGTCATCTAGTCCAGCCCCCTTCCATGGAAACAAACACCTTCAGCTAGAATAGGCTGTTCAAATCCTTATTAAATTTGAGCTTGAACTATTCCTGAAATGGAACATTCATAAATTCTAACTTTCAATGTCTCACCACCTTCATCTTTTTCACTACACACAATCTAAATCTAATTTCTTGCAGTTTAAAACCATTGTCCCTTGTCCTGTCACTACTGGCCCTTGTAAAATATCTTTCTATGTCTTTCTTACAAACTCTCTCTTAAGTACTGAAAGGCCATAATAAGGATGTCCTGAAACCTTCTCTTCTTCAGGCTGAACCACCCCAGCTGTC
The DNA here is from genome assembly GCA_033558105.1 of Coccyzus lansbergi. NCBI lineage: Eukaryota > Metazoa > Chordata > Aves > Cuculiformes > Coccyzidae > Coccyzus > Coccyzus lansbergi. The sequence continues at coordinate 1,536,343 of JAUMJK010000447.1, forward strand.
CCAGATTTTCTTAGAAAATATGTTCTTTCCTTCTTATCATTTTCATGGTTTTCCTCTGGTCCTGTTCCAGCAGGTCCATGTCATTCCTGTGCTGGGGCATCCAGAGCTGGACACAGATCTAAAGATAAGGTCTGACCAAAGCAGAGTAAAAGGAAGAATCACCCGCTTCAGCCTGCAGACAAACTTCTTTTGATGTGGCCCAGGGTACATTTGACCCTCTAGCTTCTGAGGACACATTGTTGACTTATACCCACCTTCACTATCTCATCTAAAAGCACTAATTTTGATGGGTTTTATTTGTTGAACTGTTTATTGTATACAAGTGAAGATATAATATAGTTTATTATCAAATGAAGGAAATTGCTGCAAACTTTATTTGTATATATGTTTGTATATATGTCTAATTATCCAGGAAATGACACTTCTCATATGGATATATATTTGAAAAAATAAGATATTACTAAGGTTATCTCGTTAGCTTGTTTCATCCAATTTCCTCACTTAGATTTGTATTTTTTATACTGCAAAAATGGCATTTGTCTTTTTCCAAGTAATGGCTGAGAAGCAAACATGGAGAAAGCAACACTACTGGTTTTGTTTGTTAACTTAACTATCTTTTTCAATGCACAGTGTGTAGGCATAGTTTAAGCATTTTCTGTATAACAGTGCAGTGGAAATAGTAGAGGAGGGGGAAACAGGCAGGCATCACCCAGAAAACAGTGATTTAGAGAATAACTGGGAAAAAACCATCTTCTTTATGATAAAACTCACAAATTAATTCAATGGCAAAAAAAGAGAAAAGTTAAATATTTGCTGTGAGTTTTCTTGGAAGCTGCAGAAGTCTACAACTATCATTTTTTACAAGGTTGGTTTTTTTTCTTGCTCTTTAGATTTTTTTAAATGGTCGTTATTTAAAAATGAACAAAAAACCCCCAAACAAATAGAAGAAGCAAAAAGACCAAAGCAAAACACAAAATGTATTAGTCCTCAAAGCTAAAAATACATCAGTCTATAAAGGAAACATTTTTTTCTTTGAATTTCCAGTTACAGATGTGGGGCCCCAATAGTTTGGTTTTTCTTACTGACTATATGTGTAATATTTGTCAGACTTCAGTAATGAAGTCCTAACCCTGAAGAAGCAATGTCTTGTAAACTACTCTCCCTTTTCAAAAGACCTTCTTAGGTTTTATGCTATTATATTTTTTCTTCTATTATGTCTGGCCATATCTAATGGGTATAAAAAGAGGAAATTATTCACTTCCTGTTTGCATATTTAATGTATTTGAAGGTTTTTATCAGATTCCACATCAATCTTTTCTTTAGCATAAACTTGCTCTTTTCTCACTGATCATGCTTCTTAAACATTTGATCATCCTTGTTGCTTTTAAATCCTCAGCAGGTGCCTTAAGGCAGTTTTATGCCCACTTTGATGCAATAGAAGTGCAACTTAAAAGGAGCTCAAGCTCTCCCATATATCTTTATATCTTTTATGATAATAAATAATAATGATCCATATTCACATTGCACTTTGCATTTGCAAGATACTCTACAAACATTAATTAATTAGTCCTCATGGCTCTCCTGTGTGATAGCAGTAATAAAGCTTTGCATGAAAATGGCACCTCTGAGCTAAGGTTCTCAGATAACTTTAAAAATATTAATGAATATCTAATCTATTCACATTTTACTGTTCACAGCAGTGGAAGAGAGTGGTGGTAAATGGAGTTTACTCCAGCTGGAGGCCTGTGACAAGTGGGGCTCCCCAGGGCTCAGTGCTGGGTCCAGCCCTGTTCAGTGTCTTCATCAATGACCTGGATGAAGGCATCGAGTGCTCCCTTAGCAAGTTTGCAGACAACACTAAGCTGGGTGTCGATCTGTTGAAGTGTAGGGAGATTCTGCAAAGAGATTTAAAAAGGCTGGACCACTGGGCTGAGTCCAGTGGCAGGAGGTTTAATAAGGCCAAATGCCGGGTCCTGCACTTAGGGCACAACTACCGTATGCAGAGCTACAGACTGGGAGAAGTCTGGCTGGAAAACTACCTGGAGGAGAAGGAGCTGGGGGTGTTACTTGACAGCTAACTGAACATGATCCAGCAGTGTGCCCAGGTGGCCAAGAAGGCCAATGGCATCTTGGCTTGGATCAGAAATGGTGTGACCAGCAGGGCCAGGGATGTTATTCTCCCTCTGTACTTGGTACTGGTGAGACTGCGCCTTGAATCCTGTGTTCAGTTGTGGACCCCTCACCACAAGAAGGATGTGGAGTCTCTGGAGCAAGTCCAGAGAAGAGCAAGGAAACTGGTGAAGGAGCTGGAGAAGAGGCCTTATGAGGAACAGCTGAGAGATCTGAGGGTGTTTAGCCTAGAAAAAAGGAGGTTGAAGGGAGACCTCATTGCTGTCTGTAACTAAGTGAAAGGAGGTTGTAGAGAGGAGGGAGCTGGCATCTTCTCCCAAGTGACAGGGGACAGGTTGAGAGGGAATGGCCTCAAGATCCACCAGGGGAGGGTCAGGCTTGACATAAGGAAAAAAAAATTCTTCACTGAAAGGGTCATTAGGCACTGGAGCAGTCTGCCCATGGAGGTGGTTGACTCACCTGCCCTGGAGGTGTTTAAGGTGTGGGTGGATGAGGTACTGAGGGGCACGGCTTAGAGATTGGTAGGAACGGTTGGACTCGATGATCCGGTGGGTCTCTTCTAACCTAGAAGAGTTGATTCTATGAAAGTAGGGAGGAAATAGTGTTGCAGACATATTACATTTATTACAACTGAGAACAAGAACTTTTTAGATCAGATCTTCAGAGTCAATATCCATCTCAGGCTTGCGCAAAACAGTTCTGTTGGATGTCGACATATATGCTAAGAGATCAGGCTGTATGTGATTTTCTCTAACCAGTTTGCCATACTTTGCCTGAAAATGATTATTTTTCATAGGAAAGTTTCCTCTTCCAATACCTATTCTGCAGATGTATAACCTTATGGAGCAGTTTGAACCATCTAGGTCATCCAGCAGATTAGTCTGTCCATGTTCACTAAGTCCATAATTTATCATGCTTAGATGAAATTTTGCTTACAGCACATGTATACATAACAATAAAATAATAATAAAATGCATATTTATGGTTGTGTAAAAAGTAATAGCTATGTATATGAGTAATATAATTAAAAGAAAGCAGAAATTTTAGAATAAAGAAGTTTTCTATATCCATTAGAAAATCACTCATACTTTATGTACTTTTTTCCCCATTTATTGTTTGGATCTATCAAGCAAGTTTATGACTAGGTGTACAGACTTCTTTTGAATAGCAGGAGGTTTTAGAGAAATAAGAAAAAAAAAAGACTAAAAATGCCTTCAAAGGTTAAATACATAGTACAATAATCTCCTTTTAAGTCTCTGCAAAGAAAAATGAAGCATTTGAAATAAAAGAGAAGAAAGCATAGAAAAACAATGAAATTTCAGAAGAGCTGCTGAAATTTTTCCCAGTACTAGTGGAAGATTTTCTGACATCACATCAGTGCTAGTAGTTTGAAATGTAGATGGAATATTTGGGAGGAATATTTAGACAATGGTGGGAGCTTAACTGAAGGGGCAGTACTGTTAAACACTCTCAAAAAAAATATTTTAGAAAACAATTCCCTCAATTTTTTAGTAGTCATTCAGATAAATGTTCACTTTCCCTTATCTTGTATAATTTTATTACGATTGACTTCTAGTTAACTTTTTAGAATAAATACATTCCTCTTCCAGTGCCATATACTACTCTGTAGATGTGAACATACAAAGGTAGTTCCTGGAGAGCAAGATCTGTTGGTAAGTGCTGATCATATGCAATATTTTCTGTGTTCTTCACTTACCTTTCAGTATAACGAATGAGAAGTTGAGAGAAAAATGAAGAGAAACTTAGCAAAGACAATAGGCTTGATGAATATTCTTTGGTGTTAATCTGTAAGATATTTACCATTTCTTACAGAGCAAGGAGGAAGATTTTATTCCAATTAAGGACAACTTGGAAAAGAAAATGGAAGGAGAAAAATAAGAAAAAAAAAGTTGAAAGGAAGTTGCAATTACCAAACCTATGCTTCAAAAAATAAAATGCTTGCTGTTCTTCAGAACTAAGTTATCATTAAACAAGAACAACCCTTTTGGTATTATTTGCCTATCATTTCCTGGTAAATCAGTGTCATTAGCATTGATTTTTTTAGATGAGAGATTAAAAGAGGTTTAGTTAGGAGAGTAAGGCAGGAGTATATATTATCCAAGCCAATGTAACTCTGAGTCTCAAAGATGACATTTCCCTCTCTGCTTCATTAACTTGCATAGCTTGTTGAGCTTTAGCTGTTTCTAATTAATTCTTTTACTGGCTTTTTTGAATGTGTATCATCTCTGGCAAACCATATGAAATGAAGAAATCTCTCTGAGGTTTTAGCCTTTTAATTATTATTTTTATTACTTAAATGAAGCTCTGGAATTGCAAATGTTGACATTTTAGTTGATTCTAGTCATTAGGGTTTTCAAAGAGGAAAAGGGGAAAAAGGCTAAGAAGAGGAGAGGGAACTAGAGAAAAATAAATAAATAAATAAAATAAATAAATGGACTAAAAAAATGAACAGGATGCTCAGCAAATGCTGTGGAAGATGGAAAATAAACAAGTTTGTCAAAACTGACCTCCATGATGTTTATGCCCTGTTAAATACTAATAAGGAAGGAAGCATCATTAGAGGCAATTCCTCTCTGTCTTGTATACAGGCTGAGAAGCAAATGAATGGAGTTTTGCAATCCTGCTTGTCATTTTGGTTTATGTAGATATAACTTAGGTAACAAATGTGGTGTTTTCATGCATACATACACATATACCTTCAAACATGCTCCTTCACATCTTTCTTTAAAATAATGAGCATAAAAGCACACTGTAGAACATCTATAGTGGGTTGATTTGTTTTTTTAATTTTTTTAATTATTTCAAATTTCAGTAAAGCATATCTTTTAGAATGATTCTGTATTTCACAACATGTATGTCAGAAAACTTGGAGTCACACTTGGATAATGCAATATTCTGTAAACCAGTCCACTTGCTTGCCAGACCACCACGGCGATTTCTAAGTTGATGCTCTAGGAAAGAAGGACACTTATCTTTGCTGCAAGAAGAAAATTATACCAGAGTAGGCTGAATAATGATAAGATAGAGCATGAACTTGGGATGCATCAGATGTTAACAAACCTGCCTATCCTAACTCCTATCTCATCACTCACACAAAATAAGTTTCTCCCCTGCTCCTTTTTTATTAATAAACAAAGAAAAAGAAATTTAAAACAAACTTACAAGATCACTAGGTTGGAAAATACCCCCAGGATCGTCGAGTCCAACCATTCCTATCAGTTACTAAACATGCACCTCAGTAACTCATCCACTCACACCTTAAACACCTCCAGGGAAGGTGAATCAACCACTTCCCTGGGCAGCCTGTTCCAATGCCCAATGACCCTTTCTGTGTAAAACTTCTTCCTGATGTCCAGCCTAAATCTCCCCTGGCAGAGTTTGAGGCCATTCCCTCTTGTCCTGTCCCCTGTCACTTGGGAGAAGAGCCCAGCTCCCTCCTCTCTACAACCTCCTTTCAGGTAGTTGTAGAGAGCAATGAGGTCTCCCCTCGGCCTCCTCTTCTCCAGGCTAAACAACCCCAGCTCTCTCAGCTGTTCCTCATAAGGCCTCTTCTCCAGCCCTTCATCCCAGTTTTGTTGCTCTTCTCTGACCTCACTCCAGAGCCTCAACATCTTTCTTGTGGTGAGGGTCCCAGAACTGAACACAGGAGTCAAGGAGCGGTCTCACCAGTGCTGAGTACAGAGGGAGAAGGACCTCCCTAGACCTATACTCCCTAGATGTCATTGGCCTTCTTGGCCATCTGGACACACTGCTGGCTCATGTTCAGTCGGCTGTCCACAACACCCCCAGGTCCTTCTCCTCCAGACAGCTTTCTAGACAGGTTTCTCCTAGTCTGTAGCTCTGCACACGGTTGTTGTGCCCCAACTGCAGGACCTGGCATTTGACCGTGTTAAACCTCATGCCACTGACAAGCACATCTGCCAGTTCCCTTGATACTCTTGGGTGGATACAATCCAGCCCCATAGACTTGTCGAATTCTAGCTGAGGAAGCAAGTCTCTAACCACCTCCTTTTGGATCATAGAAGCTTTGTTCTTCTCCTCTAACTCCTGGGTGTATAGACACAGGGAACAACTTTCCTTTTTATTAAAGACTGAAGCAAAGAAGGCATTAAGTACTTCAGCCTTGTCCTCATCCCCTGTCACTGTTGTTCCAGCTGCATTCAATAGGGACTGACTATTCTCCCTGGTCCTGATTTTATTATTAACGTATTTATAGAAAGGTTTTATATTATCTTTCACTGACTTGCCTGATCTATGCTCTAGTTGGTCTTTAGCCCTCCTGATTTTAACTCTGCATAATCTTACTTTATCCCTGTAGTCCACCCAAGATAGCTGTACCTGTCACTGTTTTAGAGTAGTTCTATTGTTGTCTCAGATTCTCTCACTTCTGCTGTACTGATGACAATTAAGTTGTGCTAAAATCTCTCAATGAAACTTGCCCCGCAAGAAGGACTATGAAGAAGCCAGAAGCTAGAAACAGCCAAACAGCAAATTTTCTGCTAGCCAAGAGGGAAACTAAAGCAAGTATTTCCTTATCCTGTGACCATGTTTGACAGCACTACTGCACTATTTCATCTTCACATTCTTCCAAAAACCTGAGATGACTTCTTGCAAGCTATCTATTCAATAGGGTCTGGCTGGAGGTATAAGGAATTTTTCACAAAGCCATTAATATGGTGAAAGCATGGAGCAGCTACCTAATACATAAAGAAAAACCAGATGTTTTTCACAGAAGCATTTTCCTGAAATCAAACAGAAGTTGTTAGATTCCCCCTGGAAAAATACTGGAAAATTAATACTCCTATTGGGTTCTTGGAATTTAGACAGAACAGGTGCTCACACCAGGAAATAAAAATATGGATCCATTTCTTGTTTCATATCAAAATTTTAGGTGGACCAATTTCTTGGGGTTGTTCTGAAGATACACGGTAGTGTAGCTTTCAAGAAAAGTTAAAACATACATCATCTGGGTGATTCAAGGCTTACCCCAGGCCCCCAGTCCAGGAAAATTAAAGCATTTCTCTTTCTATTGAGGCACTGGCACAAAACAGGAAGATGTGCTAATGGGAAACACGTAACATTCCTGGTCCTGAAAAAGTTAGAGAATTTTTTTGGTTTTTTTTTCATTTTTGGGGTTTTTGTTTTTTTCATTTAAGAGGTTCATTTTCTGTTCTCAAACCACCGTTGCTGAAATCAGGACTGAAAGCTATGTACATACCAACATGCAGAGCTGAACAAGGACACCTATATATACAGTATTTTACAGTAGATTTCCACAGATTAAAGAAAGTATGGAAAGGTCATGGTGATGCAACTACAATGTTACCATGGTGGGTGAAAATGAAATCCCATTTGTACTCTGTATTGCTTCCAACACTCTCCAGAAATGATACCTTAAAAGTTGTGGAGAAAAATATTTCAAAATAACATACATGAAATAGTTTTTAATCAGAACTGACCATCCAGGAAAAAAAAAAAAAAAATGGAATGTTGGAAAATCCTGTACCAGAGATTTAATCTGATCATTCAGTTCAAGAGCCAAGAGAACTGAATCACTAATGTCACAGAAGTTAGTAATCTGATTAGATTTAGAAAATTTATTGGTCAAATTCTGCTTCTCTGTAGAGCCTCATGAATCTGGAGTAACTTCAGATTCTAGTTTGTATAAAGCCAAGCAGATTTTTGGCATTATGAAAAAACAGGGAAGAAATTTTCCACCAAGCAAATGAAACAACCTGAACAAAACAGTTGAGTACAGGAGTACCTCTAGACCTTTCTTTAAAATGAATTAGGCTAACACACCTTCTAAGTGTGCTTCCTAACTCTTACTTTTATCACAGTATTGTATTTTTTTCCTGATCATTTGACAGTCTTTGTACAATTGGGGTATAATGTGTGCAGTTGACCTTTCTTCATTTAAATGCTAATAGGGATCTTAGGAAAGGTGCTGCCATGCAAAAGGGCAGCTAATTGTAATAGACTTAGGACCTTTTGTTTGTTGAGCTGTTCAAACAAAGAAAGGGTTAATTAAAACTTACAGAAAATGTTTACAACCCAGGAGAATAGGTCTGTGCTACAAGTTAGGCTACCAGCAAAAGTCTTATTCCAGAGGTTAACTGTCTCCTATGTACTTCCAACCATAAACCAGTTATCTTCTCTGTCTAAATTAAATTTTATTGAAAAGATTTAAGGATCAGTTACAAGAACAACACATTCAGGGCACTCATTTAGCCTTGCTGGTTGTCTGTGGGCCCACAGGGGCCAGAAAGCACTTTATCCAGTGAAGTTACAGCTTGTAGAGGATAGGAATGGAAAAGATTTGCATTAACTAATTGAAGCATCAAAAATCATCTGATCTTTGTGTTGAATAGGTTTCCTTTTGTATTGAGTACATGAACTGAGGTTTTACTGCAGAGGAGCTGCAGGTATGGTTTCTGTGACATGAAGTCAAGGACTGCTCAGCTTTTCCACACAGCTTCCATGCAGATACACTGCAGTCCACAGCTAATAAAGTATGTTGTGAGTGACGCTGTAAAAGTGTATTTAAGAAAGAACATAAACTGCAACACAAAAAAAAAGAGGAAGGGGTAAAGACTGAGATAAAACAGAGGAAACACCAAGATCATAGGAAGAGGAACTCTGTGGTGGAGCAGATATACTTGCAGGTCATGAACATCTACCCTGGAGCAGGAGAAAATCATAAGAAGATAAGAAGGAAAGACCAAGAGAAACTCCTGTGTATTGACTAACCACCCTTCCTCAGCAATTATGTTATCTCTGAAGGGGCGGAATGTGACCTGCTATGATGGTAAGTGGGGAAGAGAGGGTACTGGCAGAAAAGAGTGAAGTTGAGCCTGGTAAAGAAGGAAGAAAAATGTTTAGCATACATTTTATTGTTTCTTTCTTTTTTTGTTGTTGTTTTTGTTTTCCGATATCCAAATCAGTAATTAAATATTTATATTAATTTGCACTAAATTGTGTTTATTCTGTCAAGTCTATTTTGCCCATGACAGTGACTGGTAAGTGATCTCCCTGCCTTTATCTCAACCCATGGGTTTTCTCACTCTCTTTCTCCCTATTTTTAATACCATGGGGACTGAAGGAGGAGCCGTGTGAGTGTTTAGCTGCCAACCTGGGACAACTAACAACACATTTATAAATTATGGAAAGAAATAGAGAACTCCAGTGTGCAAGAAATCTGATCATTAAAAAAAAGGTTTTTAGATCAGATGAATCAACCTCTTCATCAAGATTAGGGTTTGGAGCTGTTTCTAAGCAAGATTTCTCAATCTGTCCACAGGTTTCACCTACCACTCTGTGTCAGTCCATAGTTTTAAGGATAGGAACAGTGGGGAAACTAATGAAAAGTGCATTGTGTTGATTTTTTTTTCAGGTTTATGTAGGTTCTCTCATCTGTTTCAGTTAAGCCATCCAACATTTTTTTAATACAAAAAATCCCTGTCTTACTCTGTTGTATGTATATGTTATTTACAGCTTTATTGGAGCTTCAAACACTTTATTGCAATGAGATGAAAAATAGTGACAACACTTTCTGCATTAAAAAGGAGGAAGATGAGGAGAGATAGGATTACAAAGATATGGTTTTTCGTGGTTTTCAGTCAAACTCTTTCAAAGTTTGCATATTTCTCTTGATATGTTTAGGGATGTATGTATATGCAAATGTAACTAGATAAATTATCTAGTCTTCTGATACAAAGACTGATAAATCTCTGGCTCATTATTTTAATCCTCATGAATAATTGCTTTCTCTGCAGAATGCGGACTTCCACTGGGATTGTCTGATATGTCTATCCTGAAAGTCAGCAAAGGAGTTCTTGAAAATCATTACCCTGTAGTCACAAATGATAATATGATACTTTGAGGTGATCTCAGAGAGGAGATCAGCAGCAGTTATGTTCAAGACAGGATATTGTGGTGCATGGGAAGCTCTACCCAGTGTTTGAAGGGAGGTCTATAGTCTCTAGGGTACTATGGATCTCTGATAACAGACCTTTCTCAGACTATAAATTATCTTTTAAAAATATGTCTGAAAAGAAAGTGTGGAGGAACATAATACTGACTTGGTATTTCAGGAAACTGAGTTGTGAATTCAGAAAATTTCATGACCTTTTTTTTGGAAGCAGATGAATCACATACACTATGAGGCTTAAATAGTTCAGGTCATTTGGAATTCACAGTGCCTGTAGTTTAAAATTAGCGTGGGTTTTGGAGAGCCCTTAATATTCATAATCTGACCCAATATTGAAATGTTCTTTGGAAGATAGATATTTTAGGGGAAATAATGTGAAGTGATATCAGGAGAATTTGCAAAGTAGCTTTAATAGACTAATTCCAAGTGCATTAGCAGCATTTCTGATCAGAAAATATTGAAATACATGTAGCTTACCTTGAGATTCTAGACTAGTTATTCTATTTCTATAACTACCACTAGTGATTCAGCATATATTTTAAATACCCGAGGTCTTGGATAGATTTACTCCACTACGCTTTTAAAATCATACGGAAAAATGGAGAAAAACGACATTAAGTAGAAAAGCGAGATTATTGTTTTGTTTTTCCTTATCAGTTTGTTTTTTAAAGAAAGAGGGATAACTTTAACAAAGTTGGAGAAAATGTTAAAGGTTTAATTAATGGGCATACTAAATTCTTATACTAAACCATATTTCCAAATCTTTTGTCTAGAAGCTGAGTTTTCAAAAAATGGAACACAAGCACATTATGCAGAGAACCAGCTGTGGGTTGTGACACATGTTCCTGATTTCTGATTCCTGAGAAGACGGTTGAGATATCAAATTAACTTTATTCTAAATGCCATTAAATTTATAACAACCCTGGTACACTTGTTTGACTAGACTGTTTCCTCTCTGATTTATTATACTTCCATCAGACGGCTGGTAAGCCAAAGTCTCCAGCATGAACAAGGGTTACAGATCATGAGATTTCTCCCAGTTGCTTATATAACACCTCATCAGCCTCTTCTTCCTGGCTGAATGGTCTAAAGCAGAGTCTTACAACCATATCTGTCTTACTGGGTGTTCCACTGATTTTTACCCACAGGCACTCAACCCTACTATCACCATAACTTAGCTCAAGACAATCAAAATATTCTCTAACAAAGAGGGATACCCCATTGTCTCTCTTTCATTGCCTGTCCCACCTGAAGACTTTATAGGCAACCATGGCAACATTCTAGTTATGCAAGTCATCCTACCACATTTTCTTGACAGCAATTATATCATAATTTTCTTGTCTTACATTGACTTCTAGTTCCTATTGCTTGTTGCCCATACTGTGTGAATTGGTTCACATGCAGTTCTGTTGGGTTATTGATCCCGCTATGCTCCTGAGAGGAATAATCTTAATTCCTTAGTGACTACTCTCTGTAGAGTTTCTAACCCATCGATAACATTTGCATCTTTACTGCCATTTGAAGTGCTATCTCCCACTTCCTCTGAGGGGGCAGATCTCACTAGAGTATCATTCCTCAGGCACTGGAATATCATTCTCAGGCTTTTTTTTATTTATTTTTTTTTCCTATCAAGCCTGATTTTGTCCCTCTTCTCCTTCACATCTAGTTTAAAGCTTTATTAATGAGCCCTGCTAGCTTCTTGGTAAGCATCCTCTGCCCTTTGTAGACAAGTGTGCCCCATCCTCGGACAGTAAGCTTGACAGTTATCAGCATCTCCAGGTGGCCAAGCATCCTGTTTTGTATGAGAAGTCACGCGGCCAGCAGGACTGAGGAACTAATCATGCCCCTGTACTTGGCTCTGGTGAGACTGCTCCTTGAGCCCTGTGTTCAGATTTGGGACCCTCGAGTTTCTGGGATATGTCCAAAGAAGAGTGATGAAGCTGGTAAAAGGGGTAAAGCACAAGTGTTACAAGTAGCAGCTGAAGGAACTGGGGTTTTTAGCCAATAAAAAAGGAAAGCAAGGGGAGACTTTATTGCTCTCTACAACTACCTGAAAGGAGATTGTGGTGAAGTGAATGTTGGTCTCTTCTCCTTGGTAACAAGTGACAGGAAGTGAGAAGGTTTAGATTGGATATAGGAAATATTTCTTCACTGAAAGTGTTGTGAAGTGTTACAACAGGCTGCCCAAGGAAGTAGTTGAGTCAACATCCCTGGAGATATTCAAAAGTCATGCAGATGCGACACTTAGGGATGTAGTTCTGTAGTTAATTCAGCAGTGTTGGGTTTATGGCTGGACTGAGTCTTAAAGGTCTGTTCCAAACTAAATGATTAGGTGATTCTGAGAAATATAGCTTCTTAACTTGCAGTTGTACTTAAGGGATGAGAAGATTTTGCAAGTTGGTTTTAGTTGGTTTTGTTATTTTTACTTTGTGTCATTTTTTAGTTTGGAAATATAAGGTTGTTCTATTTGCCAGTCCTGTGAAGTCAAATGCAACATACTGATTTGTTCACTAAAAATGCCTTTACCTGAGAAGACAGATTTTGTTCCACTGACATGAAAAATTAAACGAGGTTTCAGAATGTCACTGATATACTGATACACTGATCTTCCGTTCTTCAAAATGTCAGTCTCTTCTTTAGGGTCACAAGAGAACTTTTGAGACAGTTTAGATACATTCAGGCCACACAGATTTTTCTGTGGGAAAAGGCAGTAGCAGTTACTTACCCACCAGGAACTTCCTTGGAAGTGGTTCAGAAGTCATGTTCTTTATGATATTTGTGTACTTAGAGACTAAATGATCCAATGACCTTACAGTTTAAAAAGCTCTTTTATAATAATTTGCTCCTCAAGATGCTTTTTCCTTGTTTGTTTTTTTTTTTTTTTTTTTTTTCCCCTAGAAGAACCATAAGTAAATCAGGCTATTTTAACTGACACACAGCACACATGATCATAGACATCGCTTTTCTTTTGATGATAACCATTGTCACTGCAAATGAAAATCCACCTGTTTTAAGAATGTGAAATTTACACAAGTAAAGATTAGAAAGACTCTGACTGTTACCAGCCACCTATAATTCATCTGCTAGTTCCTATTAATGTGATTATGTTCACTTACATCAGAGGAGTACCTGATCCAACAGTGTTCCTTGCTGAGCAAAAGAGGTCTGAAGTTTTTTATTTCATAATTTTCTTCTTTAAAGTCCAAAGGATGTTAGTATTTATGGCATTTTTTAACAATCAAATTGTTTGCACTAGCTATAAGGAATTGGTATTGCTGTCCTATTTTTGCTTGGTAGGCTGTTATTTTGACCACAGAAACAGTCAGACCCCAGAGAAACAACAACAAAGACATCAGAAGTGGTGGTGAGATTTTCATTTTAATTGAAAGCATACCAGGACTCCAAAGAGTGGCAGCAGACTCTGGATGAATAGAAAAGTAACCAAACAGACTAAAAAAGTATGGAAAAAAGAACTCTTGTGGCAGAGAAATATATCTTTTCCAGGGCTAGTGCTTTTAACTTTGGACACAGTGAATAAGTCAATGGTGAGCAACTTCTTTGACTTATGAGAGCATGAGTTTGAGCAGTTTTCAGATGCTTCAGAATATCGAAAATCTGATGAGGAATGCAGAACAGTCATATGTAAGGAAAGTAAAGCTTTACAGCTAGAGTTTCAAGTAAAGTTTATATGTGCATATTTATACGTATGTGTAATAGAGAAGAACTATAAAATGACACCTAATTAGTACCATGGTCCTTCAACACTTCTCCCCATCTCCTCATCTTTGGCTTTGGGTTCACTTACTGCTGTGGTCTCCTCTGAGGATATCTGTTCACATTGGCAAATTTGACAGTCCCAGGAAGCATTCTTGAGTGCTGAAATTCAGTTAGTCACACTGTGAAATTGTTACAGTGGTCTACACTAAGGAGTTTGAACAAACTTATTTGCACTCTCTCAAAAAATTCTTGACCATTGCTCAAGACTTGGCATTAGCCAAGGACCATGTGCAAAAGGCAATTCAGAAGCAGACATTGCATTTTGAATGGTACAAGGATTTAATATTTTGGATATGACATTCTATGATAGTTAACCTTAATGTCAGATACATTTCTAAACAAGTATAGTTTTTATGTACAGCAAAAAGGTGAAGCCAATTAGAAAGTAAAAAGCTCTGTAACAATGATACAGGCCTGAGCAATGTAATCTAACTTTCAATATAAGGATACATTTAGAATTGCAGATTCGTTCAAATTTCAGTCACCCCATGTTTAATTTCCAGGGCTTTTGTACCTGGGCAAGACCTTTATCCTCCTTTCCTCCTCCCACTCCTTCCCCCCCCCCTTTTTTTTTAAATTTAACTAGACCAAATTTCTGCACAGAAAACAACTATGGCCAGACTTGTATTCTTGTAAAATAGATTCGGACTTGTGATTCTTGTAAAAGATCAATTCTGCTGAAGTCATTTGTTACAGACATAATTCAAAGAAATTTAGGAATACTGGTACACTATGTGTGTATTTCCACCAGGTAACAGCGCAGCTAGCATTTGCAATCAGTTCCTTTGTCCAATTATGTTTCTCAGTGGTTTCCTTAGTGAGCTGCTTTGTTTGGAGAAACTTAGTAAAACTCATAGCTATTAGAAATGAAGAAAGAAAGAAAAAAAAAAAAAACCAAAAAAAACCAAAGCCAAAACTCTGTGTGCTTCTGTGATAGTTGGTAAGGGAAGAAGAAAACCTCCAACTCCGTTCTGTCTTAACACAATGAATCCCAATAGAATGGCAAACACTGCTCATGTTTGATTTTTCCATTAGCAGTCTTCAAATACACACTCGAGACTGTAGGCTTGGAACTGCAATTCTGTATGTAAAAAATACTCAAAGAATTAGTAACATTGATCACAAAGGGCAATAAAACTTTCAGTTCAGTATTTCAATGGGTTTTTAGCTCATAAACAAGCAATTTTCTATAAATCATGTCAATTAATTTATAATCTAGTTAAAGTCATGGCAAGATCAGCATATCAACACATTGTTGTTTTAGCATAAACATCACATTTCCAAGGAAAATGATGCATTTATATGCTTATTATTGTAGTAAGGGGAAATTCCTACAACTTGTTATAGACTTCCCACCAACAGCTGTCAAAGTACACTATATGAAATAACAAAATTTTTTCATAGCTATATCTACCACTGTAACCGTAAGCAAAATTATATAAACTTTAAGATAAATATATTTTTATTAATGGAATTACAGAATAATTATGTTTATGTTGGACTTCTGGAGGTCACTTTGTCCAGACCTTCAGTCAAAGTAGGACCAACTTCAAATTTATGGTAGTTTGCTCAAGATTTTGTTTTGTTTTCTTCTTTTTACTTTCTAATTTCTTCATTTCACTTTGCTAAACCATTTCTCAAATAATTCTTTCTCTTCTCTTTCAGGTCTAATTAACATTTTACATTTTTTTTCTCATCTTTTTTCTTCTTATTTTCTAGTTATTTTTCTGTTTCTTCATTTTTTAAATGATCCTTCACCTCTCTCTTTGCTTTACAAATATTTCCTTTCTCTTACCTTCCTTGATTTCCCGTCTAATCCCTCTGTGTCTTTTTCTTTCCTTTTAGTTTTTTTCTTATTTTTTTTACTATCTTTCACTACTTTATTATACACTACTTCACTGATAGTCTTGTCCTCTAATCATCTCATCAAATAGTTTAAAGAGCATTTTTAATGGCTATGACTTCCATTTAAGTTGATATTTTATCCTAAGTCTGCATATCCACTTCACAGTCCTTCTTCTTTTGCATTTGCTGCTGCTATAGTCACCATTTTCCTTTGTCACTTCCACCAAAGGTTATAGGAAAGTTCATCACAGATTAGATTATATAGCTACAATTACCTTATATATCTCCAAATTTTATAAGACAACAACAAATATTTGAATTGTTCCTTCAGATTGTCCAGTGTTAGATTTATAAAATATTTGTATATACACAAGGAGTGTGTATAATGGGATGTGATTCATCTCTTTGAATAACCTCCTATCTTCTGACAATGACTGATCATCCAAAGCGGAAAATTATATTTAAATCAACTAATCTAAACAGCCACCATTTGATGTACCCATTATACAATATATTTTTGGTCTGTTGGTTCTTCCATTTTCTACAATATATAGCAGTAACTATTTCCTCAGTGTCTTATTTGAAAAACTAGTTTTAACCTTTGACTCATAATGTCTTTTGTTCTTGTTTTCTAAGAGATAATGAATCATCACTCTTTCTTCAGTTTTTATACATTAAGTCATGGAAAACCATGACACAAGATCTCGTCAAATCTGACCATCTGTATGATTTCAAGGGGGAAACTGGACAAAGTCACTGTGGATAATTACACCTGTAGATTCCATCTCTAGCTCAAAAAATTTTGAGTTGTAACTACTGTAGGCTCAGGAAGTAGGGAGAAAAATATCACATACATTACACTTGATCTTATTACTGGACTTCATTCTTTGGGCAATTTCAGAGGCAGGATATTATTTTAGATAAGTCTTTGATATGACACACTACTGCTGATCCTACGCTCTTATGCAGTATTTCACATCTCAACACTCTTCAAACTTAATATTCAATTTTTTAGCTAAGTTTTTGACAGGGTATCATTTTGAGAATCCCTTCTGTATCAGAGAAGGCATCTCCATGAAAAGAGCATTGTATAAGCTTTAGGGAAAGGGAAAGCATGTTATTTATTGAAAGGCAATCTATGAGTTCACCTGGCCTAATTGAGATATACAATTCTTTGTTAAGTGGGTCAGCCACGGGTGAAGAGAACAGGTGGTTGAGCACAATTTCATGACTGCCTGTTTAATATTTGGCTCTGAAATTTCCCTGAAGTTGTCGGGGAGGAGGGATGAGATCATTATCAAGGATTGTTTGGAGAGGCAGAATCCATACTGGTGGGGAAACTGCTAATTACCATCTAATCTTTCCAATTTAGGTAGTAATAAAATTTAAATAAGATTGGCAAGAAGCGGGATAGCTTTTAGAGGCTGCCCCCATCACTATTCCTGTCCCCATAGCCTGATGTCAGATTCAAAGCTTCAATCTGGATGTTCTTCTACTGCTTCATAAATTAGAACTAGTTGTGCATAATTACAAGGCTTTAGATTGAATAGGATTAAGACTGAAATTATCAGTCTTCTAAACACATTAGAAAATCTTGGGATTTATATCAAAATGTATAGTTATTTTTTTTAACTCTCAAACAGTTCTATTTCCAAAGTATTTTCATTGTCATATTATGCTTTATAATGATACAAGATTTATGAAAAGCTTCTAAGTTGGCCACTGGAAACTCTTGGCAGCATGAATTATAAACGGCAGCATGCAATATGGGCAGCATGGTTTTGGAATTAACCATTATTACAGTGTTCAGACATTTCAAAGATGTGCAATGCTTTGTGCCACACACCATTCAAGTCCAGTGGAGGAGTTTGGTACTATGCATGTGCAAATGAATGCAGCTAGAAATCTTTGCAATATTTACTAAAGATGTTACAACCCATGCTTAATTATCTCTTAATTATTTATATTTTTAAATACAATAAAAACAACTCTTACCGGCAATAGCAATGTTATGTTAGATTCTGTGATATGCTAGGAACAGATTATACTATAGGATTAGCAGAAGAGTAGTGTAGCCATATATATCTGAACCACAGTCAAAATAACCTGACCTTGACCTCATTACTCTCTACAACTACCTGAAGGGAGGTTGTAGAGAGGAGGGAGCTGGCCTCTTCTCCCAAGTGACAGGGGACAGGACAAGAGGCAATGGCCTCAAGCTCCGCCAGGGGAGATTTAGGCTAGACATTAGGAGGAAGTTTTTAACAGAAAGGGTCATTGGGCATTGGAATAGGTTGCCCAGGTTGAGTCACCTTCCCTGGAGGTGTTTAAGGCACGGGTGGATGAGGTCTTGAGGGACTTGGTTTAGTGTTTGATAGGAATGGTTGGACTAGAAGATCCGATGGGTCCCTTGCAATCTGGTTGTTCTATGATTCTATGATTCTAAAACCAGCAAAAAATGTGCTTTATCTTCCTAACAACTGTGTATAATCCAATCATAAATTTATTTTCAGATTTCTTCGATTTAGGAATCAATAAGGATTTGTTTTTTCTAGTTTAATTTAGAGAAAGGTATCAAAACGCTTGGCACAATGATGACTCGTTATTCCATATATCATTCCAATAAAGTCTGTGAATCCATCTTAGGCTAAGATGTCTACATTTCTCTGTCTGCACTAAGACAGCCACTTAAGTCATACTAGGTATATAAATAACTATAATAGCTTAAACAGTGGAGAAAAAAACTGGCCCTTCCTTCCTTCCTTCCTTCCTTCCTTCCTTCCTTCCTTCCTTCCTTCCTTCCTTCCTTCCTTCCTTCCTTCCTTCCTTCCTTCCTTCCTTCCTTCCTTCCTTCCTTCCAAGTTTTGTCTTTTTTTTTTTTTTTTGTTGAGTTTGGCAGCAGATATAGGAAGGGAACAAGCCTTGTCCAAACTCTTAAGTCAACCTTATATTTTTCACTTTAGTACCTCACTTTGAACATCGTTTTTCTACCTTAATCTTGCACCAGTAAGTTATTGTGATGCATTTATTCAAGGGTGGGTTTTTTGTGTAATCATAGAAATTTTTTAAGAAGACATTTGTATCAACAATCTTTTCATAGTCTTGACAAATTAATGCTTTCTTGCAGTGATGCCAAAGTAGTCAGGCCCTCAAATGAATGCTTGTGATGAGTAACTGTATTTTTGTTTCCACCAAAAATGATCAGCATCATTCTTAATGTGGTTTCATGGAAATATTTTGCAGAAAATTCCTTATCCAGAGGTAACAGCAGAAAAGGCAATAATACAGTTGGCATTCCATTAAAGAGGCAACTTGCTATGAGTCAGCAAGTGAAAGAACCAGGACATTCATTAATGGAGTTGTCGTGTTAAAGGATGATTATCTGCCAAATTTCTGGCAAGGTCAAGGAGATCTTTCAAAAGAAAATCACAGGACAGCTAACCATTCATTTTCTCTGTGGTTTTAGTGTACTACATGATTGGGTTCATCATTTTCAGTTTTATCATTTGAAAAATTAACAATTGCTGCTTTCCTGCATGGTAAGAGGGTAAAGAAAAGAATAAAAGGAAAAGACTGCTAACAAATATGCATAGGAAAAAAGAAAACCCTACAGTATCATGGAGAATAACATGAATACCATTGTTTCTGTCTTGAGTTTAGCATCTAGTAGAGATTAAGCCTTCACAGAAAATAATGAAAATAAAACTATTGATGTGTTATAGAAGATTCCAGGTTTGTAATGGAAGTTATTTTACAAATCTATGAGACAAAATTTTAAAATGCAAGCTAAGTTCTCTTCATTGCCTTTATTTCTCAGTGTCTATGAAAAACATATAATTCAAAAGGAACTTCCTTAAAATATTCTGAAAGATGTTATCCAAAATCTGATCTGCCAGATAGGTACAGTGTGACTCTACAAACTTTCAAAATGTTGGATATATAATCCTGCAATTTCTATTATGACTGTCTTACATACCATGGCTTTGTTTTCTAAAAATAAATGTTATTTTTTATTATTATTGTTGTTGTTATATTAACATTCACTGTTCTTTATACATATACACACAGTAAATTAAAAAAATATATGAGAGGAAGATAAAAGTTGAACTCTTAAATTTCTCTTACTAAACAGTACAATGGAAAGAAAAGGACATTTTGATTAAATGCATATCATTAATACAGCATGTTATGATCTGAACTTGAGCTTAGTTATCTAATTAAAAGCAAAGGTCTACAGAATCAAATATTTCATTTTAGGGGAGAAACAGGAAAAAAACTGTCATGGGCACATAGCACCTAGGAGTAAGTCTTTCTGCAAGATGTTGTGCCTGGCTATATTATGCAGCAGGAGGTGGATGAATCATACTAACTTAATGAAGAATTGCTGAGCAAAAGAGCGTCATTAATACTTAGTGTTCCAGACTGGGACTAAGGGCATCTGGGTCCTATAATCAGTTCTCTGTGTGACATTTGGCAAATCACTTGGCACCAATTTGCTTAACTGTAGAAGAATCATATGCCTTTACAGCCCCCGAATAGCTTAAGTAGATATGCTGCTTCTGAAAGAAGCAACCAGTTGAGGGTTAGGAACTTCCCTAAAGTCATCTTAGACACAGTGAAAGAAAAGAACAGGACCCATGCAATGTCACTCGTCTAGGTACCAGAATAATGTAGTCTGGGATTATGTATTACATGGACATGTAACATACCAATAAGTTGCAGAGTTTGCATACAGTTCAGCTGTGGTTTGTAAAAGGAACATTAATTCTTTAAAATTTTTCCTTTCAAGTAGGACCACTTAGTACATCATATGAATGTGATTGCCTTATGAACTGCAGAGCTATACACACTCTATTCTTCCTGCGGAGACAGATGTATTGGAGAAAGGTGAAATGATCACATGCTAAGATGTGATTGGATTAATTTATCCCCTGAGAATGACTGCTTGGTTTCTTTGATAACATTTGCAAGAAACAGGCAGATAATGATGTCACTACAGATTTCCTCCCAGAAGTTCATTGATCTGGAAAGATGGTCAAATCTTCAAGGTGGTTTTAATGAGAAGGGCTGGGATATTAAATCAATGTGACTCTTTTTGGTTTTAAGGATACTGTAAAACAAAAATATTCATTTCATTGATGGTTTATTTTGAGGCTGCAAATCATAAGAAGGCAATTATAAAGTTCAGTAATATAAAGAACATTACTTTTCCTAATGCCTCTGCAGCATGAGAGGTAGAACCAGACTTCAAACTGTGAGAGACTTGGTTTCCAGTTATGGATGTGACCTACTTTTCTGAATCTTGAGATGTATGCATCCCCTACTATCTCCCATTATTCTGTGCAGAAAGTTGTAATTCTGATGATGAACTGTAAGACATAACAAGGAAACTTGCAGTACAGAGAAATCTAACTCCACCTACAGAACATGGGGCCAAAAAGGAGACCTTGTGGTCATTTTCTGTTTTCTGGTTGTTCCTCAATCTATAGTTTATTTATAACTATTAAATATATCATGTCACCTGCTATAAAGAAATTCAGATAAACGCAACACATTATGCAGAGATGTCAAATAATGTGCAAGAGAAAAGAGAAATTTAAAACTCAATTCAGAAGATGACAGGTCTAATGAATGAAGATAAGAGACTAGAGAATAACTTTTTAAAAATAATAGCTCAACAGGAGACCACTGAAGTGAAAACAGCTGCTGGGACTATAACAGAGAAAACAGCTTGAAACAGCTACAACTGCATGTATTGTAAGTAAGAAAAGATTTCAAATGTGTGGAGAGGTCCATCCAGAGAACAGCTGGGGACAGATGTAGCCAAGGCAAAGCTGGATCTGCAGAGGGAATTGGAGAGTCTGGTTGGTTTCAGAAGCTGAGATTTAAATAGCAGAAGTTTATATGAATGGTCCATTATCTGGACTGAATAATGAGCCATGGCTTTGGGGGCAGGGAATTTGCTGTCTGAGTATCTGAAACCAGGTGTTGCTGTTTTTTTCTGTGGCTAGTACCATCTGTTCTGTGCCCAACAGAACACTTCAGCCCAAATCATTTATTTTACGGCTGAGCATGCAAAGGTGAGCGATGCCCTATGGAAGGCAATTGTAACATGGCACGGAGAGAGTACAGAGTATGACTGTGGATGAATATTCAGACAGATCTGTAGTGGGGAGACCTATTATGAAAGCATCAGACTATA
Organism: Coccyzus lansbergi; assembly: GCA_033558105.1. Classification (NCBI taxonomy): domain Eukaryota; kingdom Metazoa; phylum Chordata; class Aves; order Cuculiformes; family Coccyzidae; genus Coccyzus; species Coccyzus lansbergi. Next base: position 1,558,248 of record JAUMJK010000447.1, read on the forward strand.
CGGCCCACTTTTTATGAAGTCTCTGCAGGTGACAGGAGTCTGCACTCCCAGACTGATACTGACTTGTGTTTGTTGAGTAGTGAGCTGGAGAATATAAACTGCGAAAACTTGTGCCAGGTCTTTTCAGATGTTTGTGAGTTGCTGCTGATTCATCTTCAGGATGTGCCACCTGCCTGGGGCAGTGGTTTGGGGCATGGCTTTATGAGGAAGGGAGAATGTACATACAATGTATATTTTTTTCATCCATTCCTTAGATTCTGATTTCTACCGTTTTCTATAAAATTTACTGCAAAAACTAGAACAAGGAGAAGTATATTATACACAAAGACTACCCTTGCATACAGCCTGTTCATACTCTTCAGCAATTTCTTTTACTTTTTTTTTTTTGGGGGGGGGGTCTGTTTTCTCTTTTTTTTTTTTTTTTTTTTTTTTTTCATTAGACCACAGAATTGCAGGTTTATGCACTGTGGTTTACAGCTGTATCTACTAGGAATGTTGTACATCTGGTCCAGCATATAACTTCCTAACTTCCCATTGCTAACAACATCATTTCCTGATCCTCAGTCAGTTTAGTTGCTTAAAATTCTTTTCAAGCAATACTAACTAGAACATTGCAACAAAAGGAGTCCTTATAAGTAACTGAACTACCAGAATTATATCCAAAAGTTGCCATTTTTGCCATTTTTAAATTTTATTAAAGGTATAAATCCTTCATCAAAACAGACAAGTAAGTCTTATATCAGGCACTCTTTAAAATTGGTATTCTAAAATTAAATGTGTTCTTAGGATTTTTACAGTTGTCAGAATTGGCATTAGAGGCAAAGTTACCAGAGTTAATTTATGCACAGTGTGGAAGTGCCTAGCCAGCTGAGGAACTAGCAGACTCTGAAGATACGAGTGTAGAGGTATTGAGTATTCAAGGTGTTGGGGGTTTTTTTAGATTTATTTTATTTTCTGTAAATACAGATTTATCATGTTTTCATGCTCCTTGTTTTGAAAACTTGAAGACATAGGTTTTCAGGAATCCCAGAAGCAGAAATCTAAACTGACACAGGTAAGACCATAGCTGTCTTCTTCATGCATGTCTGGAGGTCTGAGCTGAAAACCTTTTTTCTGGCTACAGTCCTGTAGGGCTTGAAGATTTCCACGGTCCCTATTTCCTAGAAAGAAAATCAGGGATTTGAAGAACTGAATTCTTGAGACTTTCTTACTACTAATCGCCTTAAATCATCAGGAATAGTAATTTGTGCCTTCAAGACTGTGTTGAAGGCACAGAAGTTTGAAGCATCATGCACCAATAGTTTCAGATATGCTTAAGGAAAAAATCTGAAAATCATGAACATTTTGCCTTCTGGGAAGAAGACATTGACCTTGAGGCCTCAGGTTCTTTAATAGCCACTCATACATCAAGAATTGTCTAAAGTCCACAGTATCTTGGCTCTCTCTACTTTTAAGTTTCACTGGAATTCTTAATTCCTTGAGGACTTATTCCTGAGTTCATGTTTAACAGCTATAGAATCATTGAATCATAGAATGGTTTGGGCTGGAAGGGACTTTAATGATCATCTAGTTCCACCCCTTTCCATGGGCAGGGACATCTCCCACTAGATCAGGCTGCTCAAAGCCCCATCCAGCCTGGCCTTGAACACCTCCTGGGACGGGGCAGCCAACACTTCCCTAGGCAACCTGTGCCAGTGTCTTGACATCCTCATTGTTAAGAATTTCTTTCTAATGTCTAATCTAAGTCTTTCCCCTTCCAGTTTAAAGCCGTTCACCATTGTCCTATCACTACATGCCCCTGTAGCCTGTCCTTACCTGATTTCCTGTATCCCTTCAGGTATTAGAAGGCTTCTATAAGGTCTCCTGGCCTTCTCTTCTCCAGGCTGAACAACCCCAACTTGTACTCTCCAATTTGGACCACAACAGGATTGAGAGAAATAAATACCATTTCTCCTTCAAGTGAAGAAACAGAAATCCTGTGATAATACTGTGCATTTAGGCTTAAAATTCTGTCTCAAGGCTCCTAGTTGTAACCTGTAGATCAAGATTTTTCCTATTCCAGGCAAATCTTCGGAATTTTTAAAGCAATGTTTCAGTAATCAGGATGAAACAGAGCATGCCTAAGTACAGTTTCTTTCTTTCCTTTACACACTTCTCCACACACATGTAAACAAGCATTAGTTAAACTCTAATTCCCATATTTTGAATTCTCTTAACATGAGTATTTCCATTTCTTGTTTCATTTTCTTGTTGAGGTATTTACATCACTAATGCTGTTTCTGTAGGTGATGTGATTTGCTTTAGTGTCTACTTAATATTTACAGAAACTTACCCTTCACTAGATTTTAAAATTTAATCACAAAAACTCTCAGTGTTAAGATACTGGCTATTGAAACATCTTACAAGATTGTGAGCTATGGAGCAAAAAACGGGAGACCATCCTTAAATGAAGGAACATACCGAAATACTACATTAACTCATCAATTTCCATGGTTTTGGGAGGAGAGCAAGAAACAGCTGATTCTTCTACCAGGAAAATTGTATAACAAACATGGCAATGGGAACCTATTCAGAGTTTTTTTGGTTTTTTTTTTTCCTTTTTTTAAAGATAAAAAAAATAAAGATAACGATGAATTATGGCGGTTGTGGAATCTCCATCTGTGAAGATTTTTAACAGTCTTGATAAATAACCCTTGGAGTTTTCTGGTCATACGATTTGACCTTAGACCTGGAAGAAAGACTAGGTAAACTCTGGAGGTCAAGTCCCAGTGCTGAATTTCTATTGTTCTTTGTAAATAGGACTAGGAAAGGATATTCAGATTGTGCTAAATTTACTTGGAGTATCTAGGGTCCTGTCAACTACCAACCTATTGAAACCCTTGTACCAAGACAACATTGTGTTGCAGGATCTATTGTATTTTGAAAATTGTGCTTATTCTTTTAAGTTGCACAGAATGAAAGAAAAAAAACAAACTCAACAAACTTTCAACAAAACCTGCTTATAAACGAAGCAGAAATCATTGTAAAGTTATTAAGAAATAGAGAAAACACATCATCGGCTTGTGGAAAACACTGTGGCTTGAATTGTTGAATCACTACATTTTAATGTGCAATTTTTTTCCTTGGCTTTTTGTTGAAAGGATCAAACCATTTGGCATTTTGTCTGAGACATAAACGCATTAGGAAGATGTAGTATAATTTATTAAAATGTATAAAGGGAACAAAGAATAGGATTAGGTTTTTTCTTCTTTTTTAATTCCAGGGGCACCAACAGGGCATTTAATATGGGTTAAACCAGATTCAAAGACCTTTTCATTAGACATTTAACATAAATGACTTAGAGCTTAATCAGCACATACCATTTAAATGCATTGAATGGAGGAATTGAACTGTACATTGCATTATAATTTATAGAGTTTTGTTTTTGATTACATAAGGGAAATACATTTTTTATGCCTTAAAAGCATTCTTTTGTCATGACAAAAAAAAATGTATAATATTATTGTTGAGAAAATGGTGTTTCAATTTGGTAGCAAAGCCTAAAGTCATCCAAGTGGAAAAGATAACTAGCAAATTCCTCAAAGTCCTTTAGTTTGTGGGTTTTCTCTTCAAAATGTCCTTTTCTTCTGGGCCTGATAATGAACATTGCTTCTACTTTCCACCCTATGTTGCTGTACATTCTTTTTAACAGCTTTAAAAAAATTGACTTGTGAATACTTTTGGAATGCAGTTTAAACAGAATTAGAGAGAGCATCACTATGCTGGGTTTGCAGCATGAAAGCAGAGCAATGCTGAAAACGTGTTTTGCTTCCTTTTTTCAATCATTTGGTGATAGTATAAAAGTAATTCAGTCCCCACTTAAACAATACCTGGGGTAACTCTGTGTGTATCATCTGTTCCATCAGAGATGATTATAGGAAATTAAAGTGCTGCAGAGGCAAAAGTGGTTCCCATTTTAAGGAACTTTATCAAAATGTTAAGGAAGGATAATATTGTAAAGAGCTTACTTTTTAGTTTTTGTTTGCCTTCAGCAATACTGTCTATTACAATAGCTCTTCAAATTGCAGTTAGTTTCCTTTCTAACAAAAGGCATTGTTTTTTTGCCTCTCTTCTCTTATATCTTTGCAGGAGACAATAAAGTATCTCTTCTTATCCAGAAACACTGAGAGCTCTTATCAGCAGAAAGGTAAGAAAAAGGAAATATCTCAGGAATGGAGATTTTTTTTCTTTAGTGTATTTTATTGTTTTTAGTAGGTCAGCAGAAGAAAAAAGAAAGTCCCATTTTCTGAGATGCTATCCGTTATTGTTAGAGGGAGAGCTTGAAATCAAGATAAAACTCTTATTCTCTGAGAATACAGTCATCCTAGAATGCATACCTTCATCTCACACTTTGCTCTTTCTTTTTCCTTTTTCCCTTTTTTTCTTTATCGCTCTTCCTGTCTCTTCTTCATGTTATTTTCTTTACTAATAATATAATTTTAATATAAATTTTATTTTTTGCAGATATTTCCTCCCACAGTACTGGATGAGCAAGGACAAAACAGGAGTCTAAGAAATGAAAGATGAATTTATGCAGACACATGCACACACACACACAAGTATGTATATAAAACTCATATATATGTATATAACTCAACATTTGCATATATGTACATAATTATATGTGTAAGTGTATATGTGTAGGCATATGTATTTCAATATGGTTCTTTGTGTATATAAGGGTATAAAGGAGTTCTTGGAAGTTGTAATTCTGATCTCATTATGGAGGCTAGTTTCATAATAATCTTAGTGTTACCCATTTACTTGTATTCCAGACAGTAACGTAGCAAATAAAAAAATTGACCTCTGCCTGGTGTGGCTCGTTCCTTCTCTTATTCCCTCTCCTGCCAGGGCTGTGCATGCCTAAAATATTGCTTCATTTTCATAGCCTTTTATTTTCATCTTATGAAATATTTAGATGTTGGGGCAATATCTGTCAGGTTGACCTGACCATTTAGCATAGCAAGATCTGTGCAGTTTCTTATATCCTAACAGAGTTTGTTCTGTTTTCTCAAATTGCTCACCCAGAAATCTTTGTCTTTTGCACAGATGCCAAAGTGGATGAATTATGCAGTTCCACATCCCGCTTCATCCTCCCTAGGTGTGACACAATGCTAAGAAAGATGGTTGTAAGCATTTTCCCCAGTCCCAGTAAACATTCCTGTTCCTTCTTTGCATTGTACATGACAATATTAGGGTACTAGGTTGATCAGGTAAGTTTGCATCAGCTGCTGAACTGATGGAAAATTTCTACCTTATTTGCCTTTCAAACAACTAAATAATAATTGTGTGTCAGAACACAATTGTCTGAACAAGATTGTGCTCACCTACTGACAGACATCTAAAAAATACTCAGCAATCCAAACTGATTATGATAAGGAATCTGTATAATCGGTCGGAAGAAATATTTGTACACCAAGTGTTTTTAAATATATTTTAGACACTCATCGTAGAGTGAGAGTAATTGTTTTTTGGATGTACTTATTTTCCTCTGTTGTTTAAAAGGATGACTCTCAGAGTAAAAGGCTTACAAGCCAGATGCCTAAGTTGGGGCAGACATTTTACCTATTGCTTTTCTTCATAGCTGGTACTCAACAACTGAATCTTCCTCACTGAACTTACCAGGACAATGTCTAAGTATTTTCACAGAATATCAGCTACCACTTTGCTAAAAAGGAACTATGAAGGTATAAAATATGAAAAAAACCCACTTAGTTTTAAATAAAAAAAAACAAAAATATTTTCTGCTAGAAAATCCAGGTAATCACACACTCAAAGTAAACCACTAAAGGTTTCTTTCTAGATTTCAGCTTAGACTGGGTCTAAAAAAAATTAACTGCATATGTTAAGATACTGAGAGTGTCCTGGAGACACTGGAGGAGCCAGTAGGCAGCTAGTGTCTTCTGAGTGGAAAACAGGAGAATGCTTAAACACTTGTTGGGGAAAGCCCAATATGCTCATCTGTCTACAGCTGTTCCTCTTAGCTTAATTGATGCATTGACTGATGTAGAAAGAAGAAAACAGAAACAAACTCCTTTGCTGAGACACCTCAAATAAGATTTATTTATAACTCTTTTGCAACTCCTGCCTTGACTTTACCTATACAGAGTAGGCAGAGACTGACTCTAAAAGTAGGGACCTGGAAATCTGACCTTCAGAAGTGTCTAGATTCTTCACTGGCTATAACTGGGAGCTTTAGCAAGTTACCTGTATTATTGCACATCTAAACCAAAGGTATTCTATTTAAAGACAACATAAAATGGAATGTGATTACCTAATTTTGGTTGTATCAATACTCACATAAGCACATGAAAAAAAAAAAGAGATAATTATAAGTATTTGTTGGACCAGTTGAGCAGTTAGAAAAGAAAAAAATATTTAGACAAGTTACGAGCAAATCTGATTATATCAATTTACCAACTGGAAGGTGTTTGCTGGAGCGGTTTAGCCCAGAGATATTTGAAGTTATCAGAACTAGTGTCAATATAAACAATCACAACTCATGATGAAAATGAATATCATTTGTATCTATCAATCAGACCTGGAAAGCCTCTCCTACCAGCCTTGGTCAGGTCTTTGCCTTGTCACAATCACTCTGATCAAAGGCAATTTTGCCATGGACTGAATCAGAAGAAAGATTAACCTCCTTGTTGACAGTGCAGTTTCCATAGTGCTTCCATTCCAGCTGGTTCTTCAACAAGCTGCAGGGTGCAACTGAGCCTGCCAGTGAAGCTCATAACACCTCTGGGAAAAAATGTTTAAGAAAATGAAAAAGGCATAAGATGGGCAGAGGAGTGTGTGTGGGGAGGGGAATGTAAAAAAAAACCCCCAAACAATAATAAAAACACTGTAGCAGATATCTACTCTGCAGTCTGTGGAAAACTCAGTGCTGGAGTAGATGGATAGTTCTGAAGGAGACTGTAGTCTGTGGGAAGAATCCTCTCTGTAGCAGGGTACAAGTGTAAAAACTATGAAGCTGTGAGAAACTCCTCTTTATGGACCATAACCATTCCCATCCCCTGCACTGCAAAAGGGAGCCAGGTAGAGAGATTTGGGGAAAAGGAGTGAAGATGAGTCTGGAAAAAGGGTTAGTGGGAATGGAAGCTTTTTCTAAGTTTTTTGCCTTAGTTTTTCACTACTAAAGTCTACTGTAACTGGCAATAGATTAAATTGATTTTTCTCAAGTAGAATTTGGGTTTGCCCGTGAGAGTAATTTGTAAGTGATCTCTCTGTCATTATCTTGACCCAAAAGTTTTTTTACCCTTTTCCCACCTTGTCCCACTGAGAAGGAGAGTCAGAGAGCAACTCAGTGGGTGTTTGGATGCTGGCCAAGGCCAGCTCAGTAGAAAGACATACATATGTTTATCTATCACCTATTGAAATATATCAAACTGCTGAATATTAGATGTCAAGCAGCATGCACATTAAACAATTAGTGTCACCTGTGTACAAGTTTCCCTAAGGATGTTGAGCACCCAGAGCTGTTGTTCACTTCAGCTACACTTGAAGGTGTGAAATGTTTCTGAAAATAATTCTATTTTCACTAAATTCCCTGGGAGTTTATGCAGAAATTTGTTTCAAATTTTATGCAAATGGACTAAACCTGAGGACATTTCTTTTCAACTCATTGGTAAACCGAAAAAACACCAAAATCATTCAGCTTTTTGCTGATTGTGATGTCACTCAGCATTGTTATCTTTAATTTATGAGGATTTTTTCTTTTTTTTTTTTTCTTTTTTTGTGGAAGGCACACCTTAAGTGTGTATGTGTACTTGCCCATTTTTGTCTCCACTTAGTTCATAGTTGGTTTTACACTTGTCTTGATAAATTACCAAGGGATCTCTTTATCCTCTTTTTTTCTCAGAAGCACAATGTAATAAGAGTGGGGTATATTTCATCAAGTTCACTTTTATACATTAAAATGGGGAGGGAGGATCCACTACATTTAGTGTTTTCAAAATTTTTGGCATTTCTTTTGTCTTGCTCATCACTTTAGATTTTTTTTCAGTCCCATATTGCTGTTTTGTAAGTGATGATGATATGGAAATCCATACATATTGGTATTCCAATAGAGATTTTCCAAGCCAAACAGGAGAAAAAATTATTTGAATACAAATGTATTAACTGCAAAGATAAATCTGCAAGTGACTTGAATAAGCTGAGGAAAGATAGGAAAAGATGTCAGTTGGGTAGGGAGTGCAGCTTGAAACCAGCTGGAGTTAGAAGATGTAACATCACACACGGAAATCAGGAAACATTTATAAGCATAACTTTTTAGTATCACACAAGCAGAAAATGCAGAGTGATTGAAAAGAAAGTAGGCCCACAACCACACTGCAATGGAGAAGTTTTATCGTCTTTGGAAATCATCTGTGCTCATTGTCAGCCTTTTTACAACTCTACCTTGGTTTGGGGGTCTTTTTCTTTCTTCTCCTTCTTCTTTGTTTTCTTATAAAAAAGTTTAAAAAATATGAACTTAGGAAAAGCCAATTTCATGTGCTGTTAATTTAATTCCCAACATAAAACCTTACTTCTTCTGATGGAAAATGAAATTACCCTTTCTACATCCGTTTTATCTGTCAATTAAATTCTTTTTTTTCCCCTTTCCTCCCTTCAAAGAAAAAAGAACATGCACATTATTGGTTATATTTTCTGTGCTTGCAACAAAATGAAAATGGGACGAGGTGGCATTAACTACAGTAAGTACACAAAACCTGCTTGATTATCATGTAAAGATGTTGGAATGACAACCCTGGAGACTCTGAATCTCCTTTGTGAGGTTGTAGATGTCTAAGCTAATTTTCATTTTCCATTTGTCCTAGTATTGCATGGCGAAGCAGTTTTAATAATGGGACTCTTAGCAGCGTTAACTATTAACCTTTCTGTTTTGTGGTATCTTAAAGAAATGGCTTTTGGAGGCAGCTTTCTCTGCCTGAAACTGTATGTAAATAAAGATAGGAAAATGAAATGCATCTTTCAGGCAGAAAGAAAGGACATTCACTGTGATCCATTCTGTGTGATTAATTTCAGGATGATATTTGTGTCTGCTTCATGTTGTCATTATTTGACAGTTATGAAAAAAATCACCTTCTTTGGTCTCGCTTGGTTATTATTTGTATTACCTCAGAACTGATTGGAAGATAGTATTTGAAAAAAAAATCGGGTTTTTAAAATTGAAAAAAAAATAGAAAGAGTTCTTTTTTGTTTGTTCACTTCTTGGATGAAAGCGAGAGCATTTTCCAGGACCTAAACAAACCAAAAATAATGCTTTTAATTTTTCAGCAGCACTGATGAAAAGGGAAGAAAACAGATCTCATTTGTTGAGTAACAGAAAACCCTGTAGCTCAGCCACAGAAGTAACTCCAGTTTAAAAAGATCTGAAGTGCTCTAATGTTTATGTGGGACAAAGATACCATCCTTAAACTGACTACAAGGTGCTTTGGTTTCCCAGATATTTTTCTTTTGGGATGGGTATTAGTAAAATACTTAGTGTTTTTGTTCTGAGGGGCACCCTCCCGTGAAAGTTTTCATTACAGTTTAAGGTGCTTCCCCAGTCTAACCTTCCAACGATCCCTCTCTGATTACCCCACAGAGTGGGTGGCAGACATTCTTACTTCTCATCTGTGTTAGCTGGAAACTAAGTTGCAGCAAATTAAATGGGTTGGTTTAACTCTAGGCCGAAACAACGAGGTGCATTAGATTTTTCTTTTCTGTTATGTTTTTAGAGGCACAATAGCTTAGAGATTGAGAGCCACAGGGCTGAGTAAAAGTATGACTTAAAACCTCTGCAACCAGACTTGCCAGAAGACATCTGCTATCTACTCTCTCAGAACAATTTTCCGGGAGGATATTCTACTCCATTGTCCTTTGTTTTCGCTGGCCTTGAGAAGAAGGACAAGTTTCAGTTAAATACTTTCTACTTACACCCACGAGAGAGAAGAAGTGAGGGGCCTTTCTTGGGTAAGCTTCCTCTTACTTAGAGAGTCTTTTGCATTGCTGAACTTATCAGAAGTTCTAAATAAAGTATACTGAATTTTAGGTTCAATGATATAAACCATCCGAAGATAATTGCTTTGGTTCTTTGACAACAGAGGTGTGAGGCATGATTCACCTCTCAATGATGCCTGTAAAAATCAAGAACAATTCTTTCAGAGTCAAAACCAGAATTGTACCAGAGGAAACCTGCAGTGACTGAAAGAAAAATCAGGCCCATAGCCTATAAGATATAAGTATAAACAACATCCCTTTTTTTTGAACTTGACTACACACACCTGGAAGGCATTCAAAGCACGCACTTGCAGTTATTTGTTACTCCTGGAATGATTAAAGTAAATCACATTGTTTGATATGAAAAATATGTTGTACACACACTTTTATTTTTCTTAGTGCTCTGCCCTCCATGCTGCATTTTGTAGCATAATCAAAATGCAAAATACATTTTGAAAAATTAAATCAGAGACACATATGTGAATCATGAGGTTTATTTGCATGTTTGGCCCTTCAATTCATTAGGGATTCTAGTTTTTCCTGGAGGGAAACTGTCACATTTACATATTCTTAGACAGGCATGCAATATTAGTGAGAAACCATAGTTTATTCAATGCATAACAAGCTCCTGGGCTGCCAAACAGTAATTTCAGTTCTTGAGTGATATACATTTTTGGAAACCTGGCATAATAACACTGTATTATAGTATTGCCCACTAGGACCACTTACGATTTTGTCAGGTTTTCCATTATCAAGCCTTACATTCTGTGCCATGTGCATTGTATTCCAGCCATATAAATTTGTTATCTGACCTGCCTGGTCTCCGTCCCAGTGCAAATTTCTTTGCAAATTCCAGAAAACAAAATTGCGGAAGCTTATTCAGAAGTCGCTGCTGGTTTAAAAGATACATAGCACCAAAAGAAAGAAAAACAACAAGGATAAGACTTTTATGTCCATTTTTGGGTTTCTGTGATCCAATATCTTTCAGGGGATTCCTACTGCAGATGCCAAGATGCACCTACAAAAGGTTACACAGTGAAATACACTGTCAGTAATACCTGTCAGTTGGAAGGGAAATGACTGTAATCTATTTAGGAAGTGGACCATAGTGTTTTATACACCCTTGTTTGGCATAAATGCATGAGTATCTCAATAGAGTTTACTCCACTGTGTACTGAAGAGAACAGTTTACATGAGCTGAGTTTTCTTCCCCTTCTACCCCACCTCAAGTGGAGATTATTGTAACTGTTAAAATTTCCCGTGGGTAAATTCAGGTCTGGTTAGAAACGGTCATTGCTGAGGTCAACAATCCACTGGAGCAAAACCATCTTACCAGGTTGATGTAAGTCCCAAAGGTTCCTTTAGCCAGTGTCAGGGGAATAGAGTGATTAGTATCAAGTGAAGCTGAATTTGAATCTCAGCCTGGATTCCCTGGGATATATTCACATTTGCTCAGGCTGGCTTCAACTCTGTATGAGGTTTAAATTCATGATTCCAGATTTCTCAGCAAGCAAACAGGGTTAAAATATTTATAATAAAAAAATGAGCTTGCAGCTGATGAAGATAGATATTCTTGTAGAAATTCATTGGAAGAACATATTGATTGTACTATAGGGACTGAATTAACCAAGAAACTCTTCCAATTAATACTAAAGGGCAGAAAAAGTTTACTTATGTGTAAATTGGTCTTTGAACTAAATATGAAGTATTACAAAATTTGGTACAAATCGTCATAGATGCTGGGTACTCCGTGCAACTATTCTAATCATATTTTCAGTACACTATTTGGAGAATAGGAACAAAATGTTTTATCCCATTGACAAAATGTATGTATTACATTGACAAAAAAAACCCCAGCTCTGTAGATTTTGAGCTCTAGTTTTGCTGTCAGAAAGGCTGCAGAGGACCTCTTGGCATGGCTAAAGGGAACAACAACTATACCCCATGGATATCTGCTAAGACTTTGGAAGAAGTGGTGTTTTTGACTAGGAGAATTATAAAATGTTCCTGCTTTTCAAAGACCATAACTTTTGTCCATTAAGACTGCATAAGGTTTCTTAGTATGCAGACAGGCTCTCCATGCGGAAATCTGCTGTTGTCTAAATCCATATTGATAGGATAGATTGTGAACTCTTTGAAGGGACTGTTTCAGTCTATCATGTTCATGATCCATGGATTTAGGACTTCTGAACGCACAGTGGCAGAGTACTCTAATGGTCCAGTATACTGTGTCAATGATATGTATATTATGGGCTGATTGTAGATATTTGAACTATGCCTTACAATCTATAATGTGGTTCTTTGAGGATTTGTAAAAGGTATTGAAGACCTGTGAACTTTGACACGACTCTGAAGAGGAACTAAGAATTAAAGCTTGCCAGAATTTCAGTACATTAAGGGCATGATCATGCTGTCATGTTTCCAGTATAGACTAAGCACCATTTACTCTAAATAAGCTCACTTGGAAAATGATCTTATCCTAGGCACAGCAAAACAGATCTCAGCACAAAGTAGTGGTTCAAGATTCCTTAAGTCCTGGGAGGGTCTTACATGTCACACTGATTTCCATGTTGCAATGGCTAGACATATACTGAAGACTCATTTAGCTCTATCTCAGTGCTACGTGGATTAAGTACTTTTTGTCAGGGATCAAGAAATGTATCCAAAAGAAAAAGTCTGGATCTTAGGATTTTTTTTCTCCTTTATTTCATATAATCAATGTAGTAATACTCCATAACACAGTTCTCTGAAATTCATTGATTCGCTGAATTTACATAAATTATAATAAAACAAATATTAGAGAGGCAGTGTGAATATTTCTGCATCATTGTACTTTGGTCATAGCCTCAATTTACCTGCAGGATGACTGTAGGCTACTTATAATTTCCCTTTCCATTACTGTCTTGCCTTTTTATATTTTTATATCGTTGGTGAAGAGTTTGTCACCACTTGATTTATCACTAACTGCTGCATAGACAGTGTCTTCCAGAAGAGTCATCTTGAATGAAATATTTAAACCCTGTTATAATAGAAGTAAAAGTAAGACAGGATATTTTATATAGTTACAAGATAATTGTCTGTTTGGACAAGGAGAAAATATTATCCGTGATCCCAAATCCCATCTTTTCTTAAGGTAACTTACTAGCAGAATGTTGCTATCAAATATATTCCCCTTCCCTTTTCTTCTGTACTGGATTTATTCTGATCACATGTGTGAGTTGAGAAATACACAAAAAAAAAAATGGTCCTTTCATTAAGATTAGAAAGCTGCAGACCTTAAATCATGCATTTATGCAATTTTTAACTGTTTTTAACTAGCACAAAATGGCTCGTTTGAATTATGCAAGTATAGATCATTTTAATTTGAATCATTGTGGAATCATAAAGGACTCTGTTCTTTAATTTTGTGCCTTCAAGTCAGCCACTTTGATTAAAAAATAATAAAGCATGAGAGCTGGAGGGTCCTTGCAGGTTCTTCCAGTTATCATGGATCCCTGATCTTTGGTACTAATTCGTCTCATTAATATTAATAAAGGGCTGATAGGCCATCTCAAAGCATAGTATAAAAACATGCAATTAATTGCTTGTAGTGTTTTTATGCTTATTTTGCACAATGAGGAGCAATGCCTCAGGAGTCTAAATATCAGTTAATCAATAATATCAAATCCACTGAAAATGAGTCCTTCAAGTCCCTTTTTCATAAATCTTTCCCCATTTTCAGCAGGATTAAAACCCATTACATGTTGTTTGTTTTTAAACCGACACAAAAAGGGGAGAGAAAGAAGAGGCAGAGCAGAGAGATTTGCTCACACCCTCTGCTTCTCCTTCCAGTACTGCAGTGTTTTAATAGGTAAAATGCTGGAAACTTAGAATCCATTCCTTCCTCTCTTCTATATAAAAGCCAAGGTGGTTGCAGGGAATTAGACTTAGCCACTGTCAATAAAGACTTCAGAACTGGTTCCTGAATATTTAGAGACAAATTAACGAGACAATTCTGTCAAACTGAATAGCATCCCTCAGCTGCCTGAGATTACATGCAGTACTTTAGCCAGCAAAACCTTTCAGAAAATGGAAAACTCTCCCATACTGAACTGACCTACACAATCCTTTGAAACAAGCATGAACAAGAGTCAGGATCATGTACTGTCTTCTGCTGCCTTCAAACTCAATGAGCAACAGGGCCAAAGACTGAGTCTCTTTGACCTCACCATGTCCCAGGACTGCTGTTACAAACAAAGGCAAATTACTACAATGCAGAACAAAATGGGAAAATCTTAGGGCTTGTGTTGTTTCTCTGTTTTTAAATAAACATATACTTTTGTACTAAGATTTTGCAATGAGCACAGCCCAGACCATTTAAGTAACAAAATGTGGCATTGTAGGGCTGAACAACATAGAAGATCCCTTTCTTTCTTGTCACTTGTATTCAAGTGGATATTTATGAGACAATGTTGGTTGGCTGTTCTGCTGGTACAGAAGGTATTTTAAATATCATTTTCTGAGACAATGACTGAACCTCTGAAAGAAGTTTGCTGTTGCCATTTTGCTGTTCATTTATGTTCACATAATACTATAGCTAATAGATATGGAATAAGCAGGGCAGTGGCTATTTCAGATTACAACATTGGGCCCAGAGCAAAAGGTTGTTCTGCTTCATATATTTCAGAATAATTGGTTAAATCCTGCAGTTATTCTTCTGGGATTTTTACAGCTAGGTGAAATATTTTTAGCTAGAGAAAAAGTACATTTTTATGCACACCTCTACCTGTGTTGTTCTATCAAAAACTATGAATTTATAAGGTCAAGTCTCATCCTTCAAGTAGTCCTCATACACACATGCACACATGAAAGAAAATGGGTTTAGGAAATGTCAGAATGCTTTATATCAACATTTTCAGAATGAACTAGAATGTTTCATTTCAAAATGTCATTTTCATTTTAAAATTGATCGTTTTAAAGGGTAAGAAAAGGGAAAAAAGAAGGCTCAAATAACTTGAAAATGAAACACAACATTTTCCAATTTGAATGAAACTTCCTGCTGTACAAACCTAAACCCATTGATTGGTTTCTTTTACTTTTGATATTGAACTCCAAAGTCTAATATTCTCACAGGTCAGGTCTTTTACTCAGATTTCAAATGTGTGGTCAACTAAAAGCACATTTTCTGGTTTCCTCTGTGACTAGACACTAGATGCATTGTCAAGCCTAGCTTGCATATCTACATGATGCAGACAAGGCTATATGTTTATATTGTTTGTGCCCTGCTCTGTTTAAAGGCATGGTAGGTAAATTAATATAAAAAGAAATTTTGTAGAAGGAAGAGCTATGCGAGTAGTAAGAATGCAATTTTTCCCTCAGTAATGAGAATTCACAGGAGGTAGAAAAATACAGGCATTTCAATATGTTGAGCCATATAGATTTTCCTCTGATTTTGGAGGGGAGGGGCTGGGTGTTATTGTTTTGGGCTTCTGGGGGATTGTTTATTTGTTTGTTTGTTTGCTTGCTTTTTTTTTTTCTTCTCTCTTGTGAACTAGAATGTTTGGTTTCCACTTGATTCACAAGGGGATCAGTCAGTTTCATCCTCAGCATGCCTTCTAATCAGCAAGTTGACAACAGCTAAGAGGTAACTACACAATACAACCTCCTTCCAGTTCACTGTGCATTCTGATGAGGTCATAAATATAAAATTTTGCCTACTGCAATTCTTAATCTGTAAAGAATTTTTTCACAAGTCTGACATAGAAGTAGAAAGAAGGAGATGGTGTAGGAAATATAAGGCAGATCAGTCTGACATTTATTCTAATTAAAAATAGAGAAAACATTATCTTAAAAATTAATTGTAGGTTTTTCACATTGTGAACCTACTTGCTGTTTAAAAATTCTGGACTGAAATGTACCACCCGACACAAATTCTGATTCAGACCATTGTCATTCAATGTAGTAGGTTTTAACTGCTTAAGCAAGCCAGACAAACAATTGCCATTCTCTCACAGTCATCACAAACTATTTTCTCCAGTGCCATTAACCTACCTCTTTATTATAAAGGACTTGTACTGCTCTAAACTCTGACTTAGATATATCATTTATCATACACTAAGAATGTATAAACAAAGAATTAGAAGCTAAAAATATTACTAATAGCAATTAGTACAGTTTCATGCAAGGTGGATCTTGAAATCCATTTCCTATTTTTAACAAAATAAAAAGTCTAATTGTTCAAGTCTGGAAAGGATATTTCAGCACACACATTTAATATCTCATGACATTTCAGTGAGGAAAAAAAAAGAAATCTAAATAAGCAAATTCAAAATATTGGTTCAAGTTACCTGGAATGCTTGTCTTACAGAGACAATGGAGTCTCTCTCTATTATATGCTCAGATTAAAAATAAGGAAGAAAAGCAGAGAGTGTGTGGAATGATTTATCCTGTCCATGGATGACAAAGCCAATTTAAACAGTATGTTTTCAATAAAGAGAAACTTCTAGTCCTTCATTTCTTTTCCTTTGCTTATTGTAGTTGCACTTGATCTTAAAGGTCTTTTCAAATGTGAATGATTCTATGATTCTATTATTCTGTAGTTTTATTTTTGGTCCAAGCTCCTTCATCTGGCTCCTACAATTGTTGTACAGGTAGTTGTCCGTTATACAGATTCAGACCTTCATTTGAGCCCTCTCTGCACTGGTTCAATTCACTTATGTTGTAGTAAAAATATTCAGTTTATTCTCAAATGTTTCAAATGAGTGTGAGTGATAGACAAGAAAAAGAGACCACAAAAGTCATCTCCCTTTCAACAGTAATAAGCCATTTAATTAGGTATATGCCATAACAAAGAACATCAGCCTAATATTTTTTTCTCTTGTTTTCAATTCAGTTCGACAATCTGCCCTGTGAAATAGTGAAATTATTTACTTTAGCTAAGATCAATGGCTATAATACAATGTAGCTTAGTTTAAAAGGGAGTTTGAGGTGCAGGAATTCAGACAATCTCAACAAATATATCCAGTCAAACTGGATCCCAATGAAATTCTGAAGGCAGTCCCCAGTGAACCTCTAGAGGCAATTCATCAGTGAATTTCAGTATATCCAGCTGACATCAAAAAAGGGAGAAGACATATAATATAATGAAGAAAACTGTAATAAAAACCAAAAAATTACAGAAGTGTCTGGTGAGTCCCCCCAAGATAACATCTCCAAGATGTTAGCTAAATCAAAACAAAGGTTTTTCATAGACTTCAGAAAGATCAGATACATTTCTTCCTCTCATAAGCCTAACTAAAGGCAAACATCCACTGTGTTAATATTTGTATGATAAAGTCTTTTCCTTAAAGGATTTGTAATATAAACATGTAGGGACATAACAATAGGGAGAAGGGAAATTTAGAGGGAATTTCCTGAAAAAAAGAATGATTATACAGTTCAGCTGCTGTGACACAAGTGCATGGACTCGGAAGATATATGAAGATACCTGAAATATATGAAGATATCATATACTTAACTGTCTTTCTCCAGTTGAAGAACTGTTCCGACACTTAGCAATAATGCCAGACAGGGTGATGCAGGCATCATTCCCAGTTGAACGTGTTAATAGAAAGTGAATTTGTTTGTGGGTTCAGCTAGTATGCAGTGTTGTGATTTGAAACAGCACATGTTTGGAAACACCATCCATTCTTCCATCCCCAGCATAGAAATGGGACAGGCGTCTATGGTTAGGTAGATCTCATCAGGTATTGCAATGAAATCCCTAGATGCCATTAAGTCAAAGTCCACAAGAAATTGTAGCGCAGTGATGAATGAAAAAAACCCCTCTCTCAAGTTCCAAAGCAGTGACTTTAACAGCAAAAAAAAAAAAGACCTTCTTTTCCTTTGAGAGATTTGCCCAACCTTATTTTGGAGATTTTCCCTTTGTCATCATTGTCATCATTGTCATCATCATCATCATCATCATCATCATCATCATCATCATCATCATCATCATTATTATTATTATTATTATTATTATTATTATTATGCGAATGAAGATCAGCAGAATGAACAATAATACAGTGTCAGTTGGTTGAGCTGTAATTGGCAGTATGGTGTACTAGTCAAACAATAGGATAATATCATAAGCATGAGATCATGAACTACCTGTGATTTAAACTACGCTTCTCCATTTTTTAGTAGTTGTTTAAATACAAATTAATTATTAACATTATATTTCTTGAAGATTAAAAACATCTGTAACTATGCATATTTGTCAACATTAGCATAAAAAACAGTTGGAAATTGTGAACAAAGTACTGTTAAGTGCCTGTATGCAAATGAACTCTGAAGTTCCACTTGCAGCTAACAACACTCACGCTATTTCTGCTGGGTGTCCCATCTGTTTTACACCTATAAGTTGATAGGGAAGAACATGAAGTCTCTCGATGGTCAGTGCTGGTGGTCATACACTTCTTTTATGCTCAGCTGTCGAAATACCATGGGGTAGGGAGAAGGTGTAAATTACCCAGAATCTGTCTGATTTGTGATGCATGCTTGAAACAGCTGTAAAGGGTCCTAAACAAAGCACAGCAGTTGCAGTGAGAAAACTATTAGCATATGCATGAATAAGTGGGTGTGAAAATGCTGGCTATCAAGATGCAATGTGTACTGTATTCCAGCTGAGTAGGTGTAAAAAACATCCTCGTGACACAGAAGTGTGAATTTCATGGAGACAAACCTGATGAAAGCCAAAGATTTGCATTTGTTTCATTTATTTGAATAAAGTGCCATGAAAATTTCTGGTGTTATTCTGTTATCATTAGTTGAATTTTGTCCCAGTTTAAGGCAAACTAAGCAAGCTGGTGAACAACGGGAAATAATAGGATGACAAGTGGTTAGGACCGAGAACCACAACATGTTTTGAAAGTGCTCTTTGAGCTTGCAAATGTAGCTTTCTCACTGGCAATACTCAGCCTAACTTTGAGGTCTTTACCAGGCTATATAGAGCTTCCAGACTATTGTGTGGGTCTTTACTGTGAGTTCCTATTAAGACTAGCACTGAAAATCAAGAGAGAAACTGCACCATTCCTTTACTGAAGAGCATAAAACCTGTCCACGGAAAAAGGACAAGTGAAAATCCTTCTTCTGGGCACTTGAGGGCATTTCACATTTCAGCCATTCACAATTTATATTTATTTGAAAAATTGTGTTGCTCGGCAGTCTTTTCTAATAGCAATATAATGGTATTGCAGCTAGAATTTAATGGTACACTATTACACTTCACGGCAACGACAGCACAAGTGTATCAATTCTGGGATGAGTCAATGGTGAAAGAGCAATATTGAGGTCATATTTTTCTTCCTTCTGCACATTAGTAGGACAGAGGAATAGAACATTTGGCAGAAATGTAAAAGATTATTTTTCAGTGATCTAGTTTTATTCCAGACAAATTTCTGTATTTCTTACTTGAAGTTTTGCACTAACGTTTTGTTCTATTCTCTGACAGGATCTGTCACAGTGATATCAGAGGAGTTACCAATGAAGCAATAAATGGAATGATCTTCTACTTCATTTGCCTTTCTTTTTAATGTAACTTTTCAACATTCCCTGAAAATTATTTTCTGTCATAGATACAGTGAACATATGGTTGACACAACACATTGTGGAAATCAGTAAGACATTTGTTGGTTCAAAAGCACATTTTTAATCCAGAACTTGAGATATTCTCATTTCTTTTGCTATTAAACCTTTTTTTTTTTGCAACCGAAAGGCCTGTCAATTTTAAAATGTTATCAAACCAGTCATATTCCATGTTTCACTGTAGGGATCCTTGTTTCATTAACTTATTTAGAGAAAGAATACATCCGACAATAAGACAGGCCATGCTGAATGAGACCAGATGCTTACCTAGTCTGATATTCCCTTTTCACTCCTTGTAGGTAGTTGATAACTAAAGGAAACTAGAATAATGGGCAAGTCTGCAATATATTTTCCTAATGTACTTTTACAGCCTTTGATTTGTGTCTTGTAAACTTCTTTTGCTGCATTAAACACCTTCCAAAAGAAAGTAAAAGGAATGGCAAAATCTCAAGTCAACTTCACATCTAAAAGGATCACAAATCACTACAAGGTGATAAACCAAATTATCTTGCACTGGTCTGCATAGAGTTTTATAACTTGAGAAAGCAGTCATGGATACAGGTAGAGGAGGTACTTACACAATCTAGAGATTAAAGTCCTTATCTAAGCGGATGAAGATCTTGGGATACTGTCAAGATCATTTTAGTTAATTATATTTTTAAAGCCTATTACTGGATAATACAAATAAACCATTTTGCAAACAGCTAAGACAATTTATATCTTTTCTTATACTGAAGAATACTGGAGTGAAAGTATGTTCTCTTTCTTTTTCACTCTGAAAAATTTGCTGTGATATCCAAGTACTTGGATTACAGATAATGATGATGTTCCTCTGATTTATCCCAATAAACATCTCATTTGTCGGTATGAGTCCACAGGGTTTGTACTGTTCTGACAATACAGTCTGTGAACTAAGTACCTAAGTCCCAGCTAAGGGTACATACCATGAGCATGGGGCAATGGCATCTTGGCTTGTATGAGATTTAGTGTGGCCAGCAGGTCCGGGGAGATTTTTCTGCCCCTGTACTCTGCACTGATGAGACCGCACCTCGAATCCTGTGTTCATTTCTGGACTCCTAACTACAAGAAGGATGTAGAGGCTCTGGAATGTGTCCAGAGAAGAGCAATGCAGCTGGTGAAGGGGTTAGAGAACAAGTCTTACAAGGAGCAACTGAGAGAGCTGGAGTTATTTAGCCTCGAGAAGAAAAGGATGAGGGGAGACCTTATTGCTCGCTACAACTGCCTGAAAGGAGGCTGTAGAGAGTACGGAGCTGGCCTCTTCTCTCAAGTGACAGGGGACAGGGGAAGGGAGAATGAACTCAAGCTCTACCAGAGGAGGTTCAGGCTGGATATCAGCAAAAAAAAAAAAAAGAAAAAAAAAATTATGGAAAGGGTCATTGGGCACTGGAACAGGCTGCCCAGGGAGGTGGTTGAGTCACCTTCACTGGAGGTGTTTAAAAGACGGGTGCATCAGGTGCTGAGGGGCAAGGTTTAATGGTTGATAGGAATGGTTGTACTCAATGATCCTGGGGGTCTTTTCCAACCTGGTGATTCTGTGATTCTGTTATTCTCTCTGGGAATTTCTAATTTTTGCCATAATAAACCCTCTCTTCCATTTTTCAAATGTCATAACTAATTCTGTAGCATATCTTACCCTCACAAGGACATCCATTTAATCAAATACCTTCTGTATCTGGGACATTGCTAGTCAATATATAGTAAACAACAAATGTGTTCCAATCTAAAGTGGGGACACTATGTTTCAGAGAGATCCATTGATCTCAAATGGCAGAGTTAGTCTTCTTTTGTGAAAAGAATCTTTCAAATAAAGCTACTTGAGTGTTTGAAGGTGTGAGCACTTTGATGTTTCAAAGCCTCAATTATTTAGGTACCACAGAGCGGAGCATTGTGTATCTGCCAAAATCTCGTTTAAAAAGCTCAGATGGCTAAGATGTCATGTACTGTTCAAAGTCTTCTGGTGACTGAAATTAAGAGAAAAGCCCTTTTATTTTAGTGACTCCTAAGGCTCTCTCAGCATCCGCTCTGTTGTGCACCAGCATGACACCATTAAACACTTGCTTGCAATTTAAGTACATTGTCAATAGAGCAGATGGATTTTAACTAAGGAAGTGGTATTTATGCTGATAGGTTGTGGTAAAAGCAAAACGAACAAACAGCCCACCCCTCTCCTGCCCAGTTTCTTGTATCTCTTATTAAGTGATAGGATTCAAATGTGTGGCTGAACAGTGTTTGTACTGATACTGTAACCTTTAATAATTAATTCAGTAATTGTTTCCACAAATGTGTAAAGGCAAGTGTTCACTTACCCTCAATTTATTTTAGATGAGGAGAGAGTATTTCCATCAGTGACGTATCATGCTGCTTTCTATTATTACTATCTTACTATTGATTATTTCTATATAGACTCCTGAGCTAAGCTGTGTTACAATTGTTCAGCAAGTCATCAGGACACACAGAACCAAATATGGTATCCAGACAGCTATGAGATCACCTTTCAAACAAAAGAGTTGAATGAAAATAGGTGACTCAGAGTGGTAAACGTTGATTTATAAGTGGATATTGTGGTAATGAAGACACAGATCGAACCCAACTTTAGGCTCATAGCTGAAGTATTTAGGTTAGAATCCTTTAGATGAATTACTTTCTGCTCCTTTAAAGGCTGCTTGAAATCTACAGGAACCTCCAGGGTGATTCAGATTTAAGCAGAGTAAATTGCCACTTCAGGAAGTATATTTTTCTCTCTTGATTATATAAATAGACTGAGCTCCTAAGTAAATAGTCTTAGCTAAGAGCCTAAAATTCAATGGAATTAATCTTTGCCTTTCTTCCTGTTCATGAAATACTATGTGTTCCCTGACTAAAAGGGGAAATAACATGAATAAAGAAGTGAAAGACAGGTAGAAGAGTTAAAGGTATAACAAACGAAGAGATAATAAACACAAATCCTTTATATATCATTATCATTTGCCATTCTTTATGGTAGAGTCCAACTCATGAGTCTTGAGCAAAAGATGGAAGCAGCTCTGAAACAAGAAATTACTCAGTCACTGCCTGTTGTAGGATTTTTGATATCTTTCTTTGAAATATCTTGTAAGCAACCAATAGAAGAAACACCAGCTTAAAACAACACACCAGCCACTGTGGTGAAGTGGTGTAGACCAGTGAGTTCCCCTCTCCTGATATCACATCACTACTCAGTTTTCACACACGAAGCTCTTCACTTTCATGCTTAGTGAGTATTCAAATGGTTGGTGGAGGGCATTCAAACTTAGAGCTTTGCACCCTGGCAGGTGGACTTAGATGCCTAGAAAGGCAAGTCCAGGTGTTCAAGACAAACACTTGAGATTCAATACTGGTACTCACTGCTACAAAATCACTACTTGTTTGCAATTTATAAAGCGCTTATGCACTGGTAATGGTTTTCATCTAAAAGAGGAGAAATTTAGAGTAGATATTAGGAAGAAATCTTTTTCCCTGAGGGTGGTGAAACACTGGCACAGGTTGCCCAGAGAGCTGATAGATGCCCTATTCCTGAAAACATTCAAAGTCAGGTTGGATGGGGTTCTGAGCAGCTTGATCTTGTTGAAGACGTCCCTGCTTACTGCAAGAAGGTTGGACTAAATGACCTTCATTGTCCCTTCCAATTCAAACCATTCTATGGTTCTGAATGGAATTTACCCCCTTAACTGTCATTGTACTGTTCTTATCATAGAATTATAGAATCACAGAACAGTTTGGGTCAGAAGGGATCTTAAAGATAATCTAGTTCAAATACCCCTGCCATGTGCAGGGACACCTCCCAGTAGACAAGGCTGCTCAAGGCCCCATCCAGCCTGGCCTTTAACACTTCAAGGGATGGGACTTGCACAACTTCTCTGAGTAACCTATCCCAGTGCCTCACCACCCTCATTGTGAAGAATTTCTTCCTAATATTTAATCTAAATCTTCCCCATTCCATTTTTAAACTGTTCCTCCTCATCCTGTCACCATATACGCTTGTTACAAGTCCATCACCAGCTTCACTGTAAGACTGCTTCAGGTACTAGAAGGTGTCTATGAGGTCTCCTGCAAGCCTTCTCCAGGCTGAACAACCTCAATTGTCTCATCCTGTCATATTGGTATTACAAAATATATTATATCTCATTTCCTTGTGTATTGAACTTGTGTGGCAAGGTTTTGGTAGCAGAAGGACTAAATAAGAGGCTTCTGTGAGAAGTCTTTATGTCTGATAGAACCAATGGCAGGCAGCTCCAAGACTGCTGTTGGCAAAGGTCAAACCCATCTGTGATGGTGGTAGTACCTCTGGGATAGTGTATGCATAAGAATCTTGGTGAAGAAACCAGTAGCTGGAGAGAGAAAAGTGAGACTATGTGAGACAAAACTCTTGCAGACATCAAGGTCAGTGGAGAAGGAGGGGAAGGTGGTGCTCCAGGCTCTGGAATAGAACTTCTCCTGTAGTCTGAGGTGAAGACCTTGAGGCTCTGGAGCAAGTCCAGAGAAGAGCCACGAAGCTGGTGAAGGGGCTGGAGAACAGGGCCTATGAGGAGCAGCTGAGAGAGCTGGGATTGTTTATCCTGGAGAAGAGGAGGCTGAGAGGAGACCTAATTACTCTCTACAACTCCCTGAAAAGAGGTTGTAGAGAGGAGGGAGCTGGGCTCTTCTCCCAAGTGACAGGGGACAGGACAAGAGGGAATGGCCTCAAGCTCTACCAGGGGAGATTTAGGCTGGAGATTAGGAAGAAGTTTTTCACACAGAGGGTCATTGGGCATTGGAATAGGCTGTCCAGGGAGGTGGTTGATTCACCTTCGCTGGAGGTGTTTAAGGTACGGGTGGATGAGGTCTTGAGGGACTTGGTTTAGTGTTTGATAGGAATGGTTGGACTAGAAGATCCGATGGGTCCCTTCCAACCTGGTTGTTCTATGATTCTATGGTTGTATGATTCTATGAGGGAGGCTGTTTTCCTGCAGTCTCCTCGGGCCCATGGTTGAAGAGATATCCACCTCACATTAAAGCAGACAAATGCCAAAAGGAGGATGTAACCCTGTGGGAAGCCTGTACTGGAGCAGAATTATTGTAGGGCTTGTGACCCTATGGAAGGGAGCCCATGGTGGAATGGGTTTGCTGGAAGGACTTGTGACCCCATGGGGGACCTACACCAAAGCAATCTGTTCCTGAAGGACTGCACATTGCAGAAAAGACCTACATTGGGGCAGTTTGTGAAAAATTTTAAGGGATCATGTTGAAGAAGTTCCCGGAGGACTGTCTCCTGTAGAAGAGACACCATGCCGGAACAGGGAGGAATATGAGGAGTCCTGTCTTTTAGGAGGAAGGAGAGACAGAGACAACATGAGGTAAACTGACTACAATTCCCATTTCTCATCCCCCTATGCTGATCAAAGGGAGGAAAAGACAACTCAGGAGTAAAGTTAAACCAGAGAAGAAGGTAAGGTTGGAGGAATGGTGGTTTAAAGACTGGTTTTTATTTTTTATTATTGTACCGTGATTTGATAAGTAATAAATTAAATTATTTTTCCCCTAGGTCAGTCTGTTTTACACATGACTGCAATTGAAGAATGATCTCTGCCTGTCTTCATTTTAACCCACAAACTTTTTTATTGTATTTTTTAACCCCTGTCCAGGTGAGAAGGAGGAGTGATAGAGCAGCTTTGGTGGGCACCTGGCAGTCAGTCAAGGTAAACCCACCATGCCTTGCAAGAAAAGACTGTCTTTCAGTTTCAGGCAGGTGAGGATATTGGTACAAAAGTACTGGATGTGGACGTTGTAAATGAAATTATCTTTAGTCAACTGAGAGTGATGTTAGTCAATTGAGAGTGGCAGAACTCTCTATGGTTACCATAGAGATTAAGGACTGTACACTTCACTGCAACTCTAAAATTTAGTATTTTTGACCATTTCACTATAATAGCTAAAAGACATCACATGAAAAATGCAGACTTCTATCCATGCTATGATTCTATGCTGACTACTGTATGAAGAAAGTTGTCTGGGTAGTGTAAAAATCTGCTATTTTTGTCTTTTTCTTATTTTTAATGAAAAAATGTACATTGCAAGAGGTAAATGTATATTTTATCATTTTTCACTCACATTCACTCGGATGAACTAGGTTAATTTTCTTTCCTTTGCCGTATTTGAAAGCTAAAAGCTGAAGGAACTCACCCAGCAATTAAAGTTTTCACCCATTTAAGGCCAAGACCTGGTTAAATTTTCTGTTCAAGCAGCCTCAGAAGAGTGTTTAATCACATGACTTCAAGAAAATTTGACACTTTAATTGGTCTTCAGCCCTTTTATGAAATTATGTGAGAAGTTACCAGAAAAGAACATAACATAATCATTTGGACAATTAGTTAATTTCATTTGAATTTCTCAGTTCATTAGCTTTAAAGAATTTACTTCTACTTGAAAACAAAAACTGGGGAGTTCAGTTAGCTTGCCTTCTTCCTTATGTGGAATATAGGGGGAGAAATCAACATGATTTTGACTCCTGGAAATCTCAGCTAGTATACAATAAATGCTAATTAGAAAGACAGACACCTTAAATTCCTCCAAATCCATATGCTGTTTTGTGCAGCACAGACAGGTAGGTAGTCCCACTCTTATGAAGCAAGTTAGATGCCCTGTCTAAATTTGGGACATTAAGTGCCTCATTTCAACATACCTCCTTCTAAAAATATCAGATTGAGAAAGGAGATATATCTATTGTCTCTAAAGAGAAAAGAAGATTTTTTTTTTTTTTTGTGTGTGTGTGTGGTATAAAACTACAGGTCAATATAGTTTTAAAGTAATTTTTAGTTGCAGTTTTAAAATATAAGAGGGAGAGAGAGAGAAACAACTAAGCAGGAAGATAAATGGAGAGGGAAAAAAACATAAGAAATAACAATAATAAAAAATGCTAAAGCTAACTGATAACTTAAAGTGACTTTGATTTTTCTGGTTTATTAAAACATATTCAAGTCTTTGATGGTCTATGAAATCTGATAACCCATCAATTATGATCTCAAAAGATTTCTGAAACATTTTTAAAGCAAGAAGTAAGTAAATTATGGGTTTGTCTTTTAAAGTGTGTTTTATTGTGTCATTACTTCAAATAATGTCAGTAACTTGGTACCAGTCTGAATGGTTATGGAACATTTGTAATTCAAGGGGGTGTGATTATCAGTGTATATTCTGGTATAAAAAAGACTTTAGCAAGATTACTTTTTATCGGCTCATGAATTTAGATGCAGTTCCTTTAGCTCCATAATGCAGCTGTCTAGGGGTAGATATATGCAGTCCTCCAGATTGGCTGCCATTGAAAACTTGCAGTGTGAAACTTGATAGTTTGTATTGGGAGAATACCCACTGGTTCATGGGTAAAGACACTTAGAAGAAAAAAAAAAAAAAAAAAAAAAAAAAAAATGTGTCAGGCAGACAGTTCACAAACCAAGATCTGTTTCT
This sequence comes from Coccyzus lansbergi, assembly GCA_033558105.1. Lineage (NCBI taxonomy): Eukaryota > Metazoa > Chordata > Aves > Cuculiformes > Coccyzidae > Coccyzus > Coccyzus lansbergi. The sequence goes on from JAUMJK010000447.1 coordinate 1,585,353, forward strand.
GCAAATCATCCTATGGACAAAATGTGTTGGTCCATCACCTGATGCCTTTCAGTAGATTTAATGCATGTTTTACCTTCTTCCTCTAACAAACAAAACTTGATCTATCTCTGACGTGAAACCATTAATTTAAATGCCAAATTCATTCTTCATAATTAGTATATTTGCACTTAGATTAAAAAAAACATTTGCAAACTTGAGAGTGAGGCAGAAGCAAACGTTTGCAAAAGTCACAGTGCAAGAAATTTCCCATCCACTGAAGATTAAAAGAATGGAACATATTCTATATATACCTATGTGACTATCACACACAGCACAATAACTCAGCAACTACAAATTATTTAATCAGTAAGGTGCAGGCCTCTGAAAAACAGCTGCATAATATGGAGTTACTCATATGGGCTTGGTCAAATGGGTTTTAAAAGATGACCAGAAGTCTTCTGATGAAGGAAGACACAGGTCATGCTTCTGGTTAATGCATGTTAGCATGTGGATAATACAATGTGTGCACTTTTGTCAGGACTTTTCTGTACACATTATATACCTGAATATAGGCATAGCTTTCTGATGGATCTGTTATAGTTGGACTTTGCCAGCTGAATCCTATGAGCAAAAGACTCCCTTAGTAGACACAGTTGAAGATTAGGAAGTAAAGGACACCATTCAGTTGGAAAAAAAGTATTAGGACTTATTTCAGTAAGTTAAAAATTTTAGGGTATGTTAGATCACTATGAATGGAAAGAAAGGAAATTTTTAATGGTTCCTTACAGCTCCTGACCAGAAGCTTGAGAATACTGAGAACCTTCACAGAAGATTTGGGGAATTGAGCTTTTCAGTATTCCAAGGCCTAGTTTGGGTATGACTTCAAGTCAGTGAGGACTGCAAAGCTATGTGTTTTTTTTAAATGAAAGTAAGTAAAGAAATGGAAAGTAAAGTTGTTCCTTTCTCTCTAAACCTGAGTAGAAAATGCTTTAGGAAAGCTCATTACTTCATATTCCCACAGAAAGGCTGAACTGGTTTAATATGTTGTAGTGCAGAAATACAGCAGGGAAAAATCATCTATAGTTAATGCTGAGTATAAGGTGTTTAACAAGATTAGTATGGTCACCAATTTTGATAAGTGGAATAATATGTATTGAGAAGAGCTGATTCTCTGGGGTTTGACTTGTGAACTGGCATCTTGCTGTCTGCTGGGAGGTCTCAATGTGTATCACAGAAAACTTTATAATTCATCCCTCTGCTGTTAAATGTTAAACTTACTTAAAAAACAAGCTGTGTGTCATTTATTTTGTCTCAGGTGAGTATAAAATTGTGCTGATGCTGAGTGCTTGGAATATTTTAACTACAACTTGCAAGGATCTACAGAATTCATTGATGTCCAGTCCAAACACAGCAGTTATACTGCTTAAGATAACTATAATATCAATCAAAAGAAGAAGTTTTGGGATTTTTTATTTGGTTGCTGTGATGGGAAGCATAATTTTGTTGTTTAGTTGATTTTTAATTGATGTTGAAAAGGTGTGAAAGTTATAAACAAGAAGAACCTGATTTAACAGAAACCCAAGAGAAAGAACAGTTTGGATGAAATCCTTAGATGCTGCAGCAACTGCAGGGGAGATTTGTCCCTTTTCTGTGCCCTCTAAATCCTGTTCTGAAGAGCAGTAAAAGAAATAATACAAACCAGGGTGTAGTTTAGGTGTTGTTGGTACAGCACTTTGTGAATGTAAAGTGCCATGAAAGTACCATTATTAGTATTATCAGGTGAGTTTTCTACTTGCATAAAAGAGAAAAATAGCATCAATATAATTGCTATGTCCTGAGTCACTGGGAGTTTTTAATTAATGCATGAAGACTGAAGCTTAAGACATAGTACTGGGATCTTTATTGACTATAGCTATCTTTGCTGGTGGCCTACCCACATTTCCTGGCATGTTTATAATCCCTTAGCATATGCATCTCATATCCATCTGAGGTCTGAAGTACCTCAACTTGTATTTTTTTTTTTCCTCTTTTTGAGTAGCTTCCTTGTTCAGAATATATTTGGGTACAGTTTTAAATGTAATCATACATTGATATCCCATTTCTGCCAGTGGGATTTAGTCATTTTCCTATAATTTAGCAGTTTCCTGGAAAGGAGTGATCAACAAAATAATAACGTCCCATGTCTATTAAAGTTAAACAAAATAGTCTTAAAATAGAATTCTTTATATCTTAATTGTATTCACTTTCAACCAATAAAAAGTGTAAAAAATATAAAATCAAAGAATCTTTTTTTTCTGTAAATTTATTACTGTAGAGTAATGTACAGTTATTGAAATTAAGAGCTTCTTTGATGAGATACTAGAACAGGGGCAACACAAATATTATTTCCCTAGTAATTACTAGCTCCAATTCTGGTTGGTTTTCAGGTTAGCTTGGGTTTGGATGTTTTTTTTTTGGTTGAATGTGTGTAGTTGGCTGGTTGGTTGGTTTTATTATCACTCAAATGATGGATTGACTGAAGCACAAGGAAATCAAGGAATTTGCCTGTGTTTACCTTCTGGTGAAGAAAGGTGTACACCTATTAAATGAGCAACTGTAGGTAGCCTTACTCATTAAACATCAAATATGCATCTTCATTGTGTTAAAAGCTTTGTGTAGTCATAGTTAAATAACAAAAAGCTTCTGAGTCTCAGCACTGATTGGCAGTATGCATCAATCAGTATTCTGGCAAGGGTCTTCAGGAACATATCACGTTGTAGCAAATGTAGATGGTTTGAATGGGATTATTTTGGACTGATTTACCAATAACTGTCATGTCTAAAATCTCAACACAATAAGAATACAACACTCGTGCCAATTACACACCTTGTGCCAGCCTTAATTCACATAATTCCCTGTATAGTCTTGATCCACACTAATACTCTAAACTGAATGGCAACGCTTCAGGGTTGGGGAGAAACAAATGGAACAAAATATGAAGAACATGATTGGAGTCTGCCCTGTCATTAGGGAAATGACTAAGTGTTTGGTACTAGAGACCTACTATTTCACTGGGTCATGGAACTCACAATACAGAAAACAGCAGAATATAGGAAGAAAAAACAATCATTTCATGATTGAATGACAGTTACTGCAAATATTCCTGCTGATTGAAGGGTCAAGCACTTATATGTATTAATCTATGGAAATAACAGTGTCCAAATCCTGTTATCACCATATTTGAATCACAGACTCACAGATTTCCACAGGATTGACACAGACTCACAGATTTCCACAGGATCGGCACAATCACATTTTAAATAACATGTGATCCTTGGAAATGTCTGCTTGGCATTGCAGAGGGAAGCTAGGCATTCCACAGCAGAAGAACTTTTCTAAAATGACCAGTGAACCATTAGATAGCAGTGGAAACATCGCTGATTTTATTTGTCCTGACTGTCTTTAAACTTCACTAAGGAACTGAGTTAAAAAATACGTTTTTTCTAGGTTCCCTGTATAATAAATGATGAAAATCAGAACAGAATCTTTAGTGAACAATTCACTTCTTATAGGTCTAGGTCTAGGCCTTTGGGGTACAGTGTAAATCTCACACTACAACATGCTTATATATTTATATTTAAGTGAATACTTCTACTAAGGATAATAAAAACATTTTGGAAAAAATATATAAATGAGACTTATAGTGTATCCGAATTATCTTAGAAGTATATAGATTAACGAGGACATGCAAGAATATATCTTCTCAAAGATACACCAAGAAGACAGATACTCACAAATAAGAGTCAGACTCAGAAATAAGAGTCAGACTCAGAAATAAGAAGACAGACACAGAAATAATAATTCTGAAGGTTCAGAAATCAGAATTCTGAAGACCTGAGTTCCTATCCAAGGCAGTAATCATTAGACTTTCTTAGTCGCTGGCTTTACAGTAGGACTTAGCTGTATTTTCATCTAAAGATTTAAACTTTCATGAAGAACTATAATTCTCACAGGTTTGTTTTGTTTTCCACAGGAAGATATCTCCAAAATTTGTCTTTACAGCATTCAACTCAGAGCGCCATACAGAAGAAAATAAACCCAAAACAATAAAAAAACCCAAAATGAACTCCCCCCCAAAAAAAGCCAAACTACAACTCTTTAGGATTGATATAATTTCTGTTAAGAGTTGAATAACATCTAATATAATAGGATCACGGTGCATGTTCTGGGCTTTCTGCATGCCATGGTAAAGCAAATAATGAACAATAATTTATATATGGCTAACTTAGAATTAAGATCAATGTATTGTTTTCTTATGTACAGCAGGATAATTCATCAATGTGTTATTAAAGAAAGCCCTTTTTAGTAACATGAATGGAGATATGTCCTGCTGATGATATGGCCATTTTTTTCAAGAGATCAGACCTAATCTTTTTTTATTTCTTGAGGCTACTTTAGATATAATCTGGGAAAGAGTGCATGTGAAAGGAGAAAATTACAAGGCTTAACATCAGTGCACTCAATTAATAATAAATAGAACTTTTTTTTTATTATTTATCTGACACCTTCAAATGAGTATTGCGAGTACATTCACAAAGAGCTATGTCATTGGTCACCTGTTATGCAAAATGGATTGTGGCAGTAGACCAGGCTTTTTTTCAGCCTTGTAAATCTCAGTCGTCTGAGTACATTTATACTTTGCCTGGTGAGATAGTATAGCAGTACTCATATATCATTAAGGAGCAAGAAGAGTAAGCTAGAGAGCAGGGAAAAGTGAACCAGGAGCTGAGGTTGACAGCAAGAACAGGTCTAGTGATGGAACCAAGGGTCAGACAGAGACAGCAACTTCCAGATGAATGCATAGTGATGAAAGAAGCCTGAGGCCAAGCCAGGAAACCCAATCAGTAGATCGGGGTCAGCATATATCGAAGACTGGGGCATGCCTGCCATGTAGTTAAGAAAAGTACCAATAGATTCTGTGCATTTGCCCTGTGACACATGTCCAAACTTATCTAACAGTTTTGGAATGTGGACACTGGACCATAAAAGAGCTTGTCTACCTCAACACATGTATATCTGATTGCAGACAAGAACATTCTCTTTCTGCTCTTTGTGGATGACTAGTCCTCCATTTTAAAATTGATTCCAGCTCATTTCAAATGAAAAAATAAAGCTATTCTCTGAGATTGTGGGAAAAAATAAGCAATGTAAGAAAATGTGTAGAGTAGCTAAAGAGCTACAGCACTTTGGAAAAAAAAAAAGTCATCAGAAAGATGTTTCGTATCATCTTCTAATTGAGACTTGTTCTTGACTCATTTTTTTCTTCTCCTCTTCTATTGACCCAATCAGAAAACAATCAGGATTTTTTAATGAATAACAAGTATAGTTTTCTACCTTCTTATATTTGAGGAGAATTATTACAAATCAGACGGATAAAATATTCTGATTTTTAGTAATGTAAATGATTTTCCTGGGACAATCAAAGGAAAAAAATACAATTTTTCTCTGCAGAATTATACCAATCATGAATAAAGAGAATTAGTCCAAATTACAACGCTTTGCAGAATGTGTTCCTGTCCTCTTACTAGCTGTTGTTGACAATATTTCTCATTTGCTGGACCGAAGAATAAATTATGGGATCAATTCCCATGAAATTATATGGATATTATACAGGACAGCTGTTACATCCTTTCTGTTTTACTAGAATATTCTGGATACTCCAGAGCTATTTCCTTCAGGTCTAAATAGAAACAATTTTTAATTGACTGAAAAAAGTTTGATTAATATCTAGACTTGGAGGTGAATCAACATAGACGTCAAAAGTAATGTTACCAGTATGGAGCACATGATAGTTTAGAATCAGAGAAGACTACCTTTCTGGCTGAATCAACAGATTCAGTGAAGTCAAGTAGTAGTCATAGTGATGATGTATTTATAAATATTATAAAGTGAGGTTCACTAAATCAGATCAAGGTATACCAGTGAGGGGTAGGGCAAGGGGTAGTGAGGGGTAGGGTTCATTTTGGGTTGTTGTTAGTAGGTGATCACAAGTAGCAGAGCCTATCAATCGAATCTGGGACAAACTGATGGTCTTGTTTTGTCTTATTACATTATGTGTATGTGGAAAAGAACTGCTACAACTGTTCTACCTCATCAGGTGAAACAATCATGATTCACCTCTCATTGAAGCTCTTGAGGAGAGGGCAGAGGGGTTCCACTGTAAACTCAATGGGTTCTCTATGTAGGACACAAAACACACATTTTGTGAGGCTGAGAAAGCTGACATATTTTGACACCTCTTTTGACAGGCTGAGAGAGTTGGGTTTGTTCAGCCTGGAGAAGAGAAGGCTCTGAGGAGATCTTATAGTGACCCTCCAATACCTGAAAGGAGCCTACAAGAATGCTGGAGAGGGAGTATTCATAAAGGCTTGTGGCGATAGGATGAGATGGAACAGATATAAACTGGAGAGGGGCAGATTTAGACTAGGCATTAGGAAGAATTTTTTCACCATGAGAGTGGTGAGATGCTGGAAAGTGTTGCCAAGGGAAGTTGTGAGTGCCTCATCCCTGGAGGTGTTCAAAGCCAGGTTAGATGGGGCCTTGGTCAACCTGATCTAGTGGGATGCCCCTGCCCATGGCAGGTGGTTTGGAACTAGATAATCTTTAAGATCCTTTCTAACCCCAACTATTCTTTGATTCTATGATTCTAAATTCATTCTGAAATCCAAGTCATCCTTGAACAGTGCTTTACTAAGCCATGGTAGTAAATGTTTCATTCTTGTTCTTCTGGATCCATGGCTCTTGCTGTGTAAAGCCATCACTTCAGAAAGGGTATTGTGTGGTTGCAGAAGACGTTTTGTGTTTATACATTTGGGCAACTGTCCTCACAGATATGGAATTTAATCCACAGAAGCTGAGATCTAAACTTTATGTTTATGCTTCTGTTTCTGTACAAGTGTTGTGATGGTGAGAAGTTATGTTAAATGCTTGCTGCACTATCTTTCCTTCCTCTACCTCAAATAACAGGGTACCACAAAGAGCATCCCAAGGGAATGCTACATATGGCTAATTTCAGGAAGGTAGTGTATAACCTGGAGATCATAACCCCAAAAATGGCATGTTCAAAGAAGTGGTCAGATACAAAAAAAAGAGAGGTATTTTCAAACTTGCTATCTCTTCACTTTTTCCTGACACAGATCCAAGTCCCATTAAATAGCCAGATTTTTAAATACAGTGGAACGAGGAATACTATAACTAATTTCAAGTTGCACTAGACACCTTAGTTTATTTTGAGATCTTAATCCCCGTGCTACCTACTTCACTTCTCGAGAACATCTCTCAAGAGGTTTTAAAGGACAGAAAGAAAATTAGACACTTACAAGCAGTTAGAGAGTTGATACTTCTTATACAGTGAGGTTACACATTTACAGAAGATTTACTAAGAATTTATCTATATACTGAGGCTTAAAACAGCCACCATTGAGGAAAGAATGTGTAATATTTTGAAACTGTTTCCCTTTTAGTGTTTGTTGTTGGAATTATTCTAGTTTATGTGGGAGCTAGAGGGTAAGAAAAATAGAGAAACAGAAGTAGATGGTCAGAAAATACAGGTAGGCACAGAGACACATTTCCATGACCTAGATACTAATCTGTGCAATATGGGGTTTCCAGTCTTGTTTTTTTTGCAATAAATTATAATTATATGTAGGCTACTTTCCTGTGGGAAATGAAGTAACATGATCAATTGGTCTGCATTTATATCTGGGTCTCCAAAAATACTTTTCTGAACTTTTTGATTGTTGTAAACTCAGTGAGGCTGAGATGTGATGATCTCAAGATAATTAAGGACTCAAAGACTTGAAAAAATAATAATAGGGAAAAAAACAGAGGTATTTCAGTAGCTGAATAGAACACAAGAATATTTATATCTTGTAGATGTCAAATACAATCAAAATCTTAGTTTTCACAAATGCCAATAAATCATCAAGGCAGATGGTTTCAACAGTATCTGACAAAAAGAGCAGAGTATTTTCTGGCTTTGTGAGTGCACAAACTATCTCTGTTTCACCAGGGCAAACAGTTCAATGGCACAGATGTCTCTACTAAAAAACATAAACCACTACAGATAATCTAACAGGAAGATAAGAAAAAATATTATCAGTAAATATTGAGCTAACAGAAAATTCTAAGGTATAAAGTCAATCAACAGTATAAAGACAATCAACAAAAACACCTCACAAATCTATTGAAAACCATATGTCTTTAGCTTCAGTTCTTGTGGTTGTCATTTATGGATCCTCACTATTCCCCTTTCCTGATACTGTTCATAACTTTTAGTCCAGTTCTCCTAATAATTTCTTTTCAATTGGTTTGAGCTTTTGTGGCACAGAAAGCTACAAAATCTCTGAAATAGTCAACTATGGAATAATCCATAAGATCATGTAGTTTCTTCAGAATTAAAGTCATAATTCTGACAGCTTGAAGTCATGGATAAGTCACGGAACTTTTCAGGAGTGCCAGTGTAAATGCTGTTGTCTAATCCAAAGTGTACTTTGAATGCTTTTAGTTTTTCTTTCCAGTCTGGGGATGGCAAATATATTCTTTTAATTTTCTGTTTAAACTAAATTTCAGTTCTGGATGTTACACATGGCATGAGACAATCCTTAATTTAATTTTCTAGATAATTTGTGAAACTTTTTGAGGGTTTTGAATGTGGAAGGTATAATGTGCTTTTTGTATATTTGTGAGTATGCATAAGTAGACACCTCTGTGGGGAAAAGTCTAAGCGCTAAAAAATTCTGAAAAATAAGAATTAATATCTCCTATGAAACCAGTGGTCTATCTTATTACAGAATAGTTGGTTTTAGGATTATATCTACATAATATATATATTCATATACGTGTGTCTAAAAATATGCATGTGCATGTAAACATAATACCGAGCATACATGCACACCACATAGACATATATATATATTTCATATTATCACCCTCATACATATTTTAAGATTATGTCTCTAAAGATGACAATATTCTTTCTTTCTTTCTTTCTTTCTTTCTTTCTTTCTTTCTTTCTTTCTTTCTTTCTTTCTTTCTTTCTTTCTTTCTTTCTTTCTTTCTTTCTTTCTTTCTTTCTTTCTTTCTTTCTTTCTTTCTTTCTTTCTTTCTTTCTTTCTTTCTTTCTTTCTTTCTTTCTTTCTTTCTTTCTTTCTTTCTTTCTTTCTTTCTTTCTTTCTTTCTTTCTTTCTTTCTTTCTTTCTTTCTTTCTTTCTTTCTTTCTTTCTTTCCTTCTTTCCTTCTTTCCTTCTTTCCTTCTTTCCTTCTTTCCTTCTTTCCTTCTTTCCTTCTTTCCTTCTTTCCTTCTTTCCTTCTTTCCTTCTTTCCTTCTTTCCTTCTTTCCTTCTTTCCTTCTTTCCTTCTTTCCTTCTTTCCTTCTTTCCTTCTTTCTTTCCTTCTTTCTTTCCTTCTTTCTTTCCTTCTTTCTTTCCTTCTTTCCTTCTTTCCTTCTTTCCTTCTTTCCTTCCTTCTTTCTTTCCTTCTTTCTTTCCTTCTTTCCTTCTTTCCTTCTTTCTTTCCTTCTTTCCTTCCTTCCTTCCTTCCTTCCTTCCTTCCTTCCTTCCTTCCTTCCTTCCTTCCTTCCTTCCTTCCTTCCTTCCTTCCTTCCTTCCTTCCTTCCTTCCTTCCTTCCTTCCTTCCTTCCTTCCTTCCTTCCTTCCTTCCTTCCTTCCTTCCTTCCTTCCTTCCTTCCTTCCTTCCTTCCTTCCTTCCTTCCTTCCTTCCTTCCTTCCTTCCTTCCTTCCTCCCTCCCTCCCTCCCTCCCTCCCTCCCTCCCTCCCTCCATCCCTCTCTTCCTCCCTCCCTCCCTTCCTCCCTCCCTTCCTTCCTCCCTTCCTCCCTCCCTCCATTCCTCCCTCCCTCCATTCCTCCCTCCCTCCCTCCCTCCCTCCATTCCTCCCTTCCTGCCTTCAAATTTACTTTTGAGTTTCAGGTTGGTTTCTGTTGTGAAGGAGAATGGGAATGTAGAAAAGATAGAATTTAATTTTAAAGATGAAAAAAATAAAAGCAACTCATTAATGTTTAGAAAAAAAACATAACCAAGCAAATTAATCATTTTAGTTCTCTAGATTTGAGAGGATGCTGGTTATACTGATAGAGGGAAGAGCTCATTATACAGGGAACACATATGGTGTTCTTAAAATATAGCTCCTGAAAGACATTATTTTCAGAACCATTATTTACTGTGTATGTAATACAGTTTTATTATTTATGGTCAGGTAGTTCTTAATTGGAAGTAGGCTGGGTGCCTTCCAAAGGGGTTGGTACTATTTGCCATGAGTCTTTAGCTGATTAAAGAAAAGATACTTATTAATATGCTAGTATTTTTGGGTTTTTTTAAAGGGGGATCTGGGGAGGAATTAATCAGCAAGCTGTGAGGTGGCCCCCTGAAATGTCCTTAGTATCCCATTCTGTAGAAGCACCTCTGTTTTGCAATTCAATAAATGATTTATGTTGTTTTTGTTGGAAGGGACCTTTAAAGGTCATCTGGTCCAAACCATCCTGCCATAAACAGGCTCATCTTGAAACAAAGAAACTGACAATAGTTTAATGTAACTATTAAGACAGGTACACTTTATACAGTGCTGGAGAAAACCTGGAATTCATCCTCTGAATTCTTCTACCCAACAGTGATTTCAGAGAACTTTATACACACAGAGGTATTTTCATATTTGTATATTTCCATGAAGTGACAAGTACACCTTATTCCTAGAAACTCATTGCATATCCAAGGGGGTGAAATCAGTCGCACCCAGAGTCATTAAGGTGTACCCACATCTGAGAAGAAGGAGAAGGAGAAGAAGGAAAGGAGAAAATGCTTTGAATTGGATTACTAACATACTTCTGAAATTTAACAATGGAGTTTTCTTTGAACACTGAATTATTTTGTTTCTTTTCTGCAACACACAATAAAGAGTAGTCTTTAATATACTTCTTTGAAAAATCTTCCTACTTCTGCTAAAAGTCCAGCCTCAGCCTTGTTCTATGACTGATTTTTTTGTTGTTGCTAAAGTGAAACGTGTACCTATTCTCAATCATGTTTGGCTGTCACACACTCGAAAGCTTCTACTCGAATGGGAGTTATGTACATTACAATAAAGAAAGGCAGTAAAAGAGGATGCAAATGGGGAAAGAGATGAAGAGTAGAGCCAAGACTTGTAACCCAAAAGGGCATTAAGGAAGGTCAGTGTGTAGTCTGTAGAATTTCTCCGTTCTGCTTTACTTTGATTTAAAGTATTTACTCATCATAACACATAAGAGTTAGAACAGGGATGTCAAGAGGACTGATGCTCCTGTGATATGGCATTTGGAAGGACTGCAACCCTCCACTAGAATATATGTAGAGACTACACATTCTGATTGCACCTGGGACCTGTCATTACAAAGGACCATGAAAAGCTGCTTAAACACTCCAACATTTCCACAAAATTAAGAACAAGAAATTTTTTTATTAACTAATCACTTTCTCATACAGAGAAACTTATCCAGATACTGTTGCTATTTCCCAGGTCAATATGATTTGTTAGGAATAATAACCAAGATTCTTATTTTAAATAAGATATTTCTAAAATCTCACATCAGAAACCAGTCCTCTAAATTTCACTTTCCATTCTCTGTCAAATGTATGCCTTCCTTCCAATTCAGAGCTGATTAGATTATCAAAGTATTGGTTCATCTCCTTTCCTTTTTGCATAAAACTGGGTACCTGAATTCATTGTTCAATCACGTATAGTGCCTTACATTCTCTGATACATCCTACCATGACTTGTTCTGTGCAGTGGGTATAGAAATTTCAGTTTCAGAACCAAGAGATTAAAACTTTTATAGCTTCACCAGTTTAGTTTAAGACTAGAGACACTGTGAGCTTTGAAGTACTAAAAATACTACCTGACAGCAAAAAAAAATTAACACAAATACTCACACACATGCACACACACGCAAAATATGTATGGATGGTTGGAGTTCTATGACGATCCCCTGAGGAGCAGATTAGAAAGAATTCTCTTTGTTTGTCACAAAGAAAAGGCAATAATAGGCTGTTTGCCTTATGCCAGTTTTTCCCCTCTTCCTCCTTCTCTTCACCGTCAAAGGTAATGTGTCGTTCAGTAAAGCCCATCAGTCCTGCAAGAATATAACAGAATTATTCATTACTTCACTTGATGCCCCAAAGATTGAAAAATAGTTGTTACATACCAAGAGATGGTTGTGCACTGAAAGATTAATAGGCATAAGGACTCACCAGCTGTCCACTATATTCAGAGAGATGGCTGCTGGTATAAGTTGTTGTACAATATTTGCTCAGCGCTGGGGTCACCATAATAAAAAAATGCTCAGCTTCATTTTGGCCCTAGTACCTTCCTACCTCACACTATGCCTTGATGGTCTGTATTGTTAGCAACTGAACACCAAGAGCTGACATGCTCAGGGGTTCACACCTGTAACACTTCATGCAAATTATTTTCTTTCTATGCAACTGACCTTATGTGTGGAAAAGTTTAAATAGAAATGTTTTCAAAGTATAAATTAAAGTGAACCTCCCTCAACCCCAGTCCTCTATTACACTTTCTGTCTCTCTCCATGTCTGGAAATGTAAACTTTAAATTACTGCACATAAATCTGTTTTTCACATTATATGTGCCACAGCACAATACAACTTTCTTTGCAACAGCATCGTGTCTGGTTTGGGCTTTGTTTTAGTTTGTTTGCTTTCTTTTTATCAGTAACATCAACTGTGTTCAGAGCTTCAAAATCAGTATTACATTGATTACAAGCAAAATAATAGATGAAAAAGTACAGAGAGATACAGAAGCAGAGAAAAATGAGAATTTTGCAGGGCAGGAAAGAAACAGATTATCAATGAAGTAAATGCATAAAATCATTATTTGATTGTTATGAACGATAGGTATTTTGATATGCTATTATGTTCCCTTTTGGATTAATTTCTTCACAAAAGCACTGAAAGACACTGCTTACATACAGTTAAAACTTCATAGATTCACATAAAGAGTTGCCTGCATGTGATACAGGAGGTAATACTACATTATCACACACTATATGATCAGTATAAAGAAAAATGGGTGCTGCTAGAGTGGTTCAATAGAGATACCTTTTCCTTCCCTACAGAGGCAAGTGAATACTCAGTATACTACATAGCTAAATGTTAATTTAAAAAAGATGCTTCAGTTAGGACAAGAACAGAAAATAAGGAAGAAGAAATATATTTCACAGATATAAAACTTACTAGAGGAACCAAGAAGAGAATACTGGAATCCTTATTTTCCAAAGTGGTAAGTCAAGTTATTACATACTTTTTGAACAGGATGAAAGATTGAATTTCTTAATGCAGCTAATAGAGACCCACATCCAAAGGGATGCAATATAGGACCTGATGGTCACTAAAACAAGTGATCTCATCAGTAGTATTAGGATGGGAGGCAGCCTGGAATGCAGTGATCATGCGCTGGTGGAGTTCAAGGTCCTAAGGAATATGGGACAGGTGAGAAATCATAGAATCATAGAATAATCAGGTTGGAAGAGACCCACCAGATCATTAAGTCCAACCATTCCTATCGAACACTAAACTATGTCCCTTAGCACCTCATCCACCTGCACCTTAAACACCTGCAGGAAGGTGAAACAACCACCTCCCTGGGCAGCCTTTTCCAGTGCCCAGTGACATTTTCTGTGATTTTTTTCCCCTAATATCCAGCCTAAATCTCCCCTGGCGGAGATAGAGGCCATTCCCTCTCAGCCTGTCCCCTGTCACTTGGGAGAAGACCCCAGCTCCGCCCTCTACACAACTTCCTTTCAGGTAGTTGTAGAGAGCAAGGAGGTCTCCTCTCAGCCTCCTCTTCTCCAGGATAAACAACTCTAGCTCTCTCAGCTGTTCCTCATAGGTCCTGTTCTCCAGCTCCTTCACCAGCTTCATTGCTCTTCTCTGGACTTGCTTCAGAGACTGAACATCCTTCTTGTGGTGAGGGGTCCACAACTGAACACAGCATTCAAGGAGCGACCACACCAGTGCCGAGTACAGAGGGAGAATCACCTCCCTGGACCTGCTGGTCACACCATTTCTGATACAAACCAGGATGCCATTGGCCTTCTTGGCCACCTGGGCACACTGTTGGCTCATGTTCAGTCGCTGTCAACCAACACCCTCAGGTCCCTCTCGTCCTGGCAGCTTTCTAGACAGACTTCTAGTCTGTAGCTCTGCATAGGGTTGTTGTGCCCCAAGTGCAGGACCCTGCATTTGGCCTTGTTAAACCTCACCCCATTGGACTCAGCCCAGAGGTTCAGCCTGTTTAGATCCCTTTGCAGAGCCTCCCTACTCTCCAGCAGATCCATACTTCCACCCAGTTTAGTGACATCTGCAAACTTGCTAAGAGTGCCCTCAATGCCTTCATCCAGGTCATTGATGAAGACACTGAACAGGGCTGGACCCAGCACTAAGCCCTGGGGAACACCACTTGTCACTGGCCTCCAGCTGGATTCAACACCATTTCCCACCACTCTCTGGGCCCGGCCATCCAACCAGTTTTCCAGCCAGGAGAGTGTGCACCTGTCCAGGCCAGAGGCTGACAGTTTCTATAGCAGAATGCTGTGAGAAACTATGTCAAAGGCTTTACTAAACTCCGGGAAGATACATCCACAGCCTTTCCCTCATCCAGCAGAATGTAGTCAGGACCCTAAATTTCAGGAAAGTAGACTTCCAGCTCTTCATGGAATTGCTTAGTAGGGCCCCCTGGTACAAGGTTCTCAGGGACAAGGGAGCAGAATAGAGTTGGCAAATATCTGAGAATGCTTTCCATGAGGCACAAGACTGCTCAGTCCCTGGATGTAGGAAAACAGGTAGGAAAGGGAAGAGACCAGTGTGGTTGAGTTGAGACCTGCTGGTCAAACTGAAGAAGAAGAGGCAGCTGCACAGACAGTGGAAGCAGGGACAGGGAACCTGGGAATTGTATAGGGACAATGCCTCGTTTTGTAGGGATGAGGTCAGGAAGGTCAATTGCAGTTGGAACTGAAATTGGCAATGGAAGTGAAAACCAACAAGGAGGTCTTCTATACGTAAGTAAATCAAAAAGGAAGATTAAAGAGAACATACCTCCACTGATGGTTGGAAATTATGACCTCATATCAACAGATGAGGAGAAGGCTGAGATATTTGAATTGGAGAGCCATGGATCTGAGACATGGACTCCTCAGTGGATAAGAAACTGGTTGAATGGTCTTATTTAAAGTGTAGTGGTCAATGGCACAAGCTCCAGGTGGAGATCCATGACAAGCGGTGTCCCTCAGGAGTCCATACAGGGACTAGTCTGATAGTGATAGGACAAGGGGGAATTGGTATAAATTTGAGATAAATCACAAGTAGCAGAGCCCTATCAATCGAATCTGGGACAAACTGAAGGTCTTGTTTTGTCTTATTATATTATGTGTATGTGGAAAAGAACTGCTGCAGCTGTTCTACCTCATCGGGTGAAACAATCATGATTCACATCTCATTGAAGCTCTTGATGAGAGGGCAGAGGGGTTCCGTTGTAAACTCAGTGGGTTCTCTATGTAGGACACAAAACACACATTTTGTGAGGCTGAGAAAGCTGACATATTTTGACACCTCTTTTGACAGGCTGAGAGAGTTGGGCTTGTTCAGCCTGGAGAAGAGAAGGCTCTGAGGAGATCTTATAGTGACCCTCCAATACCTGAAAGGAGCCTACAAGAAAGCTGGAGAGGGAGTATTCATAAAGGCTTGTGGCGATAGGATGAGATGGAACAGATATAAACTGGAGAGGGGCAGATTTAGACTAGGCATTAGGAAGAATTTTTTCACCATGAGAGTGGTGAGATGCTGGAAAGTGTTGCCAAGGGAAGTTGTGAGTGCCTCGTCCCTGGAGGTGTTCAAAACCAGGTTAGATGGGGTCTTGGTCAACCTGATCTAGTGGGATGCCCTTGCCCATGGCAGGTGGTTTGGAACTAGATAATCTTTAAGGTCCCTTCCAATCTAAACCATTCTGTGAACCTATGATTGTAACCGGTGGCAAAGCACTAGAAAAAAACCTTGGACTTTTAGCTTGTTGGAACTCCATGAACAACTTCCTTTTTCCTTAAATGGAAATCTTTCATTAGAGGAGAATTTACTGTATGATGCAAGTGTCCGTACCTAGAAATGTATTTTGCATTGTTAGCAATTGTGTGTTAACAATGCAAGTGTGAAAGTTTGAAGTTTTTATTCTTAACTAATGTGAATGAAATGTTTAATAACTTTAAGGACTCTTAAGGCTGATTACCGACCTATTCCAAGAAAGATTAGAGGGAGCCCTGCCCAGAAGTAGAATTAGTAACACACCAAAATGGTTTCTCAAAACCAACCTTCTGTATAAAATGATCTCTAATGTGTTTATATGTTTTCTAACAGAGAAATAGTAATAAAAGTTAACCAACTGGTGGTGATGTTCTTATTCTTGAATTCCGTGTCTTGTAAATCTGAGGAGAGAGATACAGGGATCAAACACTTCTGGATGACAGGCATTGCTGTAGTTGATCTTAAGGCAGTTTGGTCTTTAAGGTCCACTATAGAAAAATTACCTCCCTCTGATGTCCTAGTTGACACAAATGCTTGCCATATGACAGCATGCTGGCCTCTTCTCCCAAGTGACAAGGGACAGGACACAGGGCAATGGCCCTAAGCTGTGCCAGGGGAAATTCAGACTGAACATCAGAATGAAATTTTTCACAGAGAGTGTCATCGGACACTGGAACAGGCTGCCCAGGGAGGTGGTGGAGTCACAATCCCTGGAGGTATTTAAAAGACAAGTAGATGAGGTGTTTGAGAACACTGTTTAGTGACAGAAAGGAATGGTTGAAGTCTGTAATCAAAGAGGTCTTTTCCAACCTGGTGGTTCTATGATTCTGTGATTCTACTGAAAAGCTCTGGTAATGAATAAAAAAATTATTACTCTTCTAGCTAGGCTTGGCATATTGCCATATTGATTTACAAAAATTAAACAGTTAATTGGCTTACCTCCATTAAATGGAGCTACAGTTCAAATTCAGTCCTGTCAGACTCAGAGGGAGTTTTGTGACTGTCAGTTTTGTGATTGTCTGTTTTTTGATTGTGTGGTACTCTTTGAGATCATAAGATCTCTTAAGCTTAAAATGACTGAAAGAAAAAAAATCTTAAATAATTACTGCTACTGTTGTAGAAAGCTCCTTACGCATTGAAAAGAAGAAATACAGAGCTAAGTGAGAGAGATAACAGTGTAAATACAAAAGTACCCAGGAACTAACAGTTGATTACAGCTGGAAACACTTTCCTTCTTCTTCTTTTTTTTTTTTTTTTTTTTTTTTTAAGGGCTTAATTTTGGGCTGTGCAAGAGCTTGGACTTTTCTCCTGAATAAAGTATGTATCCTAGTTGCAGATGGGATAGATGGGATAGAGTTCATTTTCTTCCTAGTAACTGGTATAGTGATATCTTTTGAATGTAACGAGAGATCAGTGTTGATAACACACTGATAATTTAGTGGTTGCTAATAATGCTTATATTAAGTCAAAAACTTATCATCTTCACATGTTCTGCCATCAGAGAGGTGTATGAGAAACTGAGAGGGATCATAGGCAAGACACCCGACCTAAACTTGCCAAAGGGATGCACTGCAAATTATATGAACTACGGGGGCACAGGAGGATGGAGAAGAGCTGTGATCACTGATAAAGTAGAAGCTGGGCATTGGTCAACAGGTGGTGAGTAATTTCAGTATGCATCACTAGTTATCATCAATTATCATCATCACCATCATCATCAATCATCATCCCTTGCTGTCCTAATAAACTGCATTTATCTTGACCCACAAGTTTTATTTCAGTTCTCCTCTGTATCCCACTGTGGGGTCTCTTAGGTTCATTTAAGAGGTCCTAAAAGCTTCAGAAATGCCTTATGTTTTGAGTTAAGATAAAACAACCTCAGTGATTTTACTTTTTTTTTATCTGACATATATTGTTTCAGTCTATGTCTGTGGATATTTGGAAATAGGCTTTTATTTATAGGAAAAAAAGGGTAAAAGTGAGAGAAAGAAAAGAGGAAAAGAGTGAGATTCTACCACATTTGAATCCAGTGCCAATCCTCCCTCTTGTCCTGTCTTAGACATCTTCGGGTTGTGGGCTTGCACCTAGACCCCCAGAGTGACACCTGTTGTGTAGTATTGTTTCAAGGCCCTTTTCATGCCTTGTCATTTGCATTGCAAGTCAACAGGACACAGATTGTTAGCTTCAAAGGAAAGAGGAGGCACGGTTTCTCTCTGTGCATGTTGGACAGGGGTCTCTGAGGGCCCATGATGGTCTTTTGCATTGCTTACCCCCAGATTGTTGGGCATAGTGCTCACAGATTGATCAGGAGTAGCTTGTTCTCTACTCTTGCCTAGCTGATTATTGGGAACTGAATTCCTGGAGTGAAACCCAGATTTCATTCCACTTCATTCCTTGGAGCAGTTCTTGGTCTCACAGTAACCAAACCGCAGTACTCACTGTCTGGACAATGCTTAGGACATTTTAGCTGATCCAAGCTGAAAATGTTTGAAGTGTTCTAGGTCAAACAGTGTATCACAGGATGGAGGACGGAGTGAGTAGCTGTGTGGTGTTTTGTTACTGATTGGAATTAAACCACAATGGTATGTGTACTGGATATATATAAGCACTCATCACATTTGTGCCTTTGGCGTGGTGTTAACTATTATTCTGATGAGTACAGTCTGAGAATATATATTAGTCTAAGTTTTACCATCGGGCTGAATTATGCTCATTAAATTGGGTAGCTTTACCATTGAACCCTTGAATTAAGCTTTGAGTCATATAAGGCTCTCATAGACCTCAGACAGACTTATAGATTTTCAGTGACCTCAAAACTTAGGTTCTAGATTATTTTAAGTGGATCATCTTTTACACTGTGCATCTAAAATTTGCCTTTTAGGAAAATATTTGTTTTATTGATAGTGTCCAGTAAGGACAGGCATTAAGAGTGCTCTCAAGACCAGATGTGTCTGCCTCTTGTACTACAGTCATAAGTCTTGCACACTTGTCCACTCATAAAAGATCCTGCATGCCCAAGACCACATGCAGTGTATTTATATCACAAGGTACATGGCTGAGGATCTTCACATATGAATTATGTCATAACAAAGTGGGGTCTGTCTTGCTCTCCTCATAAACCTTTTGGCCCAGCTCACATATCTCTCTCTGTTTCTTTTCAAATGAGTCTGGAGACCAATCTGCATTATTAGTTAGGGTGCCAGCATTACTTTAAATGTATTTGTCTCTGCTTATGTCCCTCAAGAAAGAAACCTTAAGGCAAGGTCTTCCAATATCTCCTCCTCCTCCTTCCACAAAAGTCTAGAAGCTGTTCATGAAGCAGCTGTCTACACAGAAGATACAAGGAAAGCTGAATCTGGTGAGTTTAGGGTGCCTGTGGAGGCCTCTTTCTCAGCCTAGCAGAGAGACAGTGATAGCCCTGTGCTTCCACTTCTCTGCTCAAATATGGAAGAGACATTTCCTTCCCTTCCAGGGGTTTCACACAGTTTAATTCATCAGTGGTCTGTGAGGGACCACTGTGAGGGAGTTTTTGAAGGCATGAGTAACTCAGAATGGCCTAAATAATTTATCTCTTGCTTTTTCGTTTACTCAGTAGGCTTCTCTTTAAAACGCTTCTAGCTCTTTAAAGTTTGGAAGCACATTGTACTTGCAGAAAGAAAAAAAATTACAAAGAAAAATGCATAATGTATGATAATGTTGAAAGTAGCAAGAATTAAAGTAAATGGTCTGATATAAAAAGGGTTTCAAACAGGATTAATAATTCTGCAATTTGTTATACAAAGTCAATTTTTCCACTTCCAAAGCTAAGTTGCCTGGTGGGGTTTATTGGCTCACTCATTATTAGGTATATATCACTTTTATTGTTTCACATTTTTATGTGTTTATAAAAAAAAGACATCATTCATGAATAAAACATTTTTGCTCTAAGCTGCCATATATGAAAGTTGGTCTGAGAGCCTATATTCTCTTTTATTGCAAAAAAGGGAAATACATTGTATATTTATATATTTATATATTTATATATTTATAGAACAGTTTACATTGGAAGTTTTTGTGTGTTTGTAGGCATATGAACATATATATGCATATGTATATATGTTAATATGGTAATATGTGTATGCATCTATTGTGAATCCCATTACCATATATATATATATATATATATATATATATATAAACTGATCTTTGAAAAAAGACCTAATGATAATAAGAGTTTTTTTTTCTTTCCAATAAACCTTCCAAAGTCTGCCCTCATCTGCTCAATCTGGCCTATTCTGGATGGCATCTTTCATAAATGTCAGTTTCCTTTCCCTTTCCCGTATCCATCAAGATTCTCAGCTGATCATATCCACTCTTCTAAAGCCTGGTTCCTCTCCTAATCCATGGCAGAATGGCTCCTATCCAAATGACACCTTACAACACTAGACATGATTGAGCATCCAGGCAGCAGCCAATGTACTGGTACAGATGATGTGAGGAAATGTTAGCTTGATAGATAATAGTTTTATTTTTGGTCTTCTTAATCACTCTGCACCTGGTAGGAGCTCTATATGAGCAGATAAGTGGTATCAAGAGACAGATAGAAGTTGATGGGAACATTTTTATGCATGAATGCATTTATTTATTTATTTATTTGTATGTTTTATTTATTTATTTATTTATAATATTTGTGTGAAAGATTTTTTGTGGTGAGCTTTTTAGGGATAGTTTTTAAATAGTTTTTTCCTTCAGTTTATGGAAAATTAATTTCTCATCAGCAAATTTGTGCTGGTTTTTCAGAGTTGATAAAAACTGAAATTAAAAAGAAAGCATACAAACATAATTTCAGTTTATTTTCGGGAAACTCACCTTAATAAATAAGTTTTAAAAAATGGAGTTTCTAATGAAAGCTTGCCTTTTGACCTTAAGACCCTGTCCTCTTTATTGGTGAGAGGTAAATTACATTTGCTAAGTTCATCTCTGACATGGCACAAATAACTCTATAAATGCTCCATAATTGTGCTGTGATTATAAGGTTATTGCTGCACATTGTCAACAAAATTATCACCCTGAGGCCCCATAGCTCCAGTGTATGGCACATGGTAATTAGTTAAGAAAGGACTAGAATCTAAGAGGCTCTGGAGGAACTCCTTCAGCAAACACACAAAGCAATTAGCACGTTGGATGGACACCTCCAAAGATAACAATAAGAGAGACTAGATTAGGGAACATGTTTTGAAAAATGTGAGGCACAGATTTCATAGAGGATTAAAAGAATTACAAGAAGAGAGAAAGAAAAGCAGAGTAACATCATTGTTCAATGTCTCACAGTAAAACTTGCCAGGCTAACTTGTGCTCTTATTGTGGGACAAAGATCACATCAAGACCAAGGAGGACTTTCTTCTGTTACAAACTGCGCTCCTTTTGTTCTTGAAATCAGTAGCTCTTGCAGCCGCAACCAGAGTCAGATCTGAAGCAGAGTTCAGTAATTTTAAGAGAATCATAAGACAAAGACTAGAAAACACCAGCTACATATGTTTCCAGTCTATCTGGAAATATGTGGACTGTCCAACCACTGGACCAGCCAGAAGGAGAGAGAGTGTGTCCTTTTGAGCCAAGAACCATAACTGTTCTCAGGTTTGACCCTTCTGTACTCTAGGTCCAACTTTGCTGAAAAGTATTTTTACGTATCTGAAGTGGTGTGATTAGGAGGACAAAAATATTGTGGCCTACTCTGTCACTAGGCAACTTTATTTTGGTTCTCTCGGCAAAGTGTGGTTGCTTTGAGTTCCACCTGTATCTAGGTTAACTCTGCAGATAAGAAGCACATGGACCATGGACTTTGTTGTACTTATATGTCTTGAGACATGCTGGTCAAATTATCCCTTTCTCTCACTGATTAGCTCTCTGCATGGGCTGTTGGTTCTTTTTCTTGGACTTCAGAATCATCATATGTAATCCAGAAATTTTAGACTTTAATAGGTCTGAATATTTTCTTACCTACCTGAAATTAAAAGATAGCTCTAGGCTTTAGGTCTTTTTGTGGATTTAATTATAAATGATTTGGTTAAGGTCATGTGGAAAGACTATTGCAGAGTAGGGACCTGAACCCAGCTCTGCAGCATCCTAAATTCCTACCCTAACCACTGACTCATTCTTCCTCCCACACACTACCTCTTACCCCTTGCTGCTCTTGGCATGACTTCTTCCCATCCTTATGCCAAGGGAAGAGGGCAGGTGGAGGAGAGCCAAGTGTATCAGACCCATGCCACTCAAAATCACTCTTGCAATGGGGGTGAGACATTTACAGCTTCTCCTTTCAGGCAGATTTTTGGTTGCTTTTCTTTGCCTCATTAGCACAAAGCAGCTGGAGTTGAGGTTTTGGCTTGACCCCAAAGTATGGTCTGTGTGAGACTACTGCCAGAAGTGAACTGCTTGATTGCTCACTGCAATGAATAATCACCTGGTTTTTGTACTTTTTTGTTTGCCTGTTACTCAAATGAGTAGAAGTTAAACTTTAACTGGACAAATTACTCCCAAGCTATGCAAGTTTTCACCATCAAATCCATTAAACTCTCCTAAAAATTTTTTTTTCTATAAAATGAAAATTTCCAACAACATTTTAACTTGTACAAGTTAAAATAAACTTGTACAAGTTAAAATACTGAGATCCAAATTTATCCCAGTAGTGTATCCAAGGACTTCAACATAAAGCTGCAGTAAAGACAAATTGTTCTGGAATGTATATGTTGAATATTTAATGCAAATACAACAGACCATAACTGCATGTCCTGCAGGTAAAATGCAATTATTCTAATTACATTGCAATTACTGTACAGCTACAGAGTAAATTACCTCATTATTTGCATTCTATGCTATAAAATGTTCTAGTTCAGTCTCCAGACCCATGCAAACCTGTTTCCTTTGCATAGGAGTTCCATGTGTTTTGGTTAGTAGAAATCACCCTGTCAAGACAAGATGTAGGTCTAGGACACTGACCCATTTTTCACCCCTTATTCATATCTCATTATCCCCTTCCATTTATCTGTTGCTTATTACATTTTAATTGTTAGAGACAAGAGCGACATTCACAATATTTGCCACAGTGGACAGGAGTGGTGCTGTTGTTGATACAACTATAGAGCAAACCACCATGGTTGTAACACACTGCGGTGTAAATTGTAGATACAGTAGCTCACTATTTTTGGATGCTAATTCCCTTTCATAATATAGTCAGCTGCAAAAGGCACAGAGAAGAATGGATTAGTAGCACAGCAGCAGTGATAAAGGTACCAGTTTTGGAGAAATAATATGAGACAAGATGAGAGGCAATCTGGAGAAAATGATGGATTGTAGGAAGGTTGATTAAAAGGGATGCCTGGAGGTCATCTCTTCTAACCTTCTGCTTAACACCAATACTAGAAGAGGTCAGATAGGGTTTTGTTTAGCCAAGTGCTAGTATTCCCCAGAGATGGAGATTTCATAATCGCCCTGTTCAGTCTCTTTCAGTGCAGTGTTATCCTCCTAAGTAAAGCGCTTCTTCTAGTACCCAACCTGAACATTCCAAAGCACAATGTTTCCCCACTGCTCTTCACTATATTACCTAGCAATATTAGTAAGAAATTGGCTCTTTCCTCTTTGAAAGTATACTTGAAGTAGTTGAGGGCAAAATTAAGTACAGAATTAGACTATGTAAAAATACATCAGTAAAATGGGGGATGGTAAGCAGATCTACTAAAAAAAAAAAAAACCAAAAAAAACCCATTTTCTTCTTTCTCTGTATATTTCTAATGTCGAGATACAGAAAATATGTAGATAAAACATACACATGTGTCTACACATAATCCTGTAATCTTGAAGATACAGTATAAAGTGAAGAGGCTGTAGACTCTGTTTATTGCTCTGGCATTAGCTGATGGGTGACCTTGAGCAAGTTACTTCTCTGTGTAACAGAGTAGTGAGGGAAACATTCACTACAAGTTGCTTTGAGACACTGAAATGAGAAGAACTGGATTAGGAAAAAGGTCACGTAATAACAAACATTATTACGTAGAGTTATGTATGCTATGTAATGCACGGAAAAATAAAACATTTCTGAGATATGTAACACTAGATATCAATACATGTATCCTTGTTTGGTTGGGTTTTTTTTTTTTGTTTTTTTTTTTTTTTAGTTTTCAGATTGGAGTAAAATTGTCATTGTTTATTGAGCTAGTATCATGGATTCCCTTCACCCATCTTTTTCTCTCTGTCTGGGAAAATCTCTGAGGCTTTGTTTTCTGCTCTCTACAGCAAAGACAATTCAATTAGGACAACAAGCCAACCTGAAACTGAGGTCTCTAAGGTGCACTGAAGATAATCCTTTAAGATAGCCATTCCTGCTGAAATGGATGTCTTTCTTATTAATTTAGGAAAACAATGATTCTACCTGACCCTTTGGATCCTGGTTTTTATTGATCAAGGTATGCAGGCATTGTTTCTTTGTGATGATACTTGAATATGAAGGCTTTTAGTAATGTAGGCTTTCATTTATTGGAAAGATTGTGTAAATTGTAAAATCAGAACTAAAAGGATAATTCACATACTAAAATTCCCATCAATAAGAAAGTTTGGAGGGAGGACCTGGGAAACTACAGGCCTGTCAGTCTGACCTCAGTGCTGGCAAAAGTCATGGAACACAGGATCTTGAGTGTTATCTTGAAGCACATGCAAGAGAACCCAGTGATCAGGCCCAGTCAACAGGGGTTCACAAAAGGCAGGTCTTGCCAAACTAACTTGACCACCTTTATGACAAAATGTCTCACCTATTGGATGAGGGAAAGGCAGTGGAAGTGTCTTCTTCGACTTCAGTAAAGCCTTTGACACAGTTTCTCACAGCATTCTGCTTCAGAATCTGTCACCTCTGGCCTGGACAGGTGCACGCTCTTCTGGGTGGAAAACTGGTTGACTGGAGGGCCCAGAGAGTGGTGCTAAATGGAGTTAAACGCAGTTGGAGGCCAGTTACAAGTGGGGTTCCACAGGGCTCAGTGCTGCATCCAGTCCTGTTTGATGTCTTTTTCAATGACCTGGATGAAGGCATTGAGTGCTCCCTTAGCAAGTTTGCAGATGATACTAAGCTGGGTGGAAGTGTGCTGGAGGGTAGGGAGGCTCTGCAAAGGGATCTGAACAGGCTGGACCACTGGGCTGAGTCCAACGGCATGAGATTTAACGAGGCCAAATGCTGGGTCCTACACTTGGGCCACAACAACTCTGTGCAGCTACAGACTAGGAGAAGTCTATCTAGAAAGCTGCCTGGAGGAGAGGCACCTGGGGGTGTTGGTTGACAGCCGACTGAACATGAGCCAGCAGTGTGCCCAGGTGGCCAAGAAGGCTAATGGCATCTTCGCTTGTATCAGAAATGGTGTGACCAGCAGGTCCAGGGAGGTTATTCTCCCTCTGTACTCAGCACTGGTGAGGCTGCTCCTTGAATATTGTGTTCAGTTGTGGACCCCTCACCACAAGAAAGATGTTGAGTCTGTGGAGCAAGTCCAGAGAAGAGCAGTGAAACTGGTGAGGGGGTTGAGGGGAGATCTTATTGCTCTCTTCAACTACCTGAATGAAGGTTGTAGAGAAGAGGGTGATGGCCTCTTCTCCTAAGTGACAGGGGACAGGATAAAGGAGAATGGGCACAAGCTCCACCAGGGTAGGTTCAGGCTGGACATCAGAAAAAAAAAATTCATGGAATA
Organism: Coccyzus lansbergi; assembly: GCA_033558105.1. Classification (NCBI taxonomy): domain Eukaryota; kingdom Metazoa; phylum Chordata; class Aves; order Cuculiformes; family Coccyzidae; genus Coccyzus; species Coccyzus lansbergi. Next base: position 1,611,150 of record JAUMJK010000447.1, read on the forward strand.
GGACACATGGCACTGGTACCCACTGCCCAGGGAGGTGGTTGAGTCACCAGCCCTTGGGGTGTTTAAGGGATGGGTGATGAGATGCTGAGGGGTATAGTTTAGTGACTGATGGGAATGGTTTGACTCAATGATCCTGGGAGTCTTTTCCAAACTACTGATTCTGTGATTAATATTTAATGTAAAATATTAATTATATGTGCTTACCTCATGTTATATACTTAAAAATGAAATTGAATATCCTTTTCAAAGCAAATTTCTTCTAAAATATTTCATAGGGCTACTTTCCAAGATACTGGATCTTTGATATATTTCTACAGAATTCTGCAATCATTCATACCTTACAAATAGAATTTTGATATCAGATTTTGGCAGTGTATAGACCATAACACTATATGAGGTTTCCTATCACTTTTTGTTATAAAAAAGTTCTGTCTTCATGGTTTCAATACTATCAGAAATACACTATATTTCACCAGTTCATACCTTCTTTTTTTTTCTTGGTGGTTACCTTGGTCTGGGTTGCAATTTATTTTCTTTCATTTAAGTTGCATGAAATTTCAAGTTAAAAGATTTATCTTTTTTCTATTAAAAAGGCAAACCAAGGAAAAAAGTCTGATTTTGACTGTAATTAAAAAGTTAGAAATCAAGGACCAAATAATATTTGTTAAATATGTGTATATCCAGTAAGCCCTGGGCCTTCTGAGGTTTACAATATAATTCTATGTTTAACAGTATAATTATGACTATGTCAAGGTTCTCATTTTCACTTCCCGACAAAGGTAATTGCTAGAAAGGCCTTTCATTTCCTACATGATCAATATATACTTATTATCAATTCTTAGCAATTATTTGCTGAAGTTTTGTTTATCCCCTGCATACTTCACCCCTCAAAACTCCCTTATGCCAACTGCCTGATGCATCGCATTCATGAAGATTTTCATGCTTGACCTGCAGAGAGTAAGCAGGATTTGCTATGTAATGGTTCTCTTTTGACTTCTGTAACATTTCTGGTAGGACTCAAGGCAAGCAAAATATCTGACATGAGCAAATGTTTGTGAAAAGGCTCATTTTCAAATAAGTACATATAATATAGCATATTTATGAAATGCTAAAAGAACAGTCAGTTAATAACTCTATTTGAAATTAATTTTTTAGCATTCCTTCAAATTATTTCTAAATACATATTGTCCTATGTGACCTGGGGTGTTTTTAATATATGAAGAGAAACTTCTCCATAAGGTAACACATACTTACCAACCTTCCCTTCAGAACAGAGCAATCACACGAGAGGAAAGAAGTATATTTTCTTATAACAGTCACTTTTTGATTTGCAATATTTTGAGGTAAACCCCTGAAGCATATAAGGACTGTCCTCTGGCAGGCCACTCTATTATCATGTGCATATGGTGTTCAAAGGTTTCAGAAAGTGCAGGACATACAAAACACATACTTTATAGTTAAGTAAGCATCTAGAAATGTTTCAGGTAAATTGCAGTGGTCTAGAACTAAGTGCAAATATTGCATAGAATTAGATTTAGCCCCACCAAACAGTGACCCGAGTTTAGCTTTGTGAATTATCACACCTGATTTTGAACATGACACTTAGAAACATAAGACCTACTTCTTTAGTTTACCATTTTACAAGACTTTCATTCAAAGATTAATCCGTCTGTCAACTCTCAGATCAAACAGTGCCTCTTCATAGATATGAAAAAGATTAAACAAGGCCTTAAACAGGTGCTTACCGCTTCCTTTTTTTCACATAATTTAGTTTATGTTTGTGTCTATAGAGTAGTGATGGGAGGAGTTACCATAAATCTTCCCACACCCCTCTCTCCAAGTTGATTCACAATTTATGTTCATTTGCCTCTAATGAGATGATTAGAGTGGAATCAGATCAGATTTAATCTGCATTTAAACTGTGAAGTTATTTTTCCCCCCAAATGAGGTTGTAAAACCAACATCAAGCTTAAACTGCTATATGTGATTTTTTTTCCTCTTTTTTTTTTTAACTTCAATATTTCACAACTGCAGAACAAGGCATCTATTTGAGCATGGTAAATACTGACATCTGGTTTGCAGCTACTCGTAAACTACACCAGTAGAACTAGAACTGTGTTAATATACTATTCAGATAGACAGAACAAGTTGCACAGAGATGTGCAACTTATTAAATTTTAGCTATCTATACTTCACATGTTTAGGTCAATTATTGTTTTGTGAGCACCCCAGTACTAATATTCACATTGTGCTTCTCTGTTATTCCCTTATTAATTGAAGGGTTCATGCTGGATTAACACAACTGAGTCACAGCAGCTCTTCCTTCTGGTAAACCTTAGCTTAAGAACAGAGCATATATTGTTTACTAATTTCATGTAGCTTTTCTAGTGATACCAAATGGCAAAGGTCTCTGCCTTCAGGACTAGATTTTAATTCACGGCTTGTAAATAAAATAGCCAGGAATCATTACAATAATAATAGTACACATACATAAGTTGTTCTGTTTGAGCTGCTGGGGAGTCATGAGTTGCCTATGCTTTATGGACACAGGTTAGTATAGTCAACAATACATGAAGTAATGGTGTCTATCTGAAACAGTACCCTTTCAGAGCAAGGAACAGATTTTAACATCATTCTGAAGCTAGGTTAGCACTCAGAGTATGACAAACTAATAGCTTTAAAAGCACAATGACCACATTGTTCAGGCAACAGAAACAACCTGTCTGTCAAATCATAATCCCTTGAGTCCACGAGAATTCTCCATAGTGTAAAATGTCAGTCTATGAGTCCTTCCTAGAACAACTGATTGCAAGGTCATAGCCTTAGCAATCCAGGTCTTCACAAATGAACGTCTAATTAAATAACCCAAAGTAACTATATTTAATGCTGTCCTTTTTGCAACGTTTCTATTTTATTATATTTAGAAGCTTATAGAACTTGTATACCATATAGTCTGCTTACCCAGTGAAATATTATTAGTTTTCATACCTATAACTTTTATTGTTTTATCTTTGACAAACTCTGAAACAGTATACTAGTGACATTTTTAAAAATTAGCCCTCTGTGTTTAAAGACCACTCATCATTTTCATCTATCATTGTTCTGGAAATGTCACATTGATTTTATCCTCTACGCAATAAATGGTAACATCTAAAAAACCAAATAATACTCTGACACTTCAAAATCAGCTGCCACTCTTTGATATAGCAAAAATAAATAAAAGGACAATTTTCTTGAAGGACAGGAGTGAAGGAAAAAAATGCATAGGAGTGGGAGAGAGAAAGTAAGCTTTATCTCTTTCTGACAATACTGACAACAATCAAAACAATAAGAATCATGAGTACTTTTTTTTCTGTCCCACCAGTATTACATGAATAGTAATTGTGATGTGGTCAATGAAAATTCTTGCAAATATGTCTTAAGAATATTAATTAAAAATCTTTCCATGTATGAAATGATACACTGCAAAAAGAAGTGGGAAGCAAAGATGAAAAATGCAGACTTCACCTGCCCTTCTCCTAACCCCAGTGATGCATTAAGGTAACAGACACTTACAGATAAGGTAACCGAATCCTGCAGAAATTTTGACAATGACTTGACTATATCCAGTAGTTCATACACGATGTTAGCAAGAGTGTACTGGACAGTTGGAGAAGATACAGTTGAACCAAGCAGTTGTCAAGAAGATGGGCATCCCACAAACCTCAATGAAGTTACTGTAAGACTATTTTGTGACATTGGATGGTGAATCAACAACATGTATGCACATCTAGAAGGGGAGAGGAGAGAAGAACAAGGGTAGGGAGTGTGCAAGAATGAGCAGATAAAGAATGCTAACTGTTTCTAGACCCAGAGACATGATAATGGTAGAATTGTCTAAAGGGTTTCAAAATTTAAGAAGTCCAGGAAAGTTAGGGAAGAAATTTCTGAAGATATCATGTCGGATGCCACTTAGAAAAGAGCAGAACAGGTTTTCTGATCTTTGTTAGTCCTTCCAATCCCTTATCTATTAGAAAATAAAGGTTATTTTTAATTCAAAAATTTTCAAAAAATGACAGATCATGTCATCAGAGAATATAATCCATTGAGTGTTTAGTTTGCTGCTGTGGTTTTCAGATCCTTTAAACAAATTTCTCCAGCATCATAAGCACTAGCTTTTCTCTGTATAGAGGTAGATTTAGAGTCTGATTCAGAATTGGCTTGTGTCTTGACATGGCTACTTACACAATTGCAAAAAAAGCACATACACACATCATGAATCTCTACTTCACCTGAAGCAATGAAGAATGATTTTCTATGGATTCGTGCCTTCAAGATGATTCAGTTTGGAAAAGAAATTGGACTGAGTATACTGTCATTACATGACTCAGATGTCTCCTCATGTCATATCTCCTTCCCTAATACAAGAAAAAGTTTCCTCTTGTTCGCAGCAGAACTTACAATATTCTTCACCTCAATGTATTCCTGTGTCCTCACAACATACCACAATGTTCACTGTGACAATTTGCTGCTTCAGCAAAGGAATTTCATTTTTCCATATTACTTAAGTCTCATCCAGTACCCTGTTTCTTCCTGGTTGTCAATGGCACAAAAGGCAATTTAAGCACAGTTTAATTCAATATTATAAAATACTTACTGGATATCAGGTGCAAAAGATTTTTTTTGGGAAAGAGAGGAGAGGAAACAGTTAAACATGCAGAGAATATGATTAAAACTGCTTAGTTTTCTTAGTGAATTTAGAAACAGTTTCCACTCAGACACAAATATGATTTCAATTTAGCATTTCATCCTTACTCAGCAAAGCATGTAAACACCCACTTAATTTTAAGCAAGTGCTTAAATCCTGTTCCAGTGGCACTTAATCAGGCACTAAAGTTAAGTATGTGTTTAAATGCTTTGATGATTTGAAACCTAAACAATGAGGAAAGTAATGTCTTACTAAGATTATACTGTGCCAGGAAATAATGCTTATTGAAGAAGGGATACTATGGGGCACCTCAAGCCATTTCATGGTGAGAGAAAGGAATCTGGATTGCTTGCATGGTTTTCTACACCCTTTCACCTTCATTAAAACCAAATTACACAAAAGGAAGGAAAAATATCCTTGAGAAAAATTCAAAGCTATAAATAAATAACGAGGCACACAATATTTCAATCTATAATCACAATTTATGGAGGTAGTGGAGACTGTGGTAGAAATGTGTTCATCTGTCATGAATATGAACAATAAGACCATGCCATGAACAATGAGCCTATAAACCAGGATCATAACAGGGAGAAAGCTTTAATGTACATATTATTAAGACTAGGATGTAATACTGCAAGGCTCTTTTTTTTTTCTTAACTTGAACATTGCATATATATATCAAAGAGATGCTTCATCTCCTTTACCACCGATTGAATGAGGTTTTAAGTGTTCTTTAGCAGAAAAAAATATTTGGGCAAGTATATAGCTGTGCCTCTTAGACAGTTCAGTACTGAAACAGTTAATTTTAAAATCCAAGCATATTTTATATTCATGAGAAAACACCTGTATAGGGCATGCTTGTATCTGCAGGACAGAAACACCTTGACTAGTTTAGTATCAATCCTTATGTTATAGCTTGAGGATATTGAAGAAACAAACATATTATACTGTTGAAAATGAGAATTTCAAAAGTACTGAATAAAGCATAAGAACACTTATAAAACAGAACATAAACATTCAGGTTCAGGGCATAAGTTAGTCAGTAACTGGAAGGGTTATAATAAGTTTTGTTGTTTGACTCTTCCACAAACCTTTACTACAGAATATCTTACTCCCTTGAAACCACCTGTGATCAACACCCATGGGCAAGGTGAGCCATTAGACAGAGGTCTGCAAAATGGGGATAACAGTATTTTCTTTCCTAAACTATCTGATATTTTTAGATTGGGAGTACCAGAATAATACACTACAGTCCAATCTGAATAGCTGTAAATTTTGATATGCATATCTAGATGGGTGAAATTCTCCCTGTATTTCTGTGAGAAAAAGCAGTTTATCCATATTATAATACATATCCTGTTACTCTTCCATTCTCTTAAGAAGAATGTAAAACACTTTTGAGCTTGGCACAGTTAAATTTTGAAAATTTTCTTGAAGAGTTCACCTTAAGTTTCAGATCAGCATTGACTTAAAAAGAAAAAATAAATAGAAAGAAGAAAACAAGCTAACAACGACAGCAACAACAAAATCTGATATGGACAAGAGTACTGAAACATAGTCTATATCTTCCTGGAGTTTTATATTGCACTCAGAGAAGAGAGGTTGCATATTTGAGGCCAACAGATGCTACCATAATAATTAACGTTAAAAAATTAGGAGTATTAGAACCTGTCAGGCATCCTGCCTGTGTGCTTTTTCCCTTCATATCTTGCTGCTATTCATAGAGGAAGCAAACAAAACTTGAGAACTATCAGGTTCCTTCTTGAATATCTCATAGAGTCTCGAACTTCATAAAGGAATTACCTTAATCGTGTCATCAAAGGAAAGGGCTTGAAATATGATCTCAGATGAAAACTCTGATGGAGAGAAGTATAGCATAAATTTTTTGGCACTCAAGCCTTGGAAACTACAGCCATGACTCCATATCTCATGCTCTGGAGGGAATAATAATTAATATTTGGCAATTTATCAAGGTGAGGGTTCCACTGAAAGGAACGTCGTATTCAATTTGGTAGCTGAAATTACACAACTAGTGGCATATTAGATAACAGCACAAAGCAAGAAGGCTATGCAGGGAAAACAATGGAACAAAAAAGTAGAGATGAACTCATAACAGTTTAGCAAGCCAAACTCTTTGTTTTCCAGTTATTATCTTAGAGTTCTTCAGCAAAGAAGCCTTAGTAGGATGTCAACCCACCTCAACAACTAGTAGCAGGAACATTAGCTGAAGATCCAGCCTGGAAACATACAATTCTTCTTCTATCTAGAATGACACACAGGTTTTCTGGGTATACTTGCTGCACTTGACTCATACTTTGGCTATAATGTAATAGAATATTTAGTTAAGTGTTTGAAAAGAATTATTACTTAAGTAGCTGTAGTGTCAAAATTAGATATATGAATAATATGCATTTTTTTCTGTATTGCTAGTGTTTGGGACAGTTATTTTAGAAAATTGCTGCCCCTTGGTTAATATACAGGACGCCATTCCTATTTCACAGAATATATGAAGTCATATATCTTAGATTCCCTTAAATCTCCTTTTTCATCTGTCACTTGCAAGGTAGAGAAACAAATACATGGCCTGTAACCTGCAGAATCTCCTCTAACAGACAACTTTGATACCGATTTATTACCTTCGTTACTCATCATACCAAAAGAAGAGGGATCAGTTCTTTCCTAGGTAACCAGAGAAACCCCTGAGCAACCTATTCAAAGTGAATCAGGAGTTAGTATGAGATAGGACTAGATGACTTCCTGAAGCCTCTTTCAACATAAATTGTTCAGTAATTCTATGCATCTGGTCTACACTAGGTATTTACTTCATGATATGATGAATGTCATAATGGAAGTGTATATTTCCATTGATTACAGAAAGAGCCTGGTGTGCCCAGCTTAGCTGCAGGCATCTTCACTGGTTAAGTGAATCTCATATCATGACTCAAAAACAGTGCAAAAATTTCTTTGGATATGCTGAATTGCTGCTTCTGCAATTATGAAGAACCTATTAACTCACAAGTTCCTCTGTTTGTAAAAACTATAGTGAAGATGAGCCTACAGTATATGTTACTATTTTTGATGTAGGTTGATTAAGGCAAGGTGTGTCTTCTTTACCCTGCCCAGGAACTTGACTTTTCAACAGCAGAGAAATCTTCTGAAAGACTCGGAAGCTTAAACTAATAATCAATTCAACAGATTTGAATTGTATGTTATATGTGACATTGGATCATCTAGAAAAGAATATCTTAAAACTCAGCACTGGATAGCTGAATCAGAGGTAGAAATGACATAGTGAATTTATCTTTCTATTAATACATTTAGTTCACAAATTTCCTGTGTATTTGTTTAGTCTCAAGGATATTCAATGCAATTCCCAGACTGATACATGAATTACTGCAAAAATGTTTAGGCAGAGTCATGCTTTATGAACCAGACCCCTGGGCTGTTCTGTAGGGGTTAAACCAAGGACAGACTGTTTTTCATAACAAAGATATTAAGGTATCTATTATGAACCCCTGACCATCAAATTACTTACTGTTTGTCATACCATTTTTAATTTACACGGTGCAAGGGGCTTAAATGTCAGCGTCTCTGTTATAACTTAGACTCCAGTGTCTTTAATTAATGTTTCATGTTCATGTTATGGTTATTTAGAATTTGCTGAAACCCCAAGACTCATAAATTTCTTTTACAGGTCTTTGTGGTATGAACTTTAACAAAACAGCTATAAAGAGGTAATAGGAATGAACAGTACATCACATAAAGTGGAGCAAAGAAGGAGGAGAAAAGGTGGGAATAAACTCCAGATAGATTAAAAGATTTCATCTTTTCAGATTGGGTTTTGTGATTATTTTGTTATTTTCTTCAGAAGCAAGGGTAAGACAGAAGTAAAATCTGCATAAGTTTTTCACGTAGTTTGTTTTTCCTTATTCAAACCTGGATTAAATTAATATTTCATACAAATATTTGGCCAATTAAATTTTTTAAAAAAACCTTATTTACTTGGATGCGATATTTCTGTGTACATTACCTTGATGTGCTTAAAACTGTCTGAACTTCTTTAGCTATGAAGAATAAGATGATAGTGAGGTGAGGGAGTTTCACTGATTTGGTTTTCATCTCTGAATGTCAAGACGCATTACGGAGCTAGGATAAAATTCAGACTCTGAAAAAGTCAATGAAACAGTACAAATGATAATAGAGGACACTCTTAGCTTTCAGATATTATTTCCTCAGATAAACAGCAACCTAGGTAAAGACCACCTTCTTTTCTTAGTTGTTCATATCACATCTTACTTTCTTCTAGATTATACTGACAACCAGTAAAAGTTTAAGTGAGAAACTGTAGTGAGGTGTAAGTTGCATTTTTAATATATAGGAAACTATAAATGGACTTAAGGAAATATTAGCAGAGCTCTCTAAGGTTCAGTGCTTGTTACAAGAATTGTTTGAGAGACAATGTAAACACTGCACAGGTTTTCTGCTTACGTAGAAAGAAGAGATGGTCTTAAATTTGCCAGAGAATGAAAGAATGCAGAGTCTCATATGTCCAATGAAATATGTGTCTCATAATGCATATATTTGCATATATGTGTTAATACAGAAAGAACAGGAATAATTGTGCTACCTCTAGATTATCTTAAGAATAAAGATGAATAAAGGCTGTGCTACTCCAGGCTCAACTGGAGTAAGACTTCAGTAAAACATGGTGGGCAAGGAGCTGAAATAAAAGAGCAGACTGAACAAAATGACTGAGTTGTCCTTGTCATACACAGCCATTATCTGTCAACGTAATTGTAATTTCTCATTTTCTTCAGGAGCACCTTGAATATACAGAAGATTTTTGAAAAATGAGCATTGTTTATTGTATCTTTATAGAAGGATAAGCCAATCAGTAATGTGTTTGGTACAGTCTTCATATTGCTTGAAATTGCAGTTTTGAAGGGAAGTAGAAAGCATTGTCAATGCTATTTCTCTGCCACAATCATCAATATATATAATAAACACAGCAAACGTGGTAGAATCTGGTATATTGTTTATAATTTACATTTTTTTTTCCATTCGTAGCCTTTCATTCCAGAGGCACTTGAAAGCCTGGAGATCTGTTCTTTTATTTTAAGCTCCTGAAATTATATTTGAAGTTCTAAAAAATCTGGTGAGTTGCATTCCAGGCTTTGATAAACAATCAGCTGAGGTCTATGTGCATAGCTTCAGTCACTCCAGTGCTACTACGTCAATATACACAAATAAAGAATGTGATTCATACAAGTCAGCATTGCATGGCTGCTAATTGTAAACCATAACACTGAAGCCAATACAGTTGCTCTACTGTAGAGACAATTTGCATTTAATGATTTAAAATTACACTAGTATTTTTGCAGATATCAAAATGTTGCATTCTACCCCTCCTCAAAAACTACTGCTATAAAGACTCCTATCTTCTTCCTATCATCACTCACTGTCTAGAGATTTTTGGGAAATCTTTGTCTCAAATCATGTTGTGAATATCCCGCTGTGGACTGCTTTCTTTTGTCACCCACATAAATATTTTGGTAAAATTTGAGTTAGTGACAAGTGGAATCTGCTCAGATCTCCCTTCTAGTCAAGAACAGAAGCATTAACCTTTGTCTGTGCTGACTTTATCATCAAGAATTTCAACCAACTTTGATTTTCCCACTCAGCCTAACAAAACCCTTAGTATTTCCTGTTAACTATGCTTCTTCATGCAACAAACTGAAAATATGCTCCAGACTCCATTGGACAAAGAGCCTAGTCAAGAAAAGCTGTGAACAAACTCCAGAGGGTATCTATGGAGGCATCTCAGTATTTGTTCATAAGCACTGTTGCTCAGTAATGGGACTGGGCAGTATTTGGAGAGTGGAGGAGGAAGGGAGAAATGAGGAAAAACTAAACAAAGGGATTGGTTGGAGGACAGAATAGATGTCATTTAAAAACAAAAATCTAAATCCACCCACTGAACAACTAAAACTCTCGTCTTGATGAAGGAGAAGAGGTAAAGAAAAGTGGGCGGATGGGGGGTGCAGGAAGGCTGAGGCGGGAAGAGGGGGAAGAATAAAGGATTTCTTTTATTCTCTTCAGAATACTTCAGTACCAAAAGCATTTCCAGGGACTGCTATCATGCCTCAAGGGATTGCAAATGCCTTCTGTCATCATTCCTATCCATTGAAGTGTACATTAGACACTACAGAGAGAAAACTGGGGCAAAGCAAAAATGAAACAAAACAAAACCAAAGCACAGCCCATCAAAGAGAAGACTTCTTTTTCTGGAGTTCAAAGGAATGATGTGTCCCTAAAACAAACCAATTTTCTCTCCCTACATGCACCACACACAGACACACACACATACACTAACACACACACACTTGCACATTACATGCACACAGGCTTCTGGTCTTGTTGTAGGCATCTACTTTTTGAATAAACATTTTTGTAAGTAAACAAGCTGCTCCGACTGCAGCATAAAATGAGCTTAATATAAACTGAGATCAAAATGAGCCAAGATAGTAGGGGAGAATAGTGGGGGATCATTCCTAAGACTGTTTGCCCCTGAAGGGAGAATTATTATTATGACCTTGTACCACCGAGCGGGCATGTGCTCCTAGCTGGATCAAATGTAGGCCTTGGCAAAGCTCTCTGCCTGGGAGTGTGGTTGCAGTATCTAGTTTTTAAAGCTACTGGAAGTGTTGCTATGGGCACTGAGGCACAGGAGCCAAATACATGGGAAGGGAAATAATGAAAAATGCTGATTAGGAGCTCAGTGAAAGGAATGGAACATTTGTGCTCAACAATAAAATGTAATGCTCTGTTAATCTGTTTCTTGGCTGTCTGTACTCCATAGGCTTTTTAATATACTTTTTGTATATTGCTGTATAGGTTATTTAATACACCTCTACTCTATGGGATATTTAATATCCTCCTTTATTCCCTGTTTAGCTACCGATATATACCCTCCTCAAAAAGCTCACGGTCTTTTCAAATGCATTTTGATTGAATCTAGTGTGCACTCATGTTCTTGGAAATATAAAGCAAAATCCCATGCTGACTACTTGAGAGAACAGATATCAATTAGCACTCTTAGATATGGTACAGACAGAAAAAATATTTCTCTAAAACTTTTCCTTTATATCATGCACCCTAGCAACCTTCACCCTTTTCCCATTGATCAATGACAGTTCATACCTATGATGTATTCTCAGTGATGTCCAGTACAGTGTCAAGTGAAATAAACAAGAACACCCCAAACAAACACAAATCTTGCTGTTTTTTACCACTTTAGGCAATTTTGACATTGGAACATTATGTTGCGTTACCAGATTTTAGACATTGGGAAAAATAAAGTTGACATGAAAATGCTGCTGACTCTACACCAGTTTAATTGTTCAAAGAACAGAGTAACCTCTTAAAGTTGAATATCATTGTTTGAATCAGGAGTAGTATGCACTTGCACAACATATCGTTGTGCCATAATGGTTTTTGTCTTCTGCCCTTGAAAACCTGAAGCTGTGACAGACTCAGTTTTCATCTGCAAGTCTGTTTCTCTTGCAGCACATCTTTCTTTAAGTCCTTGGCCTTCTGTGATCAGACACCAAACCATTATGCTATAAAAATCCAGTCTTAAAAATAAATATTTAAATTATTCTTTTTTATTCTAAGCATATGCCAAGATAGAGTTCAACTATACCATAGCTCTCAAGAAGATTATATTCCCCCAAGCTGAGTATCTGCCCAGAAGCTTTAAATAACTACAGTAATATTACTTATCTTATGTAAGTACACACTCACACACCATCATACACATATGCATATGTATATAAGATTCAAAGGCAAGACAGGATGACGTAGGGAAACTTAAACTCCCATTAAAGTAAATGGACGAAGTGCTTTCTTATTCCATCTGTAGCAAAATCTTCATTCCAATACAGCGTTAGTTTTCAGTAAACAGGGAAAAACTACTGATAACAGATGGTTTCATACTTGTCTCTGTCATTGGTAATGGAAAGAATTTCACGTCTTGATCAATAGTATTTTATATAAAACTAGTCAATCTTGGAAAATAAATTTAGTTGCATATATTGTGAGAATTTTAAGTAAAATTATCCTAATGTTGCTTCTACTCTGACATGTTTCCATCATATTCTCCTCAACTTAATGGGACCACAGATCCATTCAACCAGGCCACGTGCAAAGTCCTGCACCTGGGTCGGGCAATCACTGATTTAGTTCAGGGTTGGGGTGATGTGATTGAGAGCTGCCCTGCAAAGAAGGACTTGGGGGTGCTGGTTAATGAAAAGGTCAACACAAGCTGGCAACGTGAGCTCACAACCCAGAAGGCCGACTGTATCCTGGGTTACATAAAAGAAGCATGTCCAGAATGTTGAGAGAAGTGATTCTGCCCCTTTATTCCTTTTTAGTGAGACCTCATCTGGAGTATAGTCTCCAGTTCTGGAATCTTCAGTGTAAGAAGGGTATGGAACTGTTGGAACGGTTCCGAAGGAGGTCTCAAAGATGATCCAAGGGTTGGAACACCTTCCATATGAGGACAGGCTGAGTGAGTTGGGGTTGTACAGCATAGAGAAGAGAAGGATCCAAGGAGATCTTATAGTGACCTTCCACTACCTGAAAGGAACCTACAAGAAAGCTGGAGAGGGACTGTTCATAAAGGCTTGTGGTGAAAGAATGAGGGGGCATGGATATAAACTGGAGAAGGGGAGAATTTTTTCGCCATGGGAGTGATGAGGCTCTGGAACTGGTTGCCAAAGGAGGTCGAGGATGCCCCACCCCTGGAGGTGTTCAAGGACAGGCTGGATGAGTCCTTGGGTAACCTGATCTAGAGGGAGGAGTCCCTGCCCATACCAAAGGTTTGGAACTATATGATCTTCAAAATCTCTTCCAATCCTAAGTATTCTATGATTCTGTGATTCTATGCTTCTATGCTTCTATGATTCTGTGATTAATATACTGATCTGCGTGAGTTCCTCCTACTTCTCAAGAGCAGAGGATCTAATCCAGTAGCACTTGCACCTGCCTAAGTTTTACTGGAAAACTAGTCTGTTAATTTATAGCAGAACCAGCCCTTCAGAGTTATAAATAAGGGAGGATAAAAAAGAAGAAACAGGTGGAGGAAGAAGAAATTGAGTACAGCCAGAGGGAGGGAACCCACATTCATTCTTCTGAGCAGATGCATGTGTGTGGAAACTGAAATAATAACCTGTTTAGCTAATCTCATCTTGGAAATGTGCAATGCTGTAGATTATGCATGAAAGACAGAGCCTGATATTTTTCCAATGGAATGAGATTGTTTTAACTGTTCAGGATGCATAGGGCTATGTTGAGAACACTTAAAACTCTGTTCTCCTCAGATGCTTAGCCAGCCTCTCTCTATATCCATCTTGACCAGTGAGGAAAGAGAAGTAAAGGGACAGAGGGGAAGGCAAGATGTGCAAGTGCCATGTAATGTCAACATCAGGTGGTGCCAATTTAATCTCTCTACTCAAAGCTCTTGATTTGATTTAGGATAGCAGTTGTTAAGAGCAGAAGGAGCTGTTGGCGTGAATGGCAAACCTCTCAGCCAGCCGCACTTTCCAACTGTCCTGAATATTAAAAAAAAATAAATAAATAAAAGGAAGGGGAAGAGGGACTTAAAGAGAGAGAAAGAGAGACTCAAAGAGCAAACCTACTGAAGAGCAGTGGCTGCAGCTCACTCAGAGGAATTCCATTAAATGAACTCATCCGTCATCTTGCCTTTTATTGATGAGTGGCATTGCTTGGCGGCAAGTGACATGGCAGAACAAATAGCATCGGAGCCCTGGCTTCCTCTTCCATTGCACACAGAGACACACAGGCCCCAAAACAATGAGTCATTACTTATTACATCCATTATTAACTCAGCTCAGGCTCATTAGGCATGGAAATTGAGGAAAAAAAAACAACAAAAAACTCCAAAAAGTAAAAAAACAAAACCCCACAAAACAGGAGGTAAGTAACACTGAGTAACTACACATTTAGGGGAAGGGTGTGGTAAGTGGGGAGAGAAAGTGGCAGTTAAAATCAGCTACTGAGAATTTGTGACATTGTCAAATCCTAAGGGTCATGAGTAGTTGATCATATGTTTTCCTTTTTCTGACATGATTGCATTGAAGACTGAGCTTTAAAGTAACAAGGCCAAAAGAACAGAAATATAAGAATTACATTATTAACTATTGCAAGACCTTCAGAATAAAGTTTATCAAAAGTGATATTGTTTTATTAATGGAATCCCAGATTGACACAATAAAAATACATATGAAAAATGGAGGTACTAGAATTACAGATCAAGTCAAATGCTAACTTTTTTTATGTTAGGGGAGTGAACTGGAATTCTTATGTGTCTTTGTGTCTGTGGCATTGCATTAATTTAATTTTCTCTTTCTAAAAGTTAGATACCTAGCCTAAACTATTGCCTCATCCAAATTTTCTTTACAGTCAAGAGAGAGAAATAAATTTGCTTCTGGATGATGATTCATCCAATTCTAAAAAGATGTTTAAAGCAGATCAAATTAACTGCTATGGGGAGATGTTGTTATCTCTATTTTATGATCAAGGAAGCCTAGATGACCGGTTTTGATGGAGCATTTAGTCAGTAGACAGCTAAAGTTAATGAAAGTGAGCCTGACAGCAGTTATCTTAAGACTACTATATTTAACTACAACAGCAGCTGCTTTCTGAATCTGTCTAAAACCAAGGTGGTTTGTTTTTTTTTTTTTATTACCTTCACTACTGAGGTCTCAAAATCCTTCCTGAAATGTGACCATTCATTACAAAAAAACCCTAGAAATGCAGTGGGGAAAAAAAGTACAATGGAACCATTGTTGAGCCAGTGAAGTATGGATAAAATATAGGTAGAACTAAAATGGGATTGAGTGGGTCTGGAAAAAAAAAGAGGTGTGTGTGTTCACTAAAATAAAATGAAACAACAGTAGTGTAAGTGCAGTAAAAGTAAGATTGTCTGAATCAGTTTGTTCACCAGTTCAGATAAAATAAAAATTAATCTGAATATCTGCACCAAATTCAATTTCTCTGAACTTCATCAAATTCTATTACACCTTCTTGGCTAGATTTCACCTTTTCTTTTTTGCGGTCCACTGGTGTAAGGAAAAAATGAAAGAAAAAATAATTCCTGACTTACTGAGAAGAAGTGTTGATATTCCAAAGATAAGCCCAAGTTGGGAGGAATTCTTGAAAATCCTCAAGGGTCATCAATCTGTGTAACAAACGGAGACTGATGGCAGTCCATTTTGTCCCCACCTTAGAGTACAGAGTTACAGGTTGATTTCCAGACCTGTGGACTACTTCTGAAAACTATTTACCTCAAGACAGAGATTAAATTTTACATTGTGAATGCCTCTGAAGCAAATTAAATTCAAACTTGGAATAAGTAGACATAGCTTCAGTTCAATCAACAAAAAATAGTTAATTATATTAACTTCTGAATCCTGATGTTTCCAAACTGGCCAGCTTCTTTTTAGCTCTCATAAGCTTGCTATATATTACCTCGTGTAACCCCTGACTTTCACTGGTCGATAACAGGAGGTGGATAGCTTGAGAACTTGCTCATTTATCTGCTCTAGAGGTTTGCTGGGAACAGGCAGTAGTAGGGAGTAGTGTAAGATTCCTTCCAAGTTCAACTTGGCAAGAACTTGTGTATTAAAGGCTCTGCTTCTGCTAATTAATTCTGAAAAGAGGCACAAAATAAAGTTGTGTTGCTTGACAGCTGCCTCAAATATCTTAGTGTCAGAGTCAGTTAGCACATGCCACTGATCATATTCTTTCAGCTCAGGTGCAGAAGTTGTGGCTAGCTTGGGCAAGAGTTAATAGAATTGGAAAGAAAATAAGAAAATGTGTCCTCCTCAATATGGGAATTCAGCTGATATTTCCCCATATATTTTCTATGCCTCTACAGAAGAAGTTTACATGTTCACAGGGAATTTTAAAAACTTATTTCATTAAACAGAATCATCAAATCATAGAATGGTTTGAGTTGGAAGGGAACAGAAAGAATCTCAACCATTTTGTCTCTTTTTCTTCTCATTGTAAGACTTTTGTTCTTCATGAAAAATAATCCAACCAGTGGAAAGTAGAACAAATCAAAGTTTCAGAGTGTCCTGGTCTCATGTGAGATAGAATTCTTTTACTTCCTACTAGCTTGTGTAGTGCTGTGTTTTGGTTTTGGGATAACAATAATGCCGATAACACACTGATGTTCCCTTCTTTTTTCTCTCCTATTAGATAGTCTTTATGTTAATCAATAAGTACTGCGTGGGTTTTTTTTACCTGCTTCTTTCTGAGATGAAGTGAATGAATGGTTGCATGGTATTTACCTTCCTTCTGGGTTAAGCCAGAAGAGAGTGGAAGAATTTAATTCTTTATTTAGCCTGTTGAATTGTGATGGATTTCATTCAAGCATATGACAAAGGAATTATTGTAATATTAAGAAAAATATGAGATTGCCACGCATATATATATGTATATATATGCTTTAATAATATATTTTACTTTTAATCATAAAAAGTACCACATCTTAGAGACATTCTTTGAGAGGAAAGATAAAAAGGAAAAAGTATTAATTACACTAGATGATATTCCCAGTTAAATGTCCAGATTTATTCTGCTCTTCAAGGTACAGAGAGGAAAATGAACCCTGTTTCATTTGAGTCTGTGACAGCCATAAAACCAAATGAAATCATGCAATGTTTTAGCAATAATTCAGAATGTGTTAAACCCAAGAAAATACATTCACGTGGCTTATTTTTCTCCAATTAATTTTAAAGTATCTCCTTTGAACATTAAGAAGTATTATCTTTGCAAATATATAACTACTGAAAAGAAAAATTGGAGTCCTGGAAAATAACTATTCTCCAAAAAATCCTTGAAAAAGTTCAAGAGTTCATTTAGAAGTTCAAAAAGCTTCTGACCTCCTCAAGTGAACAAGTTTCTCTGGATGTCCAGGCAATATCTCTAACATTACTCTTATTTGTCACCTTTGGAACCCACTGTATGAAATCACTGCTAATAACTTACAATACCACAGTATAATCCACAGGAACCTTATTTGGTTGCTGCAGATGATCATTCTCTCTCATTCAGAGTATTTTGTCCTGCAGGATCCAGTCTTGCAATGAGATTTATTTATTCATCACCTTTCACTTTAGCTGAGCCCATTCCAAGACCAGGCCTACAGGTGGGAATCATTTCACCTTGTGCTAAGTGTCTATAGAGTAGAAATGGAAAGGAGTCCATACTTCAGTCTCTCTTTCCATTAATAAAGAGAAAAAGGAACATTTAGGGCACAATTCAATGACCTATTTTTGACTTGCATCTTAGGATTAGATAAATTGTGTCTTAAATGTGCTTGAATCTCCATCGATTACAGAGCCTCAAGTGACTGGCTCAGATGTCAACAGCTGCATTTGGGCAGATGAATCTCACCCAGGAGATTTATATTTTATTTAATGATTTTGCATTAAGGTATCAGTGACAAGATACACAGGAAAATGAAGTCGAAGAAAGATCATCTTCCCCTGCTTGTAGTACAGAGGTATTTTGTACTAATGTTTTGCAACTGTTGTTCAACACTCACTTCTTTGCCATGTCTACAGTAGTGAGGAAGCTGGAGGTGTCGTATCAGCTTGTCTTAATTCTATCAGCAGCTGCCATAGCAGGAGAAATCCTAATTCAGTACAATATGCCAGTAGCTGAGGTTAACTCAGCAGCAGCAGCTAAAAGACAGATGTAAAATCAGTAGCTGATGATTTTACATCAGAGGAGTGAATGTAAAATCAATGAGAAGTTTTAAAGTGGGAAACGGCCTAAATTTAACATGGGAAATTAAGTCAATGTTTATCTTAGCAAATGGAAAAATTTTCCCTCTCTCAAACTGTGATTAGCAGAGCACTAGAAACTAAGAACATTTGAACAGAAGCTTGTTTTAATCATATTTTTTGGGTTTCAAACCCCTACTTTGAATTTCACTGAAAGTTCATTGATTCAGACTGTCTTAAATATTATAGACAGAACAAAATGTGTAGTTGTATTTGAAATTGATGTTGTATAGTGGAAGTCAACAGACAGAAGTGGGGATTATGATGTATAATATGATTCTTATTTTTTAAGTTTTGGTCTATGATTCTATGATTCTATAATATCAAACTTCATTTTTAAAAAGAATGTATTTTCCTTAAAATTTAAATCCTTCTTTTCCCTTTTATTCTGTCCTTCTATATTCTTTTCCACGTAGTCCCTTTTCCTGGAGTAAAGGGAGAGGCAGAATAAGAAGTTAATGCAGAGACAGCCTTTTGTATTTAAAATATTTGCACATATATTTCTAAGTACGCCACCATGTAAGTGCTTTGGTGCATATGTGCCCCTTCATTGTGCTTAAGATTCTGTGCTTATAACTTCTGATATGTAAAATATCCCTCTCTGAACCCTGTTCCAGTGATTATGTATGTCTGCCTTATCAGTCTCTTTTCACAGAATCACAGAATCACAGAACAACCAGGTTGGAAGGGACCCATTGGATCTTCTAGTCCAACCATTCCTATCAAACACTAAACCAAGACCCTCAAGACCTCATCCACCCGTGCCTTAAACACCTCCAGGGAAGGTGACTCAACCACCTCCCTGGGCAGCCTATTCCAATGCCCAATGACCCTTTCTGTTAAAAACTTCCTCCTAATGTCTAACCTAAATCTACCCTGGTGGAGCTTGAGGCCATTCCCTCTTGGCCTGTCCCCTGGCACTTGGGAGAAGAGCTCATCTCCTTCCTCTCTACAACCTCCCTTCAGGTACTTGTAGAGAGTAATGAGGTCTCCTCTCAGCCTCCTCTTCTCCAGGCTAAACAACCCCAGCTCTCTCAGCCGCTCCTCATAGGGTCTGTTCTCCAGCCCCTTCACCAGCCTTGTTGCTCTTCTCTGGACTTGCTCCAGAGCCTCAACATCCTTCTTGTTGTGAGGGACCCGGAACTGGACACAATATTCAAGGAGTGGTCTCACCAGTGCTGAGTACAGAGGGAGAATCACCTCCCTGGACCTGCTGGTCACACCATTTCTGATACAAACCAAGATGCCATTGGCCTTCTTGGCCATCTGGACACACTGTTGGCTCATGTTCAGTCGGTTGTCAACCAACACCCCCAGATCCCTCTCCTCCTGGCAGTTTTCCAGCCTGGCTTCTCCCAGTCTAAGACATGTGATCGAACATATATAGCTAGATTACAGTTTAGCTGTTTGTAGTTTATAGAATAATTTGTTTTGAAGAAGTATAATTTGGGAAGTTGTCTTTAATTCTCCTGTTTTATAATACTACCCTTTAACTCAGAAAATATTTAATATATATGTTCACAAACATGCATATATAAATATGCACTGTACAGGTGTGCATCTCAGATGGAAATGTAGCATCTGTCTGTACTATTCATCCTAGAAACTAAAGACCTCCTGTTTTATTTTCTAAGATTTCCGTTTCATTCTGCATATCCTTGTTTAATATTTTTTAAAACTTATTTTTAACGGAAAGTGCCTTCCACTATTACTAGTTTCCTCACCCTGTACTACCTGACAGCAAGTTTCAGCTCACACCATTCTAAAACTAGATGACTAAACTAAAATGATTGTTTTCACTCAGTTAAAAGTTATGCTAGACATATACTGAGGTTCAGATTAAAGCTGGTAAAGTACTTTTCTGTAAATGCGATAAACGATCTTTTGAAAATATATGCTTGAATATTTCTCTCTTGCTCATGCATCTCTCTACATTTTCTTTCTTCATTCCTGTGTAGTTATGCACATGCCAAAATTCTGGACAACAAAAAGGAAGGGAGATGAGACCCTCCCCTTACAAATCTACAGTATTTTCCGGGGAAAGGTGTTGATTTCTTACCAGGGGTTTTTGGTAAAGATGGTACCCATATCAGTACCTGTTTTAAATGTAAAATATAAAAAGAAGTATCTTAAGAGTCTTCTAGATAAATATGATTATGTTCCAAATACTAGAGCTTTAGAATTCTATAGGGAATCTGCAACAGTGGATGAACTCTACATTGCAATATTGAAATTTTGCATGAGTGACAATATTTTGAGGATTCAGGAATATTAAAAGGAAGGATTCC
Organism: Coccyzus lansbergi; assembly: GCA_033558105.1. Taxonomy (NCBI): domain Eukaryota; kingdom Metazoa; phylum Chordata; class Aves; order Cuculiformes; family Coccyzidae; genus Coccyzus; species Coccyzus lansbergi. The sequence continues at coordinate 1,632,002 of JAUMJK010000447.1, forward strand.
TAAGACAACATTTTTAACTATTTTCATATATCTAATGTATTAAAAAGAGTAAGGTGAGTTAAATATATCATATTACACAAAAGACAGAAAAAAATAATGCATAGTGAACACAAGTTTGATTTCAAATCCTTTTAATATAATATTTCAAAAGTTATAGTATGGTGAAGCATCCAAATGAAACAGAGTGCAATGTAGTTATTCAAGATCTTTTTATTAGATCCTTCATATACGGTTATTTAAAGCACATACAGTGCCTGATACATGTTATCAATTCGATTGTTTGCTACTTGGAAGTATGTTTCCTCCATGAAATGAAAATGAGGTGATCTCTAACTGATGATTTTTAGATTCAGATTTTGTATGTACGCTTTTAATTTTTATGAAAGCAATGTTTTTATTATGTCTACAGATATGCAAACTAATTTATGAGTTGCTCAATAGTCTACTATGCGTTAGTTTCTGATCTTATTTTGTTAGAGGCTGATCTACAGCTCTTTGAAGTCATTGACTTCAAAGGGGTTTTGGCTCAGACCCTCTATCCTTAAATACTAGATAGATTAGCAACTGATTTGTGAATAGTTTTCAATGCCAAAAGGAATGGGAAAAAACCAGCATTTACAATATTATGTGTTTGGCAAACACTATTTGACAATCTTCTATTAATATGTGTATTAATATTAAACCAGTACCACAATGGCATATGTACACTACCAGGCTGCCAGAATAGTGTGGGTGAAAAGTACTGCTCTATGTACAGAAATATTTAATGGTATTCTTACATTTTGCACACAGCTTCACCTAAACCTATTCCAAGAGTGAGGCCACTAGAGTATTCAAGGATGCACAACCATTTCCTAGGCAGAAGTTCTTTCCCAGATGTTCAGTTTGACCTGGGGCAACTCAATCAAAGTCTGTAAGGTTTCCAACATTTCTAGTGGGGATTTATTTTTAAAAATGTGGCATATGGATTTTTCTGGCAATAATGAAATATAGCTGTGCACACTCCATTAAATAAAATGAGACTGTAATCCTAAAAACTGTGTGAGTAACTGGAATTGGAAAGCTGGGAGCTGGGAAAAAGGAAAAAAGGTTCAGGATGAAGAAAGGGAAGAGCTTCAAGATGGACATTTGAAGAGGTGACCCATGCAGAATAAGGAATAAACCATATGGAATATGTGGACTCAAAGGACATATAGACATGCTGAAAGGATAAGTAGATACAGCATTATGCAATTAACTCAGAAAATACATTGGATGAAAAGATGGTTAGTGACTTAATAAAGTCATTTGTATAAATAAAGGGGTTTTATACTTTCTGTGGAATTCTCTCTATATTTCAAACTCTTGCTGCTTAAAAGAATAAAAATGATGCTTTTAGTAATTAACTGCCTTGCTTTGTACTATGGCAGTTTTGAGATTTTCAAAGCAGGAAGAGAGGCTTCAGAAACTCTACCTCAATAAATTCTCTTCCAGTTTCAAAGAACTTAAAGTATAAATAGATAAAACAGAGCAAAAATTGATTCAGTAAAACATTCCTCAGCTTTCTTATGGAGATAAGGCCTCATCCTTTAGTTTGTGCAGCCTTTCACCCCAGTACAAACTGGGAATGTTGGGATTCAGTAGAAATATGTCCCTCACTTCATTCTGGGATACTTGATCACAAAATAAGCAATATCAAACACATTTACTGTGTGGGATCCCTGGAACACATCAGAACCATCCTTTCCAGGTGCATTTTTCTCTCCTTTGTTCCCTTTGTTTTTCCAGAGAATATCACCAAGAATATTTTTCCCCTCCCCACTTGTTTTAAGATTCAAAATAGCTATTCAGCCTTTTTTTATAGATATAGTAGGCAAATATTTATCCTTTTAGCATGTTCTATTTAAAATTGCATTTAGCATAAGTTTCTACAGTGAATTCTGCAGAAACATCATGACCCTCTCCCTTCTGAACAAATGACCACGTACTTGTTATGCCTGCATACACCTGCATTGTTGTCTGTGTATGTGCTAATATAACTCATTTCTCTCTGCTTAATAGATACAAGCATTACTGAGTGCAGTTGGCACTTAGTAAAAATAAATAACATTAACAATAATAATAATTTAATTCCACTGAATGGAATAATTTGCTCTCTAATCACAGTAATAAAGGGAGTCCATTAAGGCACCAAAATTATTTGCTAAACATGAGCCTTTCTACAGAGCAACTGTAGTAGCTGCTGCTGAGGTCTTGTCATATTGCAGAAGCACTCAGCTGGCCAAAACTTCCTGGTGCAGAGACATCAATCTTGCACCCCACTGGCAGCTGAGTTTGCTCAGTAGACAGTCAGTAGAGCTGTCAGCTTTGTGTCTGTGATGGACAATGGAATTCAGTACTAAAGCACTTGACTATGGTTTTGCTTTTTGCGTGAACAGTGGGTTGTGCTGTCTGTGACAGTGGTGGTAGAGCTGGTAGTTTAGGTAGGAAATGAACATATCTTAAACCCCTAGGAATATGAAGAAAAATTAATTTTGCCTTCTTCATTGCCTGTAAAATTGAAACATAGACAACTGCTGCTGTACATTCTTCTGTTCTTTCTTTAGCCTAAAGATACACTGCATAAAGGGTAAGATATGTGCAAAAAATATAAAAAAAGCATAGATATTTGACAACTTTTGTTCAGTCCAAAAGAACAGAGTCACTAAGACTCATTCTGGTAATGACCTCAACTGAACAGTTTCACTTTATTCACAATTTCAGCACCTAACCCTATCATAACAACTTGCAATCCTCTATCTTAGCCACAGAATCACCTCAGTATTCACAGGCACCTCTATTTTTTTGCCATCAGACCTATAGAACACTGTAAAAGTGCCTTAGAGTGCATAAATAAAAACAAAATCTTGGCGAAGGCAAGCAGCCCAGCAACTTTTATCACGTAAGTCTACTCAGGGTTCTATTTCCGTGTATCTTTTTGCCTGACTCTCCCAGAGCCCAATGTGTGGGGACAGTGCTGAACTTTGTATAAAAGGCAGAAGTTCTTGTTCAGAAGTGCAGTGGGGCAGCATGTCCCACTGACAACTGCGGTTAGTTTTTACTTTGTGTTTTCTACAGATGATGTCATTCATGTCAGCCATCTTCAACTTCCGCTTTCTTCAACTCATGAGAATGCCTTGATTGTTATCCCTAAAAAAAATTAAACTTTATTGTCTTTATTGCCCCAAATTACCTAAATGTATTTATTCTCTTGGTTGATTATTCAGGAAAGAAAACAAGATAAAGTATGGCATAGATGAGAACTCACCTAAGTACACGCTCTTATTCTGTTGTAGTAGTCATAGAACTTATATTTCTTTCCTAAATGTAAGAGACTTGTTCCTTAATAATTAAAGATCATACACAAGCAGTTATCATCAGGTATACTGTAAATTCAAACCTTTCCTTATTTAGTGATAGTTTGCTTATATTACCAAATCTTCATATATACATAAAAAGATGCAAGATTGAATATCTCAGTATAAAAAGGCAATTGGTAAGGTCTAGATTTACAGATTAAAGTACGGAGAGAAAAGTTAGCAACACAAGTGTAGGACCTGTAACACTATGTTTTCTAGGCTAAGTGATAAAGCTGGTTGGGAGGAATACCCAGGAGACAGCTTTACTTATCTTTAAGGGGTACCTTCTTGATCTTGAAATAATGTCACATCAATCTAAACATAAATTCAGCCAGATCACATCACTCTGTCAGCGGCTGTACAAAGCAGTGTACCTTAAGGACTGCAACTCAACTGGTCACTGTGGTTGTAGTAAATTTCAGGCTTGGCTTTATTACCCAACAGCAGAGGCTGCTGGTCCTTGTCTCCTCCACTAAGCCAGTACATTTCTGAGCAGTAGTTTTAGGATTCTGTCTTCTAAAACCTGTTAGCAGTATTAATTTCCTAAAATAATTTCTCATCAAGTGATTTACAGAGTGAAAATGATTCTCGAAGAAAGTGGCTGGAAAGTATGAATGGAAAGACAAGTAGCGTCAGTTGTTCCCAAGGGATTTTGTAGGGAAAGTGGAAATGCAAAAGTTAACTTGCTGTGAAAAAATTGAACTCACAACTAGGAAGCTGTAGAGAACTCTGCAGTTCAGTTTAAGCCACAACTTGCCCACATGCATATTCTGATAATATCTTACCTTTTTAGTTTTAAGTTTACAGAAAGTCAGAACCTCATGCTTGCAATATTCAGTTACCAGATGTGGGTGGACAGACACACTGACACATAGCAATAAAAACCTGTCATCTTTAGTCACATAGGTCTTCAGTTCCCAAGTGCTTTGTCTTGACATGTATAGTTGAATCTTTTTTTTTTTTTTTTTTTTTTTTTTGATCCAAAGGTCTTTGGGAACCTGGGATCTTTTCATATATTTTCTTTCTGTGGTATTTCCCTTTCAGCTCAGTTTTGCTAAATCATAAACTCAACAGCATTAGATCTAGTGATATGCAAATGAGTCCTTTAAAAATCCACCCCCTAAGCTCCAGAGACATGTGGGGTATATTACACATAGAAATCAGAGCCTCTGGGGTTCATCTGTTATTAGTCCTGTCACAAGTGACATCCCTGAATACACACTGATGTCTTCTCCCCCCTCATATCCCTTAAAGTACTTATTTGCAGATTGTAGCATTTTGAAGCTTTGAAGTGACACCTACAACTAAACTGCCATCCCCACTTCCCTCTATTTAGGTCAGAGTCACTTCAAACTAGAAATTAAAAAGCCACACATGCACAGACTTACACTCAAACAAAACTGATGCTGAGAAAATGAAATAATAAGGTACAGCCACCCAAGGCTGGTGTGAAAATCAACATATGGGGAATTATTGCAAGTGTCGGGCTCTGCTTCAAATGGGCTTGTTTTGCCTGGAACCCTGAGATGAGCTGAAAAAGGCAAAGTCGATTGCTTCGCTAATCACTGAGCTACCTGCAGAGAAACAGTCAACCATAAAAAGAAACAAACCAATAGAGAAATAGATACAGAGGGAGCTTCTGCTGAATGGTGTAGAGTGGTCTATCTGGCACCTCCAAGAGGTTTTCTAAAACTGCAGGTTAAAAATACCTTCTGCAGAAGTCACTATAAAAGCCAGACCTAGAGTTGTACAGGTACCTCTGTTGCTCAGGTACCTACATGGAAAGCTTACAAATGTCATCAAAGTGAGGGGCAGATGTGACTCTATTTCATCAGATTGCCCACTGCCAAGACCATAGGTTTTGGTGGACCTCTGCTTTGGGTGTTGAAGTAGCAGGTAAAGCATGGACAGGAGGACTGTTCTTGTGGATTTGTGGTCTAGACACTTCTAAGGATGTTATTTGATGGTATATAGTTTTTTAACATGAAGAGTTTGGAAGAAAACAAAACCGCAAAAGAATCATTAAAACTAGTAAAAGATTCTGTAGTTCAACAAACTAATTAGAGATTTGCACATACATTTTCAGGAGTATAGAGCAAAGTGACAGTGAAAATGGACACTGTCCAAAACAAGTATGTGGATACGATACATTGAGCTCTAAAGTTGGGTAAGATGAGACATTCCTGGGAGATACTCATCACTGTCCTTGCACTTAGACAATGCTGTTTTCTTTTTCTAAATTAAATCATATCATCTTGAAAAAGAAAGAAATTATTCATGTAGATTTATTGTTTCAATACATTTTTTCTGACAGGCTATGTTATAATATGCATTTAAGTGTCAATGCATACATAGTTTTTGTATTATATAAGGATTGACACTGGACTTTTTTTTTAGAAAGATTTCTCTTTCATAAAATTAAGAAAAATGACAACATAAATATATGTTGCTAATTCATATATTTTTCCCCAAAATGTGTAAAATATTATTCTATATGTCTGTATGTGAACAAAGTGCATGCCAAATCTTGGCATGAAACTGAATTTCAAAAATGCTAGAATTTCTGTGAGGAGGGATATTCTTTATCCCTGTGGAAAAAAACAATGCATTTGAACTTAAAATGATGGGAAGGACAAAAAAATAAAGCAGAGTAAAATAATGACCTTTATCCTAAGGTCACTAAAATCTTGGTTTTACTTCCATGGAAAATGATGTGTATTTGGAATCCAAATAGAAGTATAACATTAATATGCCATAGCAAATCCAGACCACTTATCTAAAAACAATCAAACTAATTCTGATGTGAACTTGTCTACTACCAGGAGAGCTTGTCTACTTTAACATTTCAGTTTACTCAAAGTGCATCTTATCAGTTTAACTTCTGGTGTTCCTGTTCTAGATATACTTTAACCAGATTATCCATGGGGTAAGGCTACCAACGCACTCCAGTTGTTTATACTGAGGTGGAACACTGAAATGCATATCACAGAATCATATTATCATAGAACCACCAGGTTGGAAGAGACCCACCTGATCATCGAGTCCAACCGTTCCTATCAACCATTAAACCATGTCCCTCAGCACTTCATCCACCTGTCCCTTAAACACTCAAGCCCCTCCCTGGGCAGCCTGTTCCAGTGCCCAATGACCCTTTCTGTGAATTTTTTTTTCCTAATATTTAGCCTAAACCTCCTCTGGTGGAGCTTGAGGCCTTTCCCTTTTGTCCTGACCCTTGTCACAAAGATTAGTGAAATCATACACTTGAGAAATACAAGGTGGTAAAATATGACTGTGTCTGTGCAGATGTGTGTATATAATACAATTATAACCAGGACGGCAAAGAAAATATTGCCAGTACTAGGTTACTACAGAGAGCTTATCACCATATTGTACTGTGGTGAATATTTTTTTCTCTGTTCTGCTCCAGTTTTATATCTGTCTTAAACCACATAACTGAGAGTGGTTCCCATATCCCTGGTAGTGATTAGTCAGTCTTAAATGAGAAAATTTCAAATGAAATTGTAGATACACGCAATATGATATTTTGTTCATTTTTACTGAAATAAAAGCAAAGGGGGAAAAAAAGAGAAAGGAAAACAAAGAAACAAACTAAACCCCACCCCCTCCCCCCCAAAAGCCAGTCAAGAAGAAAATAAACAAACAACAAAAACCCAATGGATCCTAGTAGAAGGAGAAATAAAAAACAACAGGTCAAGATTCAGAATCACAGAACAACCAGGTTGGAAGGGACCCATCGGATCTTCTAGTCCAACCATTCCTATCAAACACTAAACCAAGTCCCTCAAGACCTCATCCACCCGTGCCTTAAACACCTCCAGGGAAGGTGAATCAACCACCTCCCTGGGCAGCCTATTCCAATGCCCAATGACCCTCTGCGTGAAAAACCTCCTCCTAATCTCCAGCCTAAATCTCCCCTGGCGGAGCTTGACGCCATTCCCTCTCGTCCTGTCCCCTGTCACTTGGGAGAAGAGGCCAGCTCCCTCCTCTCCACAACCACCTTTCAGGTACTTGTAGAGAGTAATGAGGTCTCCTCTCAGCCTCCTCTTCTCCAGGCTAAACAACCCCAGCTCTCTCAGCCGCTCCTCATAGGGTCTGTTCTCCAGCCCCTTCACCAGCCTCTTTGCTCTTCAAACAAAGCCTTCAGATCATACAAGTAATGTGAAAAATATTCAGGACCAGAATTCAACCAATATATGAATAAACCAAAAAGATTTTAATCCCTGGGTGGTGCACACTTTTCACCCACAACAAACTTAAACTAAACAGAAAAATCAAGCACTTATAATAAAAATGAAAGGAATCATTGCAAGATCAACACCCCAATAATTCTTGAAGAAGAAATACAAACTATAAAAACACTAATGGCAGCTATTTAGAGAGGCATAAGTGTCATTTTCTCTCTGATCTTGTTTTCTTTCAGCTTGATGAAGATAACTTGTCTAAACAATTGAAATACCTCCTGTGTTGTACCAGTTCCATTCAAAATCTACCTGGGAATAATGTGGTTTGAAAAACCATCACAAAAGTTCACTGAAAACCATACTAAACATACAACCCAGAGTGACAGTATGGATTATGGTTCATATAAGGGAGACAAAAATCAAGCTAAAATACAGGATAAGTGATGTGCCTGGGATCCCATCAATATATTGTGGAAGATAGGGACATGAACCCAGGCCAATATTCTGAACAATGCTTGACTACAGATACTTCTATTTAAATAGTGTTAGTTACAGCAGATGTAGCTGTAAATCTTGAACTCAAAGACAGAAAAGTGAAATAGAGAGGGAAGAAGTGATTTACATATAAATAAATATGTGGAAGATCTCACAATGAAGCGTATAATTTCTGAGACTGAAAGCAGTGTCTTAATCACAAGACCACGCTTTCAAAGCAGCAGGGAACTCGTTTTGGTTTTTCTTTAACTTATGTTCTTCTCCCAGATAAGTGCTATTCAGTAAGAAGTTGGGTGACATTATCAATCTGGAAGGCACAGAACCTAAAGGTTGCCACACACTTAGAAGGAATTTACACAATGGTAGATTTTTGCTAGACTTAGGTGAAAAAAACCCAAAAACTGTTAGGAAGACATATTTGACAACAACCAGGGTCACTGGTATTAAAAAGTTTGAACTCAGAACTAGCTAAATCAGAGGCAAATGAAGGTTTGCAAGAGAAGACAGCAAAATATTTAAATATATATTTAATCCCTGAACAGTCCTTGAAGGCGCTTTTTTTTTGTCTCTTCTTTTTCTTTTTTTCTTTTCTCTTACATCCTTAAGTACTCCTCAAAGCTTGCCTCTGGCACATCTACTACACATCCCTGGGGATGAATATCCCTGATTCCTTTAGCTTTGAAGCTACAGAGTCATAGCACCCTTTTTTCAGCTGTGTGGCTTCCTCAAATGGGCTTGGAACTTACTTTGTGCTGAAAACAGTCCAGATGAAGCAGTCCATGTTAACTTCCATTTCTTCTGTTGTGGTTTCATAATTTGTTTTAACATTTTCTCATCACCAGTGGTCCTAAACACTGGTTTTCAAACTGTCTTACCCAGTAAATTTTCCCCATATAGTTGTTCCATTCAATTTTTGATAAGACATTTAGGCAACAGTTTGTATAATTTCATTTCTTCTCTGGGGAAAAAATCTTTCACTTATTCCCCCACATATGAATGGCACACAGAGAGGTAGTCAGACTTACTTAGACAATGAATGTAAAATATTACAGAACATTGTCACTTTCTTTACATTGTTAGACATTAAAAAAATACTTGCACTCCCGCCCATTTACCGACCAGCTCTTGGCTTCCTCCAGTCACGTACATGATTTCCAAATTGTCTCAGTCTTATTTTAACTTCTTGGCTTCGTTATTGCTTATAAACTCTTCTGAGATTTCCAAAGTAGGTATTTCTCATTCTAGCTCATTACAGGACTTGGTCTGATGGATACATCTACAATTTGCCCAGCAGATTAAGCACTTCAGAAGACTTCAAGGTAAGTTTGGTTATGAGATACTTTTTGAATCAATAATTTGCCTGCTGGTTCAGGAAACTGGAGGTTTGGGATTGATTTTCACCTTTTTCAAGAAGTAACTTATAAACTGCCTCTTAGTTACAGTTTGATTTTTTTTTTTATTTCATGTTGGAGGTCAGTATGGGTGGAGTCTACATTACCTACATTAAACCTCTCCAATGTTTATGCTATTTCTAGGAGAAATTGCGTGAATATTATTCTTGAGTTTGTTACGTGAGCATTTGATTGAAGATGAAGAAATCTGAATTGCAGTACTTTTACTTTTATTTTAAACTGTTAATTCTAAAAGGAGACAGAATGAGAATGAAAAACATCTTTGTATCACACGAGTGCCTCATCGCTAGGATACTGGTCTTTTTCTCTTTGTCGTTGTTCCTTGCCTGAAGCCCACATTTCTCCCCGGATAGTGGTGACCCAGCACAAAGAAAATAGCTGTTGCACCTGGAGCCCAGGGCTTAAAAGGTAGATGCTACAATAACAAGCACTATGATGCCTAAGATCCTTTGTATCTCACTTACAAAAATGAAATCTCAGAACTTTTCTGTGGAATTTTATAACGTTGTTTTATAGGTAGAACATTAAGTGAATTATTCAGCTGTAAAGTGGCTAAAAAAAAAAAAAATATTCAAACCCATGGCCGTCAGATACTCCTGATTATTGAATGGACAATGTGCCCAGCTCAGTCCCATGTGTATTTAGGAAACAGCTAGTGTCACTTCTGAGTATTTTTTCATCAGGTATTACAGAGGTATGAGATTTATGCTTTCAAATCTTGAGACTGTTTTCTTATTTGCTTCTTGCTTCGTTCTTTTCATAGGCTACACAAAGAATATACCCAGGTGATTCATGGCATTACTAAAGAGTTTTCCAAGTAGATATGATGCAATAATATAAGTTTAGAGAGAGGAGTATGTGCCACTTGAGTTGGTTTTCAAATAAAATTCATTAATAGCCTCTCCACAATACTTCATAATTTTTATATAAACAATACCTGAAATATTCTTTAAGAACACTTTCTTTTAAAAAAAAAGTAAAGGAAAACTTGTGTGGTGAAATACAAAGCACATCTGTAGCCAGTACATGGTTAGGTCAAAATACTGAGTTACTTTCCATAATTTAGTAGTCTTTACTTCTCCCCATTTGTTTTCTGCTACCTGCCTCCTTTCCTTCCCCTTCAGTCTCTCCACAAACACAGGTTTTTCTACTGGGTGTATTAGAAAATAAATTAGTTGGATTTCTGCTATCAGAGAGCCTGTCATTAGGGGGATATTTGTCTTTTTCTGCTTCCCTTGTGGTTTCTATCAAAGGTTCAAGCATGTGGATTATATCTTTCTTTATCTCTACTGTGCTTTCACTTAGAAGAGAAAGAAAACAGGAAAGATACTTTATCTCCTTATGTATCATATAAGGATCAGTTGCATTGAGGTAGCACCCATATCTGTCTCATGTTTCACTTGTCCACGAATTGTTTCAGCCAGCTGACCAAACTGAAAGAAAAAGCGAGAAGGTGATTTAGATAAGATTTCCTCTGGGTTACTAAATTATTGAAAGTCTGGATAACAATAGCAGTTTGTGCAATCTCTACTTTTCTTTGAGCTTATTTTAGTCATATTTTTCTGTAACTTTTAGAAAAATAAAAGAAAAAGAAGAGGGAAGAGTAATTTTAGAAATGAACATTTCAATATAGTTGCTTTTTCAATTTAAAATATATTTAAAGTATAATTTTATTTTTTTTTATCGCTAATATGAGCATAGAACTACCTTGAAATCTTGTATTATTTCAGTTAATCTTGAATGGTCAACCAAACATATATGTTTCTTAGCATGCATATATTTTTCACCTTGTAAAATGTAGGGAACTTTTTCACAATATGAAGATTTTTCACCTCAGATTTCCAAGACCTTCTGAGGGCTGTCAGTCTGTAACTTCTCTGAAGTAAGTTATCATTTCTTGTTATCCCTTCCTAAAGCAGAAGTGCTATGGAAAGAAGAATAAACAAATAATTCAGAAAAAAATACATTAATTCTAATGACTCAAGTCTTGTAAATTTGATCAGAACAGAAAACATATTTTAGGGATCAAAGATAGTGTGCTCTGAGAGCCTTTTTCTATTTTTTTTTTCCCCCTAGGTGACTGAATTTGTGTTCTGCTTGAAATCTATGCTGTACTGAAGTATTCTTAGCTGTGTGCCAGTGGAGAGCTTTGTGTGCTCCTATTTGACAAAACACTAAGCACTTTGTAAAATAAATATTATGGTGATTGAGCAATGAATGTGATATGGATGAAGCCAGTTACATTTAGTAGTGCTTTTCACATTGCCAAATGTAAAATGTGTCCGACTCCTTTATATATGCAACATATTTCCCATAAACTTACATTTTGCATGCTATAATGTCAAATTTTCTGCTTTGTCTTATTTTTCTAATTTGTGTTTAAATGAACAAAGAAGTAATGACTTACTTTGACAAAAAAAGGAAAGAAAAGGAACACAGAGTTTAACACTGGTCCTAATTCTGTGTGCTTTATTTTTGGATGATTTTCTTTCTTTACGGAAAAAAAGTGGCAAAAGAAGGCAAGATTCTGAATGAGACAGAGGAAAAAAAAACATAACCAAAGATAACTGAAGTGGTGATAAAAACACAGTGGCTGGAACAGATGCCTGAATTATTCATTTCTGTTGATACTATAAACATCGCAGAGGGCAAGCTGTAATATATGTTTAGGAGGTCACATAGATAATTAAATCAGTTGTTTATTTCAATAAAAATCATAGGAAGAAGTTGTGATTAAATAATAAAGATGTGTTAACCATGATTTGTTTGAATACCTTTAAAGCAAAGTTAGGGGAGTGTGGATCAAACTTCTTTTTCACTGAGAAACACAGCATTTTTTCTGTAAGAGCATTTTACGTTGTGTTGCAGTTATTTAATTTCATTATTTGGATATAAAAATACCACCATTATCAAAACTGAAGTCAGGCCAAAGTGATTGGCAGCAGCTGTGTGATTCTGTGATAAGCAGTACCATTTCCTAGCTTTTCCTTTGCATTGTGTTTGCTGACTCTCAGATGCCACATAATATAAACTCTTTGGGGAATGAATTAGCATTGTACTGTCTGTATGGAAGGTTTCAGTGACTTTTAGTTTGACCCATCAGACATGGCTAAACCCATTTATTGTCAGCATATGGTGGAAGTAGGCTGTCTCAGAGAATGATCTCAGTACTACAGGACTCAGTACTCAGAGCAAGATCCACAGGTAGGAATGACCAAAATGTTGTATGATCTCCCAGTCCTCATCAAAAGGATGAACATGTCCTTGAGGATTCCCTCCATGCTCCAACTGTGGCTTGTTGGAGCTACAAGAAAATGTTTTGTAACAGCAGCTGTATTTAAAGTGTGCTGCTGCCTAACATTTTAACATGTCTTAGGACTGAGATATTCTATTGATACAGAGGGATTATGTTAGTGTGCTGCAGATGCAGTACTCTACTATGATATCACCAAGATATTTAATTTCTGCAAGAGGTAACAGTGTTCACAAAGAACACTAATAGTCCAATACAGTTTGTGTGCTTAAGCACCTTTGGTGTTTTTTCTTGGGTTTTTTTTGGAGGATAGAGGAAAGATGCTCTAAGAATGCAGACTGTATTTGAATCTACATATAACATGCTCACAGGAAGAAAGAACTAGAAATTTATTCACTGTATTTTCATCATAGAGTTTCAGACCAAGCCTAAACAGAAATGCAGTTGTGCTAATTTAGACCTAACTTAATCTAGCCCAGCATGTTGCATCTGGCAATAGCTAAAAGTAGAGGTGTGGAGTGAGAACAGTGAGTGTATAGGAAGAGTCCCCAGAGTATTTTTCTAGGCTGAACTCTTGTCCATGTTTGTTGGTTCATTTTTATTGCGTATCATTCTACAAAAAAGTAGTCAATTGCATCTAGGTCTGCTTTGTTATCGAAGTCTGGGATCCAACCACATAAAACACACTGAATAAACTTCCCAAGACACTGCATGGGCTGTAAGAAATACGAAATCTTCTTTAAAAATACACGAGATATTATTTTCCTCAGGTGGTGTTGAGATCTAGTGAAAATATTCTTTCAGTCTGAATCTAGAAGCAGACATCTGAGGTAGAAAAAAGCCAGAAAACTTAAATTCATAAAGTATTCCTTTTTAGTTCTGAATGCCATAAAGTTATTTTTCACAGACCATTTTCATGGCTTTTTTCACCAATTGCCCCTTGACTATCCCTGTAGTGTGTTAGCTACTTCTGTAAGTAATCTTTTCCAGTGTATTATCAGTTTGCCTTGTAAGAGAACTTTTTCACATGTGCATAGATGTGATTAGAACAAAAAGGATTATGGTCATACATATTTAAAAGTGAAGCTGTATTAGTCTACAACTCAGAAGATAACACTATATTTTTTTATCTTTTTAAAGAATTGTTGTATTTCCTGGAGCTTTCCTTGACATCTTATCTATCACAGTGCTTCCACTGAATATTCTAACACTGTGCTGATTTTAATCTTCAGATGTAAACAAAAGGTTTGTTGTCTTTTTTTTCTTTTCATACCGCCATCACTACCTGACAAAAGAAGAGGCTACATATTGATTTATCTGCTGAAAGAAAATGTCTAAAGATAATTCAAAATACTCCAGTCTACTAAGTATCCATTACCTGGTGTGTCTTTTCCCTTTATTTTTTTTTTGTTATCTGGAGTCTTACAGACCACAACCATAGGAAGCATACTCCAGGAACTGAAAGCTGCAACTTCGTGACTGTAGCTTTTTGATTTGCACCAGGGACTATAAATGGAAGAATGATAAATCAGCAGTACAGTAAAGAAAAGTCTCAAGTAAAGCAATGAAAATGACTAAGGTCTCCTGACGAAAACAGAATAAAAACCCTGAAACTATTTAGGTCTTGGTTTGCTTAGTCCTTTCTGCCATCTACAATTCACCTGGCATCATGAGAGATTAACCAGAGCTGGCTGAAGCTTGGACAACTGACATTGTTTATCTGAAGAAATAGTTTCGGGTCTCTTATTACTGTGTATCTACATTCTACTCTTAATCTGATGCAGAGAAGTCAGTGGCATGATCATATATTTAAGGGCTGCAGAACTGTATCCTTAACCTGGAGAGCATGAGGAAAGACTAAGAGAAACTGGGATTTTTTTAGATTACACGTTACTTAGGTAAGATAATTGTGCTAAAATATACATGTACAATGCCTAGTAGAGTGTGTTCCAATGCTTCCAGTATGTAAAAGAGAAATATGAAGGAAGATGAAGCTGGCAGTGTTACATAAATAGTAAGTGACATGGAAAAAGCCCTTTAGGAATGCTCTTAATTTAGTTCTGTCTTAATTATACTATTAGGGTATGTCACTAGACGATGCATTTACATATAGTCTTGCAATATTTTTTCCTGAATACACAGAAAGTATTTATCCAGGAAACATATTTTATAATGTCGTTAACTCTATACATTGCAAGCTCTACAGGTGTCAGGAGAGTGTACTGTGTTCTTTTATTCGACCTTTATGGCAACATTGGTTTGGGGAACTAGATAACTAGTGGTTAAATGCAAGAATTGTCAGCATACTTTTTGACAACCTCTATTCCAGAGTTATAGTAACCATATCAATGAAATAACTTATTATTTAAAACAATGTTCCATGTCACTGATTGTCAAGTTTGAGATGTTGGGTAGCTTTCAAGAAAAGGATACAACCAAATGAATTATGGCCAAAATAACTAAAGAACTAGTTATATCAGTAACAAAAAAATCTCTGACCCACTGTACCCAGAAAATCAGGTTTGAAATATATAACTACTATTTTTGTTAAATGGATGGTTTATGTGTCCACCAGAAATATGCAGATAAGTGAAGAACATAAAAATTCATAGCTGTTGAGATATTTGAGAAATAGTCATCATTTTTTTAGGGAAAGAAAATGTTACCATCTGGCTTCTGTGGGCAGAGATCAAACAGAACTCAAATGCTGTAGTTTGTTACCATTCATCAAAGAGCAGAGGTAACCTCACTAAGGGCTTCACTCAGCCTTTTATAAAAAACAAGTCAGTATGTTAGGTTTTTTTGCAAGCCAAACCAAACAAAAACTGCATGAAACAAGACTGGGAAAAAAAACCCAAACAAACCCAAACTCCAGAAACTTTCTTCAGTGAAATAGGTTTCAGTTTAAACACATCTTTTGGATTGTGTCTGCACAGACTTGTGAGTACTCATTTAAACTGATGCTCAGGTGAAAAACATTAATGTCATCAGATGTTATTATTTGTTCTTTAAGCTGAGCTTTTACATACTCAAACTGAAAATGAGCTGTTTTGAAAACAGTGGGTGCTGAGTATTTCAAAATCCGGTTCATAGCACTTGAGAAAAAATACTTCTTTGTTACAAGTATCTCGTTTCACATCTGTTATGTGTAATGTCATGGGAGCGTCCTTTGTCATTCTGCATTAATGGTGCCTGTCAGGTGCAGAGCACTAACATCTTACAGTCAGACTTGTGACCTGGCACATCCATCTTACAGATGGCACCTTTGCTTATACCTGAGTTTGGCTGTGTATATTCTAACCAGGAATTTTTTTTAAACCTGTAATGAAAAGCTTTTTACAGGAGTTTGGTATGCAGCTCTTGCTCCTAGTAGAGTCCTTCAGACACAATTTTTTTTTTTTTTTTCATGGTAAGAGATGGGGAAAAAAAGTAAAAAAGAACTCACTTGGGAATATAGGCAGCCACCCACTACGTCATTTGTCTTATTCTAGTAATCCAAAAATCCAGATTTTAATGTCTGCTAATGGGCTAAGATCAAATCTCCATCTTTGTCATGTCCTGAGGAGTCACTGGTTGACAAAGCACTGGAAAATGCCCTTAGGTGCCATTGAGGACAATGGATAAAAATATATGTTTAAATATATAAATTCTATTACAGAATATCTTGTAGAGTCCCATTCACAGAGCAAACAAAAAAGTCTACTCTAATACTTAAATACTTTTTTTAATTGAAAGCTCAAAAAACACTATAAGAGGTCATTTGACCAGGAATTTATCATTGACAAATTATCAAAGAGTAATGGAATAGAAATTTACAAAGAGAAAAGTACAAACAATGCAAATGAAGGAAGAAAAACAAGCAAGTTTACATAAAAACACACATAATGGATAAAAATGTATTTTTTCAGAAATCAATAAACTTTGCTATTTTAAAAGAAGAATCTTTTATGTAATGATATTACCAAAAATATTTATCAATTTTACAACTATGAGAATATTGAGTAGCAACATATGTATCTTAAATTTCACTTCCTCAATTTCTTCTGCTAAATCCACTTACATTTTTCAGAACTTGCTCTCTTACTCCCAGTTTGAACTTCTTAGATCTCTTAATTGGCACTGGAGCTTGATCAGATTCTTTATTTTTCTTTTCTTAGCAACTCAACGTCTCTCTTTAAGCCAAAGCAATTTGGAGTGATTATTATTGTGTCTATTTTATGATCCTTATTAGATAAATAGATGAATATATTAGCAGACTGATAGATGATGATAGATATTTATAGTACAATTTCACCTAAAGGTGTTAGATATTAAGATTTTTTTACATTCAACAATCTCTCTAGTTCTTAAGTTTAAATACAATTTTCAATTTCTTTTAAAACTATATTTTAAGTAAAATGTTTATCTTAGAACCAGGCTTAACTCATAATGAGAAGTTTGAGTAAATTGTTCAGAAACCCATAAAACTCTTTGTCTAGAAACAGTCAAGGTGTGGATTTTTTGTTTGTTTGGTGTGAGGTTTTTCAGCTACAACCACTTCAACTCACTCTATGAAGGGAAAGAAATGAAAGAAATAAAACAGAACAAAACAAATTATTTTCTTTTTTTTTTAACTTCCAGCTGAATCTTTTGCTGAAATGTACTTTGCTGCTAACGTTAATCCATATGATACAGTTTTGACCAGACTAATGTTAGAGACGGTACCATCATTTTCCCTCGCCATTATAAGATCATAATCTATTTTAGTCACTTAAGGTGCCAAATCCTCCTGCAGTAGATCTTAAGCAATCAGTTTTAAATGTGTCACGTCAGATTGGCCTTTAGCTATATTAACTTTAAACTAGAATGAATTACTCTACTTATAACTGTCCTGGCCTAATCTAATTTTACCAGTATCCCTATATGTTATTACCTTTGGACAGCAGCTGGTCTCTTCAGTGACTGTCCATTAGTATCTCTGATCATGAGATAACTCCACCTTCCTCATGAAGGGCAATGAGGAAATACGTGTCATGGAGGCTAATTTGGTGTCCCTAAATTATGTGAAATGCAGGTGAAATTTAACTTGTAACATGATTTAAAGCAAACTTTGCTGGCTTGGTAACACCTACCATTGTTAAATGCATGTTAATGGCCGTCATGAAACTAACTCTGTGTGCAGTAAACCCAGTTCTCATTGTCACCCCGTACATGATCTTTCAGTATCTCAGAGTGTCACGAAAGTACTTTAAAAAAAAAAATTGCATTTTCTTTCATATTAAATAATAACAATTGGACAAAGAATCTTAACTGGAGACTTAGTCTATTCCTATTGGGCTTCTTCAGTATCTTGGTCAGTGAAAAATATTGGAAAAAACCCAAACATATTTCCATCCTTTCTCTTGTGAAATGCTGTTCAATTGTATAATATCCCATTACTGTGAACGATGTTGGTGGCATTGTCTCTTTTTTCTTTCTTTTTTCTTATTTTTTTTCTCTTAGATTTAGACTTCAAAGGTTTTAACTTACAGCTGCTACAGAAAATCAGAGAAATGTTAGGATACGAATGCTGTGGTTCATCCAGTAGCACTTCCTCCTTAAAGCCAGGCTAGCTGGCAAATCAACTCAGTTTGTGCAGAGTTTATTCCAGTCAAGTTTTGAAAATCCGTTGTTATCTCTTATCAAAGCACTCTATACTTGTTCTTTTCTCCATTTCTGTTTTGTTCTACATTCTATGAAGGATTTGGGAGCCCTACTTTTGGACATCAGCAATTCTTATTAATTTGAGATGAAACATGAAGAATATCCCCTCACTCCTCTTCTTAAATTCATTAAAGATCAAATTCAGAGAGAACTGGTATCTTAACCAGAACTCCACTCAGAAACCATTTGTTTTGTGGAGGGCTTCAGGATTAAATCTCACATTCATGCCTAGCTCTTTAATTTTTCATTACTGTTTTCATGACTACTTGTGAAAGAATAACATGCACAGCATAATGAGTTTGCCACAGTCATAAAGTTTATTGACTTAGACTTTTATCTCAAAACATTGATATTTATGTGAGTAGATCGATGGATCACAGATGTTCACAGCTGACCTAGCCAGTGGCATTATTCAATATAAAACAAAAATACTTTTCATCAGTCTGCAGCTTCTGCAAATTTGCATCTCTTCAACCCTTTCATTTTTGTCAAAGTGCCTACAATATTTATGTGCACTACAGAAAGAACTATAAGAGATTAAATAGTACAGTAGAATTAAGTTTAAAGTCTTTGAGGTCTAGCAATGAGGTACAGGAACAGATTGACTATGAAGGCTGTGGGGCCTTCATAGTTACCTGGACTGAGGCTGCTAGGCAAACATGAACTGTTAGACAAACATGATCACTCAACAGGTTTACAGAATATATCTATAGAGATGATTTCCTCTTGAGAAGCTCATCAGTTTTAATTTTTGTGAGAAAATGAAATATTTCATGTTTTAGCAATAGAAAATATTGTCTCATAGTCTCTCATGAATGAACATTGTTACAATCCAGATGCTAACATCACCAATAGAATCACTGAATTATTCTTTTATCAGTTCTGGATTTAGGTTTGGATAGAATAAATAGTGGAAGATATTCATATAAGCTATTTTCCCCCCCTAAAGACTTCGTTGATTTACTATAATGAAAGTTAGAAAGTTAGTTGCAGAGGTGATTCACGCAGACTGTCTTAAATTCTTGCTGAAACTTGCCTTCAAAATTTCCAAAAGGTTCTCTGTTACCAGTAACAAGAACATCTTATTTAGGTATGTGATGTCTGTAAGTTTCTTGAAAGGTCAAATATGAACACATCAGACTCCACCAAATCTTTTCATTATTGAAGACTGGATTGAAAATTTTTCACAGCTCTATTTTTAGACTTAGATAAAACACAGAAGTTAAAAAAATATAGAATAAGTAGGAGATCTATTTAAAAAAGTGTTTCTTAGGCATGTCAGGAATATCATGATTGATTAAAACAAGATTGAATGGCAATAAAATTCTTACATTATCTATATCTATCAGTACTGAGACTATTGTACTGCCATTTAGCTAGTGTTCTGATAATTGTGGTTGAAAATCCAGGGAAGTTATATAGGAATGAGAATAATAAGTACTTATCTTTTGCATACAATATTTTTTCTTCTAATGCACTCCTGAGTTCACAAAATCTTCTCTGCCTTCAAAATAATTATGCAACATTATCAACAGAGGGGAAAAAAACAAACCCCGAAACAACTGCAAACAACTTTTCATTATGTTTTCTTATTTAATATTAATATCCATAGAGGATGAAGAACTTCTCTAATAAAACTCCAAAAATGGATGACAAAGTAGGAACAGTATCTTCACTGTGTTAGAGACACTTCATAGAATCACCAGGTTGGAAGAGACCCACCGGATGGATCATCAAGTCCAACCATTCCTATCAAACACTAAACCATGTCCCTCAGCACCTTGTCCACCCATGCCTTAAACACCTTCAGGGAAGATGACTCAACCACCTCCCTGGGTAGCCTGTTCCAATGCTTCAGTTGCACAACCGTCCAATCCCTCATTTTGCTTCAGCGTATTGGTGTAGAATTTTATTTTCAGGTTTTGGAGCATATAATTTCACAAGAATTTAAAGGATTGTAAATAACAAATTTCTCACTCTCACTCAAGAAGGCGTCCTTTTCAATTTTCCTTTCCAGAGAAACACACACTTTAGTATGGCAATTAGCTAGTTTACTTAACTGAGAAGCAAATATTCCTGTGATCACTCAGGCTAACAGTGAAAGCAAGCAAGAACAAATCCTTACTTTAATGACTGCAGATGGCAATGCTATTCTACATCTCATCTCTTCTGCATTGTAAATTCTCTTACTAATACCCTTATATGTCCATTTTAGACTTGGTGATTTTTTTTTCATGTTACTCCACATTTCCCACTGGTGTTAGTAATTAAAAGTCTCCAGAGAAGACTAAAGCTAATCTGAGCTCTTGTTCTGCCTCTGAGTTTCATAATTATAACTTGCTACATTCATGGCTTTTTATGTGAGACTGGATGCTTAATGCACTGCAATTTCAGTGCTGATTTTTACACTTTTGGGGGAGCAAGAGCAGAAAGGTATCTCATTCATACTCCTGGAGCCAACTATATATCAAGTCAGGCTTGAAGACAGCAACCTGGAGCACAGAAGCTACAAATGCTTTTGTGGAACAGTATATTTTGGCTTTCCAGTATGGGTCAATTGCTATAGCAATTGCATCACAACTTTAGCCAAAATTCTCCTTTTGGTATTGAAACAAATCACCTGCTAGTGTCCACTACAGGCAGCTAGATTTTTAGCTCAAAAAAACCCCAATCAAACAAAAGAAAGTATCCAGTGAAATTTAAGTGAGGATAAGATGCAAACTCAAAACAGCACATAAAATGTTACACCTGAACTCTATGACGGGTCAATGCAGTATCTGCTCTGATCTGCTCAACAGGTCTCCTCATAATTTTGAGTGCATGTCCTATTGTGGTTGAAACGCTTTATTCCCCCTTTCCAGGCACAACTCGAATTCTCCAAAGGGGAGAATAGATTGTTCAATGAAATGTGTCATAAGTAAAATACAAACAACCAGATGGTACATGGCTCTAGGTCAAGGGGAGGACAAATCTGCAGCTCTCCCAAGACAATAGTAGGAAGTGACTGAGGTTCACAAGGTGCAATCCTTCTACCAGGTCTCTGATCTACAGGGCAAACATATCTTTTGTAGTTTTACTAAGATTTCATGTGCTTTTGGCACTAGGGTATATCTGGAGATAGCAGACAATAGAAGTATGGAGACCGAGATTGTCATTTCATCTCATGAAAAGAAAACAAAGTCTCTGTATATGACTGTACTCCATTCTGTAACTGTTTAAGGACTAAAAGCAACTAGGAGTATCACTTATCTCAATGAAAGCCTAATGAAACATCAACTGAGGGAGGAAATATTCATAGTGGTTTCAATATTTGCCTTGTTTCTTTACACACTTTTTTTTAGGAATATCAAACCTTACACAAGTTTGGTGAAGAGCAAATTCAGACTAGGTATGGACAGCCAGACCATACACTTCAAAAAAGTGTTAACGGTTTGAATGGCTACTACATGTTAGCATCTGCTCATCTGAGCCTTCTAGGATAGTCTACCTGTATCTCTGTCCCTTTTCATGCACTAACACAGGTGTTTAGTTGCGCCAACATGTCTCTAGGAGGAGGAAAACTAAGTAGTTCTTTTTTTTTTTTTAAATTTGTCTATGTTATTAGCTTAATAGTTATAAACAATCTTGCAACCAAGCTGACTGTGCCCACCTAAACAGTTTTCTGCTACAAGCAGGGAAGCTTCCCTTTCTCTGCCCCATTCCGAGTACACCAGTTATTCAACCTTGTACTCTTCACAGTTCCAAGACTGGTTCATGGGGTACAGTTCAGCTCACCAGCTCATCAGGAGATGAAGAGATCAAAAACATAACAATAAAATAAGTCAGATAGTTTCTTGCTTGCTTTAGGCAACTGAACTGGTTTTTAAGGGCTGGAGAATTAAAAGACATGTCAGACATCTCAAGAGAAGGGATGGGATGATGCAAGTAGCAGCTAGAAAACACAAGTAGATGTTCTTTCTGTACTGAAATCAGTCTCTGTGCCTTTTTACTGGCATTATTCTTAGGATTCATATTCTCTGCATTTAGCTTTAATGGAAGAGAGAGTGGGGCAGGTGGAGCAAGGAAAGTGAAGAGAAAAGAAACCAACTCATCAGTTTCAGGACAGATTTTGATTGATAAAATGAAGCCAAAATTGTCCACTAGACCATGGAATTACACTCAGTGGAGAGATTTGAGTTTAGGCTATCCTATAGATCTACTGGAAAGCAAGGCTTTAGTTACAAGCTGAAGCATGGCCTCTGTCCACCCATGGAACACAGGGGACCTGTATTCTCAAGTACTCATATTATGGCTTAGAGGACTACCATGCAAAATTATTCCAAAGAGGAGTTCAAAACTGATACCTAATGTAATCATTTCACCTTTTTTTTTTTTTTCCCCTGGGAAGAGACCCTCTGTCCATCATATATCCAAAGCCCTTAAGTGATGAGAAATTTCCAGTTAAGCAGAAACACACTAGATTGCTTTCTGACTTTGCTTATAAAATCTTTGAGAGCTTTATGTCAGCTGGGCGGAGCTGACCAAGGACTGTGCAGCTCCATGACCTCTCTGTGTCACAATCCAGCTATACCTATATAATGCCTTTCAAACAAGCACCTTCTTTACAGCAGGGAGAAATGGATCATCAAGCAAGATTAAAAGCCTGGTCAGAGAAAAGTGACTTTCTTTCATCTCAGCCAAGGTTTCAGTTGCTCTTAAAACCCTAATTGCTGGGCCTTCACACTCCACTTCCTAGACTGAGGCGTGATGAAGGCTCTTTATTTATTTATCTCTCCCTACCAGTCTTCTGCAGAAAATACAGTAGTTCCTTTTTTAGGAAGTAGGAACAAGTTGTAGCACTGTGGATGCATTTTGTCTAGTCTCTCTATTACAGTAGGCAGAAGCTAAATGGATGATTAGAGATGTGCAAATCTCAAGAATCTCAGAAGTCTATTTCTGACAAACAGTCAGGACTGCCCTTGTTTTCATACTATCCACACATATTAGCCTGTCCTCTTATATATCAATCCTTTTTAAAAACACTGTCTTATTTGAAGATCAAATTTGTTTATAAGAAAGTTTCTCTGACTTCCTTCTGCTTGCCTCAAAATCCTTGGGCTCTGGGAATGTTAAGACAGAATGGATTTGTTTAGGTAGGTACACATTTCTTAGGACTCAGCACTTAAACTGAGACATCCCAGGATCATTGTACTGTGACATGAGGCAAGTTACATTACATTTGGTTTTATGTTTAGATCTGGTGATTTGAATGATATCACACAGTAATCCATAAGAAAGGAAAGCAAGAAATATAAAAAATAAGTTTATTTTTGAAGGAATATTTCTGTGTACAAAAAGCTTTTGTGTTTTCCTACTACAACAGTCACTCTAAACTGATGTATCTTCCCTTTTTCCCTTATCTCTCTTATACACAGGAATCAACACTGTTTTTACACGAACAGACAAGATGCTTTGCCTAACAGAAGGGTGGCTGGACTACACAAGCTAAAAAAATGAAAAATGTATCACCTTACATCGTTTTTAACAGTCTAGAAAGACTTCGATTGCTGTTAGCCAGACCTCTGGGAGAAAAGTATAGTGTAGTGGTTAGTGCACCATAGTGGTCCAGAAACACAAGTGCAATCATTTGATCAGTGTGAAATCATATTTACAAGACAATGAACTTAAATAAGCAAGCCTTACTAGTGGCTGTGCTAATTTGCTGATTTGCTTCTGGAATTGAGCTGGTACACTCAAATGGTGGGATAGTGTGATTTAGTTGATTTCAACAGTTAGAGATTGTCTGTATTTTAGGATCCTGTGAGATGGTAGACATTCTTAGTTGCTTACTTTATCTCTTTCCTAGATATCAACTCTGTCAAGAGAGTGTATTGGGGTCTGACTGGAGACTTCCTTTCACATTTCCTGGCTTTGCACAACAGCAGCTTGCAAAACCATTTCTACTTATTTCGGTTAAAGCTGAACTAATATAAAACAGCATTTCCTTCGGGTTTTAAGTCTTAAGTTAAACTAAAAAAATAAAGATCCAGCAAATAAAAACAAGAGACGATTTAAAAAATTTGCATAAGCAATTATCAGAGATTTAAAAAATAAAGTTCATTGTGAACCTCGGATAAGTACTTGAGTGGTTTCTTATTTGATCAGAACCTGTTTGTTTATCCCTAACTTTAACTATATGGGAACCATTTTATGGAGCGGGCTCATAAAATGAAAATGACAGAACATACAGCTCAATCTGAGTCTGCTTAGGCTGTAAATATCTTGTTATCACCATCTATGATACTCTAAACCTTAACTCCTGGATCAGCATAATCAGTGATGTGCTGTTCCAGACTGTAAAGGTAGTTCAGTCTGAAGATCCAGAAATGGGTATAACAAAAGCGTTGAGGTGAGGTGAGGCAAGGGGTGGCAAGGAGGGGTGAGGTGAGGAGAGGAGAAGAGAGGAGAGGAGAGGACAGGACAGGACAGGACAGGACAGGACAGGACAGCAGAGGAGCAAAATCTGCCAGGACAAGAACTTCTATAACACGGAGGAGAATCAGCTGAGACCAGATATGACCTTGAAGAGGGGCCCAAAGAATCTAACAGCATGGGCAAGAGGGAAAGTTGAAATGTTCAACTGAGGATGACTATTCAGCCCAAAGACCCTCCTTGACCACTACCACTATGAGCAAGCAGAGCATGCATGAGAAGGAAGAGACTTAGGATTATAAATTCCAACCCACTTCTCTGAAAAGTTATGAGTGTGCATATTAACTCCAAATATATTTATAAAATTGCACAATAAAATTGTGTTGACTTTGGCACCTGATGTGCAAGCTAGAAGGAGAAATCTCCCTTTCGAAGGGAAGGGAAGGGAAGGGAAGGGAAGGGAAGGGAAGGGAAGGGAAGGGAAGGGAAGGGAAGGGAAGGGAAGGGAAGGGAAGGGAAGGGAAGGGAAGGGAAGGGAAGGGAAGGAAGGGAAGG
This sequence comes from Coccyzus lansbergi, assembly GCA_033558105.1. Taxonomy (NCBI): domain Eukaryota; kingdom Metazoa; phylum Chordata; class Aves; order Cuculiformes; family Coccyzidae; genus Coccyzus; species Coccyzus lansbergi. Next base: position 1,657,389 of record JAUMJK010000447.1, read on the forward strand.
GAAGGGAAGGGAAGGGAAGGGAAGGGAAGGGAAGGGAAGGGAAGGGAAGGGAAGGGAAGGGAAGGGAAGGGAAGGGAAGGGAAGGGAAGGGAAGGGAAGGGAAGGGAAGGGAAGGGAAGGGAAGGTGCGGGAAGGGAAGGGAAGGGAAGGGAAGGGAAGGGAAGGGAAGGGAAGGGAAGGGAAGGGAAGGGAAGGGAAGGGAAGGGAAGGTGCGGGAAGGGAAGGGAAGGGAAGGTGCGGGAAGGGAAGGGAAGGGAAGGGAAGGGAAGGGAAGGTGCGGGAAGGGAAGGGAAGGGAAGGGAAGGGAAGGGAAGGGAAGTGAAGTAATGTTAATTAACTTTAATTCCTTACTTTCATTTACATTTCACTTTACTTTCCTTTAATTATCCTTACTTTCATTAACTTTCATACTTTCATTTCCTTTACTTTCCTTACTTTCACTTTCCTTACTTTACTTTCCTTTACTTTACTTTAATTACCTTCTTACCTTTCATTCCTCTTCCTTCTCCTTACTCTTCCTTCTCCTTTCCTTTCCTTATCCTTCTCCTTTCCTATCCTTACCTTTCCTTACTTTCCTTTCACTTTCCTATCCTTACTTTCCTTTCCTTTCCTTCATTCCTTTCCTTTCCTTTCCCTTCCTTCCTTCCTTTCCTTTCCCTTTCCTTTCCTCTTCATCTTCCATTTCCTTTCCTTCCTCTTCCATTTCCCTTTCCTTTCCTTCCTTTCCTTTCCTTTCCCTTATCCTTCCTTTCCTTTCCCTTTCCTTTCCTTTCCCTTTCCCTTCCTTCCTTTCCTTCCTTCATCCTTCCCTTTCCTTCCTTCTCCTTTCCTTTCCTTATCCTTTCCTTTCCTTTCCTTTCCTTCCTTTCCTTTCCTTTCCTTTCCTTTCCTTCCTTTCCTTTCCTTTCCTTTCCTTCCTCCTTCCTTCCTTCCTTTCCCTTTCCCTTTCCTTTCCTTCCTTCCCTTTCCTTCCTTCCTTTCCTTTCCTTTCCCTTTCCCTTCCTTTCCCTTTCCTTCTCCTTTCCCTTCTCCTTTCCTTTCCTTTCCTTTCCTTTCCCTTTCCCTTTCCTTTCCTTTCCTTTCCTTTCCCTTCCTTCCTTCTCCTTTCCTTTCCTTTCCCTTCCTCCTTCCTTTCCTTTCCCTTTCCCTTTCCTTTCCCTTCCCTTTCCTTTCCCTTTCCCTTTCCCTTCCTCTTCCCTTTCCCTTTCCTTTCCTTCCCTTTCCTTTCCTTTCCCTTCCCTTTCCTCCTTCCTTTCCTTTCCCTTTCCCTTTCCTTCTCCTTTCCTTTCCCTTTCCCTTCCTTTCCCTTTCCTTCCTTCCTTTCCTCTTCCCTTTCCCTTTCCTTTCCTTCCCTTTCCTTCCTACCTTTCCTTTCCTTCCTCTTCCTTTCCTTTCCCTTTCCCTTTCCCTTTCCTTCCTTCCTTCCTTTCCTT